>CM035427.1:139668246-139775746 GCA_020310875.1 Ceratopteris richardii | reverse complement strand
CTAAATCTCCTTTGAAATTTTGTCTTCAAAGCATCATAAGTAACAAAATGATTGGGAGACAACCAATAAACAAATTCTCCTCCTAGACTAGCCTGGAACACCTGACATTTTCATGCATCATCTAGATTTCCTTTGAGCAATTCATATTGTGTATCAAAAAGATGAACATGCACATCAAGGTTATCATCAATTTTTCAACAAAATCAATTAAACTGCATTCCATTAATTCGGTGCATTGGGACTGCCATACAAATTGGAACTTGCCAATTCTTCCATGCTTCATTAACAGGTATCCATGGAAAGTCATCTTCTTCTTGAGACTTTATGTTGTCCTAGGACTCTATCTCAAATACTACACCAAACTGCCTTCGTAGTACGGTCTGCTTTTCTTCAAGCTGCTCCGTCCAAATAGAATGCAAAAGACAGAATGTCACACCTAAATTCTAGGGTCATCTATCTTGTTTCCTATCTGATTCCTCTTTGACTTGCCATCCTTCTACGTCATTTGTTTGCAACTTAGTCGCTTTAAAATCAGTGAGTAACTCCAACAATTGTGTCTGCAATGGGTACAATATCACCCCTCTATCCACTAAGACATGCAATTGCCCGGCTACACGGGCACTTCCCAAACTTTCTCCTTCGACAGTATCTATATGTTGTGACATAGATGATTCCATCACTCCAAGCATTGCCTATAATTCTTGATATTTTGAAAATTTTACTTACCCGATTTGTGTTAGCATACTCCCTCTACATGGCTAGGAATGCTTTTGTTTTTCTCTTTATTGAACTACTCGTGACTTCGCACCTCATGGATGTTGTTGATCATACCCCCAACCGATTGTGGTCGCAAATTGTTTGCCAATACGATAGTTCTTTACAGCAAATTGGGGTTTGGGGAATGGGGAATACCATAAATGAATTCTAGTGCATTTCTATTCCCTGAATATCACCTCATATTAATGCTTGAATAGAGATAAATTTCAACTACACAACATAAGAAGAATATAGTACAACAAAGAGTATAACCAAGAAAAGATGTTCAGCATTATATTGATTGCAAGAATATAATAGCTACATAATTACTTTCAACTTCAGCACATTCTCTGACAACTTTTGATTTTCTCCCTTCCTAACGCTTTGCCTCTCTTTTATAGAATGTGAAATTACATCACTTTAACCTCTCTTAAGCGGTTACAAATCTAAATGACAGTTAATGTTCATAGGAAGTTCTAGGGACATTTACAAATATAATTTACAAATTTAGATAATTACAGAATTCTGGCAGCCATATCGAAGGTAGCTTAACAGTGCTCTAAAGAAACAATAATACCTACCTCTTCTTATTTTTTATCTCCACTTTGATTGCCTCTGCATATTTGGGATTGAGTCGATATGGCCTATTCCTTACAGGTGCAACTCCCTCCACTAAGGGTATTCAATGTAATCCAAGCTCCTCCAAAATGCCTGATAGATCCTTGTAGGACCATGAAAAGGCATTTTTATAGGTAAAAAGAATAGAGGTTACCTTCTGTAATAAGAACTGGTAGTGTCATAACCATGTGGCCAGGTGGACTACTTGTGAGTTTTCTTCGTCTCAAGATTTACTTCTCGAACAAGCACTTCAAACATAGCCTCACTTGAAAATTCATCAGAATTGTGCACCAAATAGGATTGATCTTATGCTCCATGATGTGTTTCTTGGTCCACCCATCTAGAATATTTGGAAACAAGAGTTCTTATCTAGTCCTAAGGTCAAAATTAGCCTCCTTAGGTGCATGCACAGTTTTGGCACCTTCTAGCCCTACATCCTTAAAATTGTTGAATTCATCATGATTACATGTCTCCGTCTTTGATAATATTGTAGTGGTGCCTTTTGAAAATATTTGAACACCTTGATCAAGTGGCCCAATTAGAGCTCTCTACCTCTCGAGAGGTGCTTGCAAAGAATGAGCTTGACTACCTTATTCCAAAGAAGGAGTTAGTTCCATAGAGAAAATTGGCCCATTTTGGCCAAGGAGGCTCCTTGCTGACTTGCCTAGTACCTGCTAGGTGCCTACCTTGTGGTGGCCCATCATGAAAATCACCAAAAATTAGGCACCCATTTCTTGAGATGTGCCAGATTTTAGTCGCCAAGTTGGTCCTGCAACAAAATCTGCCATCCTTCTAGGTTTCTTCTTTGAGAGAGGTCTAGAGGCCAATTCAATATATAAATTCAAAGGTAGAGGAGGGTTGAGTTGGCTAGCTGAAGATTGAGCTGGCTTCCTAGGACTCTTTTGTGCATGAAGAGGCTCTCTGTCTGCTCGAGTGTGGGTCATGTACCCACTCACAAGACTCTAAAAATCAAGAAGAATAATGTGAAAAACAATTATTTACTGAACTCACTGCTCACACAAAACATGCAAGGATCCTATCAGGCATGCCAAATTGTAGAAGAGGCAATTGGGACCATAGTTCTAGTACTTCTTACTCAGAGTTGCAAGTAGACAAATGAGAAAAAGGCCCAATTTGTTAAGACTGATAATGGTTATTGCCAATCCTTACACTTCTTTGAACATAAAGTTACCTTCATAGTAGCCCAAAAATCAATGTGAGTAGAGTTTCCCTTAATACATTCACCTATTGATGCTCAAAATTCAAATCACCCAAGTTGCAAAACATGGAAGTCGCTCTGATCTATAGTCGCCCACATATGAAGCCCCGTAGTGAAGTCACCTATTTACACTGTGAATGAAAGGTCACCTTGATATTGATGCAAAGTAGTGGCCAAGGAGATAGTCACCCAAATGCAATAGGATTTGCCTTTGATTTTCAAAGGGAAATCCCCTCAAAAATCATATTTAAAATTCTTCCTCATTAGGATCATTGGGTCGTCCTTGGTGGAACAAAGTGGTAGGGTGGTCAGCATGAGATCCTTTAAGGCACCTTGTCGCCTTCATGCAAGAGAGCATGTGCTAGTAGTTGCCCTCTAAGGCTACCCTGCCTATGAGGTGAAGCAAGGTGGTGGGGGCCCCACCCCCATAAGTGGTCCAGTCAAGAGATCTAATCACCCAAGAAGGTGTAGGATGGGTGTGCAATTTCCCTTTGCTAAACTTGGCTTCAAGGAGAGGTACAAATCCCAAACATTTCCTTGTAGAAAGAGGTCCAATTCAAGGTCGTCCTTTGCCCTTTTCTCTGAGTTGCCCAGACACCATAAGGCAAGTACATGAGCATTCCTTCAACCCCTTGGGTGCCCTAGTTTTGCTTCATGTATTTGGTATGCTTTATTTCCTTTCTTTTATTCATTTGTTATGTTCTTACTTCCATCTGTATTGTATGCATCATATCATTCTACTTTCAATATTGTAATATCCTTAATTCTACCACCATCTTCCATTTTGGAACCCCTAGGGGCAGGGGCCACACCTTTTCCATTGGGTGAGTGGTCACCCTAGGGGACCACCAAGCCCTAAAAGGGTGAGGGGTCACCCTATGAAAGAGCCACTAGCCCACTCGGGCGAGGGGTCATCCCAAGCCGAGCCACCAATCCTGACAAAAGATATTTCATCAAACAAGGATTGGCTTATAAGGACTCCATGAAGGTCTTGGACATATACTCATCATCAAAAGGCAATTATCTTTTTTTTTGGGGCTTATGCATTCTCCTTGAACCCATGAAGCTCTCGATCTTCTCCTAATAGTGATGCCTTAGGCCTCATAGCTTGGCTAGGCCTTAATTCACTCTAGTCTTGATTCCCTGATGTCCTCAGGTGTCATTGTCTTGTCCATTTGGTCTGCTTTCCATTGTGTGATTGATTTCTTCTTGCTTAGTTGATGCTTCCTTCGTGTCTGAGTGAACCCCCAAGGCTAGGGGTGGTCCTCACCCTATTGGGTGAGGGGTCACCCAATGGGTGGCCCTAAGCCCCAAGAAGGTGAGGGGTTGTCCTATGGGAGACCCACTAGTCCCCCTAGGGTGAGGCGTCGCCCGAAGCCATTTAGGGCCAAGGTTCACCCATATGGAGGTCCCTAGCCCAAAGTATCAACTACTTCTTGAAGAATTTTCCCAGGACTCTTCAGAGGGTGCTCCACCAAAAGTCTCTAAGAGGGTGCTTAAAGACAACGCCTAAGGAAAATGCCAACAATTTTACATGAAAAGTATCCCTTGGTTCCAAAGACAAAAGGTGAACCATTGCATAGCTTCAATATTCCAAAGAGCAACTATTATGATGTTCTAAGAAGGATGCTATGTTCTACCACACTATAGTAGTGATGGATTCCAATGCTTTGTGGGCATCTATTGAGTACATATGCTACACATATAACAACTTCAAGCTAGAAGCTATGTGGTAGAGGCTTCATTTTGACCATACACCTTGATTTCCATGAAAGATTTGTTCTTCCTACCAAAAACTCCATTTTGTAGAGGTTTATACACCATTTTACATTGATGTCTTATCAACAAAAAATGGATTAAACTCAAAATACATATAATCTCCTCATTGGTGAGAATGGAGGATGCTCATTTTACATGTTGATATATTTTCAACCTTAAGCAGGAAGTATTCAAAGTGCATAAACAATTCAAACTTTGCTCTCAATGGATAAAACCATGCATGCCTAGAACATTCATCTATGGAAGTCGTGAACTATAGCTAATTTCTAAATGAAGGTGTCTACATAGGACCACATACATCACTGTGAACAAGTTGCAATTTATGTGCAACTCTAATTGAACCATCTTTGGGGAAGGTAGAACACTACATTTTACCCAAAATACAAACCTCACAGACATGCTTAGAAGGTGCTTGAAGTTTGGGCAAAGACGACATCATTTCAAATTTCTATAGGTGAATACTACTAGCAAAATTCAAATGATTGAAGCATGCATGGTAAAGTTTTGCATCTAAAATAGCCTGAGTGTTAGGAATTATACATGCTAAAGATCATGAATTATAAACCTACCATCAACAAATTTAACAACCAAGCTAGTTTTGGCTAGTGCTGAAATCGATAACATATTTTTCTTGATCCTTGGCACATATAAGGCATGTGCCAGTGTGGGAGTACTCAAGATATCATGAATTATAAACCTACCATCAACAAATTTAACAACCAAGCTAGTTTTGGCTAGTGCTGAAATTGATAACATATTTTTCTTGATCATTGGCACATATAAGGCATGTGCCAGTGTGGGAGTACTTATTACCATTATCAGTAGTAAGAATTATCTTTCCAACTCCCATGACAAGATAAGAGGAGTTGTTTGCATATGTGACAACATTCCTTGTAGAGGCAAACTTGAGTGAAGTGAAGAAACTATGTTGTAAGGTAACATGTTTTCTTACACCACTATCAAGATACCAAACATTGGAGTCTACCACAAACATACACTACTCATAAGAAGATGGGCTAGAGTTGCAATGAGTAGTAAAAACCCGTTCTCCATTCTAAACAAGGTTAGTAAACTCAATTTTTGGTGTAGAATCCTCTAGAAGAACCATTGTAGCCTCTTTTTTCTTTGCCTCTTTTGCAATCAGTTTAGAAAAACTCTTAATGAAATGATCATTTGCCCTACAATACTTGCAAAACTATTTCTTTTTGCCATCTTTATCTTCCTTCTTTGATTGTGCATCATTAGTACATTTTTGCTTCCTAGTAAACAAGCTCCATTTACCTGCCCTTCTCACTAGATAAGAAAGATTGAGTTGCATGATGATATATTTTGATAGTGATGTGTGTAAACACACTTGGGGTCATTGGAGCACTTTTTTCCCTCTTTCAGAGGGTTTTTGCTCGGGCTTGTGTATACACATATAACCCTAATGGGTTATTGATCTTTGTACATTCACTTGGTAATTCATTTTGTGTTGTGTTGTGCTCCAAGCTTCTTCTTCTTCCTTGTGTTGTTCATGTGCTTCTATAGACATCAAACTCCAAGAATTGGTATCAGAATATGTCACCACATCATCTAAGATGTTGTCAACACTCCTCTGTTCACAATCTCAAAATTGCATGAAAATTGGTGATCATACTTAGGGAGATTAGGAGTCCTTGGCTGTTTGACTCTACGGCATCAAAATTTTGATCTCAGCTCATTTTGGCCTCCGAATGCACTATCATAGCACCTATGCAAGCAATTTATTCCTTTTGTGCCAAACATATGTACAGGTTTTAGTTTTCTAGTACAAGCACCTCAAATTTTGCTAGAGGTTTAGCAAATCTTGATAGGGTGGTTTTGCTCAACTTTTTGAGATACATTCATTTTTTTTGTGTCAGGGTATTTACTCACTGACCATGGGTGAAAGCAATGATGTATTTTGTATGTTGGATATCGAGGATAGGTTGGGTAGTACTAATTACCCATTATCGACATATATGATGCATCATGTACTATTAGCAAAAGGACTATGGAAAATTATGCAAGGTGTTGAAAAACATCCTACTACACCTATAAATACAATTATTAAAGGTGATGCAGATGGCATTGAAGATGATGATCTTCAAAATGTTGTTCATGCTTCAATTCCTACCACACCTACTGTAGAGTAACTTCATTGGGATGGCACAGATGTTCAAGCACATATAGTGATAGCTTTGTCTATCAAGCATGCCAATATCACTCACATTTTCTCCTACAAAACAACAAAGGATGCTTGGGATACCCTTGCCACTTTATACTAAGAAAGAAATGAGGCTCGTGTTGCTTACCTTGGAGAGTGAGCATATGAATGAAGGAGATTCTATGGATAGTGTTTTGACAAAGATCAAAGATTTGGAGCAATTGATTTTGTACTGATGAAGTCTTGCCAAATAGTTCACTTGTGCAAACTATTCTTAACATTCTTCCATATTCATTTTTTATTCTACTCTTTGATTGATGATGAAAGGCAATCCAAATGCCTTAACATTTGAGGAGTTAGTCTATGTTTTGTTGCAGGAAGATCAGTAAGAAGAATAGGTCCATTATGTGTGTTGCAAATCAAGTTTTCCTAGCTAGTGAGAAGGGCAAAGCTAAATGGAGCTCATCTACTAGTAAGCAAAAATCTGCTAGTGCTGCACAATTGAACAAGGAAGATAAAGATGAGAAGGAAGCACAAAAAGCAAAAATAGTTTTGCAAATGCTATAAGAGAAATGACCATGTCATAAAGATTTGTCCAAAATGAGTCTATGATCCTATGCACATAGCTTCTTTTAGGAACTACCTTTACTTCATGAATTTTATTGATGATTTTTCCAAGCATGCATGGGTGTATCCATTGAAAACAAATTTTGGAGCATTTATGTGCTTCAAATAATTTTTTATTATGACTGACAATCTGTCAGCATGTAAATTGGGCACCCTCTATTCTGATTGAATGGGAAATATATGTCTTTTGATTTTAATGCATTTATGGTTGAGTGTGGGATAAAACATCAGTGCACAATATCATATACATCTCAAAAAAATGGAGTTGTTGCAAGAAAGAACATGTCTCTAATGGGCATGGTGAGGTGTATGGTCAAAAGTCAGTCTTTACCACATAGCTTCTAGCTTGAGATTGTTATGTGTGGAACATATGTACTTAATAGGTGTCCCACCAAAGCACTCCAATCTATCACTCTATATGAGGTTTGGCATGGATGCAAGCCATATGTTGCTCATATGTGTGTCTTTGGTTGTCTAGCATATGCATTAGCGCCTGAACAACAATGCAAGAAATTGGATGATAAAGTAGTGAAATGTATTTTTGTTTGGTACAATTCTCAAAAGCAAATGCTATCGTCTATATCATCCATAGATTAAATGTATTTTGGTTAGTCGTGATTTTATTTTTGTGGAAGATGCAATTCAACCATTACTTCATTGTACCAAGGAGACTTCATTAGAAAAAGTTGAATCCAGTATAGAAATTATGGTGAAAAGACTAGAATCTTACACTTATCCAACATCTTGTAAATGTTCAAGTGAGAAACAGAAAAAGAAAGCTAAATTATCAAAACCTTTGAGCCTTGTCACAAAGTTCATGTCTTTGGATGTTGTAAAGTACTCCACAAAGGATGGTGTCGACTGAAAAGAGGTATACAAAACTCCAGAAAGGATGGTGTCAAGTGAAGAGAGGTATAGATGATTGTGTGTCCATAGGCAAGATGATTAGTTAACCTCCAAAAACTACATGTATTTGTGAGATATTTAGATAAAATATCTAAATGTTTGTGAGATATTTATGAAGTCAAATAAAATGCACCCAAGATTTTCGATGAAGCAATTAAGTTTTTCTAAATAAATGAAGACACTATGCTGCCTACATTCCTCATCTCGAAACTCTAATTTAGGAAAGGATAAAGATTTAACAAAGAAGCACAAACTAAGAGGACCTCAAGTTTCAAGTGATGAATTTGAAAAAGCCAACAAAGTCCGCTTTAAGTGTCTCTCACCTAATCACACATATTGATTAAGGGAAAATGGAGTTTCCACTTTGTACAATGTTCACCTATTCACTATAAAAGTAGCTGCAAATCAATAGAAGTTTTGTATGAAGGTACTACACACTCATAACTTACTCATCTTATGTGGTGATAACCATTTGAAACATATTTACAAAACAATTGTCCAAATGATGATCGATGATTTCACCACACATAAATTTATCAATTTTGCACTAGTTAATACTATGAAGCTTCCCTAGAGTCCTAGTGCTCATCTATGTGTTGTCTCAATGATGTAATGAGAGGAAAAGAGAGTATGGGGCACTATGGTGTCCAACTTGGAAGTAGAGCTATAGGAATATAGAGACATAATCAACTTTGAAATCATGAACATGGAGCTCATGACCTTAGTTTTAGGGCATGAATGGTTATGGTGCTTAGAAGACACACTCAAACATAGCTACCACACAAAGACTATCAAATTTACAAAGGATGGGAGCACATACAAGATCCAAGGTGAGCATGGTGTGCCTAGTATGATTATAATCTCCTTTTTGGGACTTGAGCACTTGTTACATAGAGATTCACTATATGAGTTATATATAGTTAGCTTTCATGACGATGTATTCAAAAAATCTTATGTAACCAATCATTCTCTTAGTATAAAATACTCTCCAAAGTTTGCATTCATTTCTCTATCTGAGTTTATACTTGCTGAATTTAAAAGTTTAATGTGTGGAGAGATAGATCATGCTATTGATTTGAGAGATGCTAAGCCCATTATCAAGTTACAAGGTATAAGCCATTAATAGATTAGTAGTCCTAATTTTAGAACGAGATTTGTTGGCCATATATTTGGTTGTGCAGTGAGGAGGAAGCTCATCTTGATGCATCTCCCATGTGCTTTGAATTCAACAAATAAAAGGCTTTCTCCCACATGTGGACTATGCAAGATGGAATCTGAAACCTCCATCTTCAAAGGGCATTCATGTTGGCGGATGAGAGCCATCAAAAAAGATTACCCAAAAAGGAAGACACCCTCTGGGTTTCCCTTGGAAGAGCCCCCTCAATGGATGGCTTGTGTGCCATGAACCCTCATCTTCAACAAGAAGAGATGAAAACAAAAAAGGAGGGAGAAGTCCCTGACCAATAAATACCTCAACCTTCATAAATGATTTCATTTAATGGTTGAGGGTTGTCGGACCCTGTAAGACTTGTTGATATATTTAGTTAGTGATGTGTGTGAACACACAAGGACCGTCGGATCACTTTTTTCCCTCTTTAGGAGGTTTTTTTCCCTCAGCTTGTATATATGCCTATTGCCCTAAGGGGTCACTTATCTTTGTACATTGTAGTGGTAATACATTCAGCATTGTGTGTTGTGCTCCGAGATTCTTCTTCTTCTTCCTTGTGCTCTTCACATGGTACCATAGACCTCAAACTCCAACAATTGGTATCAGAGTAGGTCATGCCTTCATCTAGGACATCATCGACAAACCACCTGTCACAATATCAGAGATGCACGAAATTTGGTGAGCATACTTAGGGCCTCCGAATGCACTATCACAATGCTTGTATAGGATATTCCATCTTTTTGTGCTAAAGATATATATAGTTTTTGGTTCGCCAGTATAAGTGTCTTGAAGTCTGCTACAAGTTTAGGAGAACTTGACAGCATAGTTCTATTCAACTTTTTGAGATATTGTCAATTTTCTGCATCAAGGTATCTTAATCTATGGCCATGGCTGAAAGTAGTGATGTATTCCATATGGATAAGTTGGATGGTACGAATTATCCATTATGGGCTTATATGATGCATCATGTATTGGTTGCAAAAGGACTATGGAATATTGTGTAGGGTGTTGAAAAATGTCTTATTACACTTGCAAATACAGGTATTGAAGCTGATGCAGATGGCATCAAAGATGGTGATATTCTATAGATTCCCATTTGTGCTACGATTTTTGCTGCACCTACTACAAAGAAAATTTTTTGGGATGGCAGAGATGCGCAAGCACATGCATTGATAGCATTGTCACTCAAACGTGCCATTATTCCTCACATTCGCTCTTGCAGAACAACTAAGGATGCTTGGGATACACTTACCACTTTGTACTAGGCAAGGAATGAGGCTCGTGTTGCTTACCTTCAAAACAGTTGGAGAGCGAGCACATGAATGAAGGTGATTCCATGGATAGCTTTCTGACAAAGATCAAAGATTTGAAAAAATAGTTGATTTCTACTGGTGAAGTCTTGCTTGACAATTCACTTGTGTAGACTGTTCTAAGTGGTCTTCCTGATTCATATCATAGTTTTGCTTCTACTCTTCAATTGATGATGAAAGGCAATCCAAATGCCTTAACATTCGAGGAGTTAGTCTTTGTTCTGTTGCAGGAAGATCAGTCTAGGCAGGAGAGGTCCATTATGCATGTAGCAGATCAAGCTTTCCTAGCCAGACAGAAGGGCAAAGGTAAATGGAGCTCTTCTAGTAGCAAGTGGAAATCTGCTAATTCTGAACAATCAAAGAAGGATGACAGAGATGACAAGAAAATAGAAAAGAAAAAATTGTTTTGCAACTACTATAAAGCAAATGATCATGTCATAGAGAATTTTCCAAAACTGGTAGCAAAAGAAGCAAAGAAAAAAGAGGTCGGAATGGTTGTTGTAGAGGCCTCTACACCGAAAACAGAGTCTGCTAATCTAGTGCAAAATGAAGAACGGGATTTTACTACTGTTTGTAGTTTCTCATAGACTATGAAAAATTTGTGAATGACTCAACTTGTGCAATACATGATTCTCAAGCTATGTCAGATGCAAAACTTTGGCATGCACATTTTGGTCTTCTGAATTTTGCTAGTTTGCTATGCCTACAAAAATCTAAAATGGTTTCCTCTTTGCCCAAACTTGAGGCACCCGATAAACATGTCTATGAAGGCTGTATTTTGGGCAAAATGCAGTGTTCCTCTTTTCCAAAAGATGGTTCAATTTGAGCTACTAAGAAATTGCAGCTTGTTCATAGTGATGTCTATGGTCCTATGTAGATTGGAAACTATCTTTACTTCATGGCTTTCATTGATGATTTTTCTAGGCATGCATAGGTATATCCATTGAAAGCAAAGTCCGAAGTGTTTATGTGCATCAAAAAGTTTTTGGTTTTGGCTAAAAACCTATGAGCATGTAAAAGGGGCACCCTCCACTCTGATCGAGGGGGGAATATATGTCTTCTGACTTTAATGCATTGTTAGCTGAACATGGGATAAAACATAAGTGTACAGTGCCGTATACACCTCAACAAAATGGAGTTGCTAAATGGAAGAACAAGTCACTCATGGAGATGGCAAGGTGTATGGTCAAGAGTCAAGCTTTACCACATAGTTTCTGGCTTGAGGCTGATATGTGTGAAGCATATGTACTTAATATGTGTCCCACTAAAGCATTGTACTCTATCACTCCATATGAGGCTTGGCATGGTTGCAAGCCATCTGTTGCTCACTTGCGTGTTTTTGGTTGTTTGGCATATGCATTAGTGTCTGAATAACAATGTAGGAAATTGGATGATAAAGCATTGAAATGTATTTTTGTTGGGTACAGTTCTGAAAGAAAAGGCTATCATCAATATCATCCATAGACTAAACGCATTTTGGTTAGCCGTGATGTTGTTTTTGTGGAAGATGTTATTCATCCATTACTTTCATGTACTAAGGAGACATTTGTTAGCTCCAAAGACATGTATGATACTTTGCTACCTCTTTTTATAGGCGGATAGTCTAGTGCTAGTCCTAATGAGACAACTTCTCAGCCTTTACAGGTTTCATGTGATGATGCAAATCATTCCATTTCTAATGCAAATTTATATGATGCCTTGTTGATGAGAGAGCAGATATTGAGGAGGCAAAAACTATGCCAAAATCGTTGGAGCAGACTTTGTGTGATAGCAAACTACATGCACCTTTGTCATATCGTACTCGATCAGGTTCTCATAGTGCCTCTTTTGCATTAGAGTGCTATGATATGGCTTCCTCTAGTCTCTATGATGAGAATGAGCTTGTTTCGTTTGGTGAAGCACAAAATTCTAAAAAATGGATGGTTGTTATGCAATCAGAATATGATGCTATCATGAAAAATGGTACCTGCTCTTTACGTGACTTATCTCCTGGCAAGAAGGCCATTGGCACTAAGTGGGTATACAATCTAAAGTGTAAACCTAATGGAACAATT
Source organism: Ceratopteris richardii (assembly GCA_020310875.1). NCBI lineage: Eukaryota > Viridiplantae > Streptophyta > Polypodiopsida > Polypodiales > Pteridaceae > Ceratopteris > Ceratopteris richardii. The sequence goes on along the minus strand of CM035427.1, from coordinate 139,763,142 downwards.
GACAGGTATAAGGCTAGCCTTGTTGCAAAGGGTTATGTGTTGGAAAGAGGCATTGATTTTGAGGAGACCTTTGCACCTACATGTTGAATGACTACTGTTCATAGCATTTGTGCACTTGCAGCTCATCATGGTTGGAATGTACATAAGTTGGAAATTAAAATTGCATTTCTGAATGGTGACTTGCATGAAGAAGTGTATGTTTTTCAGCCCCATGGCTTTGTGCAAAAAGGGCATGAAAACGAATGTGCAACTTAAAGAAGGCATTATATGGTTTAAAGCAAGCACCACGTGCTTGGTATGAAAAGGTAGATACCTATGTGATTGCACATGGTTTTGAGAATAGTCCAACCAAGAGCACCTTATATGTTAAGCTTGCAAATGATATGCTTCTGATCATTTTTGTTTATGTTAATGACATGCTGCTCACTGGTCCTCATGAGAAGCATACTGCTGATTTTAAGGTTCATTTGCATGCCTCATTTGAGATGTCTGATTTGGGGCATTTGCATCATTATTTGGGAATCCAGTTTATGCAAGTTGATGGCGGAATAGCGTTTTGTCAAACAAAATATATTGACACATTATTGCAGTATTTTGGCTTTGAAGACTGCAAACCAATTGCCATTCCTATGGAGAAAAGTTTATGATTGAGTATTTATGATGCAGGAGATGCATTTGGTGCTATTCTCTATCAGCAAGCTGTTGGATGCTTGATTTACTTATGCATTACTCGGCACGATATTTAGTCTATTATCTCATAGATGAGCAGGTTTATGCATTGCCTAGGTGTCAACCATTGGCAGGCAGTTAAGCACATCTTTCACTACTTGAGTGGTACCCAACAGCTTGGGTTATTTTATCCCAAGGGGGGATCACTACTACCAGATTTACATGCTTTTTTTTTTACTCTGACTAAGCTGGTTGTTGTGACACTTGTGTGTCCAGGAGTGGCTTTAGCTTCATGCTTGGTAGCTCATGTATATCTTGGTTGAGCAAGAAGAAGCCTACTATGGCCACTTCTAGTTGTGAGGCTGAGTATAGGGCAACTTTCACAGTGACTCTTGAGTGTGTGTGACTGAGACGCCTTATGGCTGATTTGGGTGTTGGTCAGTCTTTTGCCACCACCATCTTCACTGACAGTCAGAGTGCATTAGAAGCTGCAAGGAACCCTATGTTCCATGCTCGCACTAAGCACATTGAGGTGCATTATCATTTTTTCAGGGAGAGGTTCTCTGTTGGAGAGGTCAACTTGGCATATGTGCCCATGTAGGAGAACATTGTAGACCTTTTCACGAAGGCTCTACCTAGGAAGAAGTTTGAAGCTTTTTGCAAAGCTTTGGTTTTACTTCCTTTTGTGGATTGATTCCACATAGGTTGGCACTTCCTTATACATGAGTGCCAGCTCCTTGTTCATTGCATCACTCCCAAGGGGGATTTGTTGATATATTTAGGTAGTGATGTGTGTGAACACACTAGGACCGTCAGGGGCACTTTTTCCCTCTTTAGGAGGTTTTTTTACCCTGGATTATATATATGCCTATCACCCTAACGAGTCACTTATCTTTGTACATTCTAGTGGTAATACATTTAGTATTGTGTGTTGTGATCCAAGCTTCTTCTTCTTCCTTTGTGTTGTTTGCATGCTATCGCAGACCTCAAACTCCAACAAGAGCATCAATTATTCGCCAATGGTTTGAGATAAAAATTTCAACCCATACTTCAGCTATCTTCAAGAGATCAAAATTGATGGTCTGAAACCTCAAAAGTTGACTTAAGAGTATTTTGGATTCTCATTTGTGGTTCACCATGAAACACCTACAAGGGAATGGTGGTGTGCTTTAGGCTTCAAGCCAGTTGGGCATGCCTTCATGGTGGAGACCATGGTGGATCATCAGTGGGTTGTTGCTTCTTTTAAGGGTCCTCTCCGCTTTACCATTGTGTCGATGTATGTGTCGAATCTAGACATAAAAAAATTGACTTCATGGCTTGCTTTGGACTCCCTGTCCTTTGAGGCCATCCTATGTGGGAACTTCAATATGGTGGATGTTTGGTCATGAATTAAGATCCACCATGATCTCTTGAGAGAAGCTATATTACACATAATAGCATTGATAAGTTGGGTCCCCCATCCTGCTTCTAATGTGGGGACTTAGTTTTGTTTGACCACATATTATGGTTCTCACCTTCAAGCCACTTTTAAGGCATATGAGATCTCCTTGGCTCCATGTAAATCCTACAATCCTCTCCCTACTCTAGCTCAACAAAAAATCTACTCGACCTTCATCAGGGCTTTTAGCACCCATGAATCTTCATCCAAGTGTTGGAAGTCAAGTCTCAAGCAATCTCAATACGTCATTATCAAGCCTCAAAGGTAGATTAAGAGCGAAGAGAAAATATTTTTTTAGGCTTTGGTGTCTCGAGGCTGAAGTCAATAAAGGTAGTTCTCACCCCCAGGTTGGGCTCCTAAAAATAAGAAGCAAAATTAGATATGAAGAGGAAATTCAAAGAAAGAACTTTTATATATATTTTAAAGAATGGCATGGGAGAGTTGATAAACCGACTAAGGAAATGTGTAAACTTCTAAAAAAGAAAAGCACAAGGAAGAGCTATTGTACATGATAGACAACAAAGGGGTGGAATGCACTACCAATGAATAGAATATGGAACTAATTGCCAACCATTTCACCCAACTCTTGGGGATGACCACCCCACTCTCTTCTCAAAGGCATGATTGCATGGCCATCATCTTTGAAATTAGAACCAAAAGAATTTTGCAAAATATGGTGCATCTTTTGGAGTCCCCATCACTGACATAGATTCTTGAATATATCAATTCTTTGCCAAATGGTAGAAGCCCAGGTCTGAATGGTCTCACTAATGAGTTCCTCAAGACTTTTAAGAGTGTTTTGGTGAACTCGCTATGCTTGGTGTGGAAAGAAGCCATGCACTTTGGTGCTTTGCCTAAGTTTCTCAATGAAGGTGTGATTAAGCTAATTCACAAAGAAGATTGAGAAAAAAAAGATTGAAAATTGGAGACCTATCATTATCTTGCATATTGGCTATAAGATCTTTGTGAACCTCATTGCTATTGTATGATCAATTTTATTGGGACTTCATTGTCCAATCCTTGAAAGATCTGCTAGAGTTTGATGTCTTTGAAAGCACACAAACAACACAAGGAAAAAGAAGAAGTTTGGAGCACAACACACAATGCTGAATGTATTACCAAGTGAACGTACAAAGATGAGTAAACGATTAGGGTTATAGGTGTATATACAAGTTGGGGAAAAAACCTCCTAAAGAGGGAAAAAAAGTGCCTCAGTGGTCTTGTAATAAAGTAAGTCTATGATTTAAGGGTCTGGTCAGTTCAGACGGATCTGAAATCGAACATCATTTGGTTACCCATGTGTATGACCAAAGATCTCGAGTATAGACTTACTAGGAGGTCTTGTGCTCTTGTGAACAAGTGATCCACTTAGCTTAGTGGTTAAGTCTCAAGGGTGTGAAGGAGGAGGTCTTGGGTTCAATCCCATGGGATACATGGGGAGAGTATTTTGCCCAAAGAGATCTAGAGCCTTCTAGAAGCATCCACTTGAGTTAACTCGAGTTAACTGGGACACTTGGCACACATGCAATTACATGGCCGACACATGGATGGTTAGTATCCACCTGCCCAAGAAGGCAGTCTCCTGGAGAGAACTATATATAGAGGCATTTGGTTGGGAGGAGAGTCATCTCTCTAGCACGTAGTAGTCATAATCTTGCATTGTTATCAGAGCTTTAGGCAAGCTTCCATGGTGACCTTGGCGGCTCATCATCATCATCTTCTATAATTAAGAGCTTCCATGGAGACTTATTGATAGTTTATCTTCTTTATCCGATAGTTTATCTTCTTCATGCAGATGGAAGAATTCTTTTATTCTTCATATAATTTTATTTCGCATGCAGTATCCTTCTCTCTAATTGTATTTCCTGTATGACTTCATTTCTCGATCTCTCTTTTGCGAGATTCGCTTAGCAAAATGAAAACGACCCTTTACATTATTGATATTTTTACTCTATTCTAGAGTGAACCAGTTGGAGGCAGGATCAAACACAGGTTGCCTACGGCTAGAGCGACTGCTTTATCCACAAGAACAAAGTGCACTAGTGATGTTCTGTTGGATGTTGATGATGTCTATTGGACAGATTTTGTCAAGATCTATTGCACACGGCAATGCAAAAGTTGAAACAAACAAAAAGATATCCTCATGTGCAAGCAATCTATCCGGAGGTTTCAAACTCAAATGGTTTTGGCCTGAAGAACTCATTCTAGCCACGATCAGCAGATCTCTTTTTGTTTACAGAAACAGACAATATACAATTTGAAGTATATTAGCGACTCCACCACTCTGTTCTATTGTTTTTGAATAGCAAAAGTTTTTGTCTAGATTCAAACTCAAATCTACTTATCTCATAGGCCTGCATGGTATCCACAACACCATCGAGAGCTGTAAGCTGTTTTTGTTTCTGTTTCTATATGCAATTGGCTTCACAAGCCATATTTGTTAGCTATCCACACCCCATGTGCAAAAAGGAAAAAGTTCAATTGTTTTCTTCCTTGTCTGAGTGCCGACATCCAAAAGGTTTCAAGGCTTCAAAACAACGAGAGGAAAGCTATGTGCTAACCACCACCAACAATTTGGTTTGATCATTAATCATAATCTGCAAGTCAAATGGTGTTCTGAGCATGCAACTTTGATCGTGTTGGGTAGGAGGATTGATCTTGCAACCTTCTGATCTGGAGTCATGATTCTGCAACCTTCTGATCTGGAGTCATGATCCTGCAACCTTCTGATCTGGAATCATGATCTTGAAACCTTCTGATCTGGAGTCATGATCTTGCAACCTTCTGATCTAGAGTCATGATCTTGCAACCTTCTGATCTGGAGTTAGACGTGATACCATTGCACCACAGATCCAAGGAAACTTAAAACAATTCTTCAAGGGGTGCAGAGCAAGAATTGAACTTGGAACCTCTAGATTTAGACACTATTTCCCAACCACTACACTATAGTTATCCGTGATGACAATGAATCATTGATTCTAAAAATATGCATCAAACCTGCATCTTCAGTTTGAGGAAGGGTCAAAGTTCCCCAAGCATTTCTACATCAAACCCGCATCCTCAATTTGAGGAAGGGTTGAAGTTCCTTGAGCATTGAGTAAGGGTCGAAGTTGGTCAAGAATGGGTCAGTACTTGAGTAGTAAGCATCTCCTATTCATTCTACATTGAGCAACTGGACGGCCTACTTTTTCCAAGTATTTTCAAGGATGGTCTAAGACAAGCATAATCCAAGGAAGGTTTCATTTCTTCAAGGAAGAGGAATCAATGGTCTTCAAGGAGGAATATATAATTTTTCTCATGGACCAAAGGATAGAGAGGCTCTTCCTGAGGATAAATGGAATATAAGTACTTTACAAGTTGATGTTTTCATTTCAATATTTGATTTGCTCTATGCTTCCATATAGAATGCATTGCTATTAACATTGAAGTAGAGAAGAAATCTTCAATTTTGAAAGCATTGTATGTAATCTAATGAAAGAAAAATAGGAGAGCACCAAAGTATGGAAACACTTATCAAGCATATGCATGCATCTATGAAAGGATGTTAGTGCATTTCTCCTTTTCAAAGAATGTTTTCATGCACAAAACACGTTTTCTTCTTGCTTGAAAAAGATAGTTAATGCTCAAGTTTATGCACATGAATGGTTATATCTTTTTAAAAAAGCTAGCAAATAGAATGTTTGTGCATGGATGATTGGGAACATGTTCCAGCTCAAGAACTTCTTGATTTAAGTTTGGTGCATGAAAGGAGAATGCCAACATGTGCATGCACTCACATGAATTTGTATGCAAGAACAAGCATTCACATATGCAAGATTGTTTGTTAAGTAGTTGAATACTTATACTTTTGTTACCTCCTTTTTCTAAATCGACTTAGATAGCTAGGAAAAATAGCAAACTAGGTAGTTGCAAGCCTCGTGGCTATCATGCAACTCAAGTAGCTAGTTTGTTTTTCCCAAATGTGATACTTAGATATCACAAATTAGGAGTCTTGATTAGGAAAAGTAGACCCTTTGAAAGTCAAGTGTTCAATTTTCTTGCTCATTGGAATGGCAAGAAAATAGAACTGCTTGAAAATTTCCATGATGACTCTAGTTTTAGGAGAAAACTTAGAGAATGTTAACGACAAGCCTAGATGTAGTCATTAGCTTGGATTTAAGAAATCATGCATCCAAGTAGGTTGATAAAGTTTCCTTTGGAATTTCTATCTGATTCTATCCCAAGACGTGATAAGAATCAAATAAAATCAAATGCAACTTAAATAAATTGAGCTTTCAAGTTCAAAGGATAGTTGATATGTTCCACATTTGTAAAAAAAATCATGACACTTTTGAAGTTTTTTCTTTGATTTCATCTTGAAGAGTAATGAAAATCAAAGAAGTGAATAAACTTTAACATCACTTGAACTTTAGTGTTCAATAGTTGGATGTTAGGTTCCATGATTGCATCTCTAGTCAAGACGCAAAGTCAAAAAAATTAGTAAAAAAGAGTATGAAAACTTTATTAAGCACTTTTTCTAAGGATGAGAAAATTATGCTTGGTTAAAGCCAAGTCAAATTAATATTTGGGAATCAAGATATTTCTTAAAAGATATGTCAAAGTAATCTTTGGGAATTAAGCTGCTTCCTAAACATAAGCCAAAATAAAGGAAATAGTCTGGTTAACTATCTCATTGGTTAAAAAGGAATATCTTTTGGACAAGGCCAAGACTTAAAGATTTATTATTTGTCCAAAAGTCAAGATTTCTTTTAAAAAGAATATTTCAGTAAAGCAAAAGATTCCAAGATGAATCATTGGCTTAGTTTTACTTGTTTCCTTGGCAAGGATCTAAAGTTCTTGAAAGAAAAAATCTCCCTAGATGTGAGAGTGCCTTTCAAGTAAGTTAAATATCAAGTACTTCCCAACAATCCCCAAACCACTCGTATTGGTACTTAAGTCCAAATATTGATATAACCTAAAGGTGTATCAAAGATTGTTGGCTTTGGAATTTGAGAGGCATCAGTGTATGCTTGGACTTAAGTTGAGGGAAAGATCTCTAAAAATCCCATGGGTAAGCGAAGACGCTTTTGTTAGTTTAAGAGATCTTAATAATAAAGACTAAGTCTTTATTCTAGTCGCAAGATCAACCAGAATTGATTAAGCTTGGCAAGGTTTGTCCAAGAAATTACGATTGGAACTACTCTAAAATTTGCCCTAGCATTAGCAATCGAATTCCTTTTAGGAAATTTTCACTCAAGTTCCATTTATCCAATGGAAAATTGTGAAAAGAGTAAGTTGTTCCAAGTCTAAACCAAGTGAAGAAATTCCAGGAATGCAGTCTGCAACCGAGAAGATGGTACTTAAGTCTGTGGAAGGTAAAACATAATGTTTGCCTATCCTTAAAGGGATTTTTGGTACAAATCTTGAAAGCATGAGCGGATGCTTGGACTTACGCAGTAGAGAGGTTCCTGTAAAGTCCCGACTAGGGTAGGTACCTAAAGCATAAGTAAGCAAGGACTCTAAAGACAAGAAGTCAAAAGCTCTTGTCACTATAAATTGGTCAAGAATAAAGCAATTGAAATTGAATCTGTGAAAGTTCAAGTACTTGAAATTCTTATTGGTTTTCATTTGAAAACCCTATCAAAGAATAATGGATATTCTATCAAGAGGTTTCCAAGTTTCTAAGGGCAAAGCATGTGATTGTAAGTCGATCATGTGAAGGAATCAAAACCTAGAAAATCTTGTTAGTGGTAATGCCTGAAACTTCAAAATTCTTGTAAAGAATTGAAGCAAGAAGGTACTCTATCAAGAGATGTTTAGAATTTAGGATAAATATCACCCACACATTAATGTGAATATAAAATAGGGTGGTATGGGATACCAGATTTTATACTCAGATTGATGTAGGAAAGATGGTACAGGACATCGGAGCATGGGATGATAATTATCTTTTAGTCCTAGATTGGATCTTGAAGATAGGTTTGATCCTCAGGGGAATTAAAACTTCAAAGAAGGAGTTTAAATTTAAGAAGGATAAAACTAGTATCTCGAGATATTTCAAGATAACTTCAACATCAAGGAAATAGAAGATATGAAGTAAGTAACTTCCAAGATCTTCCTGGAACACTTCAAGATAAAGTGTTGTTGATTAAAACATATTTGATAAATTTATGAAGAAGTGGATTTTGATATTGAAAAGATCCTTTCAACTAATGAATAGATTGACTAAGTCAAGAAAAAAAAAAGTTCCTAGTGCAACTTGGTAAATTCAATCCTTTGACTTGAAGAAATGCACAAGAATTGCATTCCTAGTAAGGAGTCATAAAGATTGAATATAGGCATGAACTTATCTCAAGTGAAGCATTACTTGAGTAAAAACTCATCAATAGAACCTCAATGGGTTGACACACTAATGTTGGTTACTAGACTAGTATCTTATGGTTGGATTATGTTTTAGATTTGCTCTCAATCTTTTTGAGAATCCAGCTTATTTCTCTTAAAGATAGAAAAAATGTTTCAATACTCTGTTGAAACAAATCTTTGAGAAGTTAAAGTTATGAGTCATCTAGGCTTTGACTCATAGCAAGTTTACATATCTTCGAGGTTTGAATTGGTTGAACAGAGTTTTAGTTCTTTCTTTCCGCTTTTCGAATCTTTTGGATTTGACTCACATGTGGTATCTGATTCTTTTCACAAAAGGCAAGGGTAACCGGTTAGAACCATGTAACTAAATTAAACATCCTACAAGAACCTTTTCAATCTTCAAAAGATGCTAAGTCCAAGATTGACTTATTCATTTGAGATTGCTTCAAGTTATTTAGCATAACTCTAAATGAATTTCTAGATTCAAGTATACTCTAGAATAGAGAAGTTATGAATTGCTCATGAGATAGCCGAATTCCCAAGAACTTTTAGCTCAAGTCTTTGAGAAAAGTGCCCTAAGTTGTGTTATCGTTAGTGTCCATGTGAAAGGCCAAATGGCCACTGGACACTTCTTTGTATATATTCTTTAATAAAGCATATAGTGGCCTGGTCAGTCACTGACTGTAAGTTCGACCGCATTTGTAAAACCTAAGAAGTTTGTCTTCGTGCTCCCTATGTACTGTGTTTTTCTACGTATTATGCAGTCTCTGTGCAGAGTACCGTATGCACCCTTAGGAACTCGGTCTTCTAATCCGAGGATATCGTCATGGAGATCACGAGAAGGAGGGCGCATTGTGGTGCATCACCATCGAAATACTTCACTAGTATCAGAGCAGTTCGACGCAAAAGCTTTGTTCCTTTTGTGCGAGTGAAGTGAGCATCCCCCCGTCCCCCCTTTCTCCAAGGCTTATGACTAAGGCAGCGACCAAGGCATAGACCATTAGCATACCTTGTCATCCAAGTCACCGAAGTCATCGTTGGTTGCGCGCGAGGGAGGACCTCAACGATCAAGGAATATAGAGGTTCCTGGTACTTCTCGAGAGGTCACCCATCCCAGTAATGTTCCCCTTGGAGCTCGCTTAACCATGGCAATCTCTTGCCACTAAGCTACACTCTTGTGGTGTCTAAAGAAGGGGAAAGACTAAGGTTGACATTACCTTGAACATGTTTTGGTCCGTCAAAGCTTCATTCTTTGCTTTCAAAGCCTATTTTTGAAGCATTTTTGGGGTGTCTTTTGGAGCCATTTTGGAGTACTTCCGCACATAGTTCTCTTCACACAAGTCCAAGAACACCAAGAAGAGTGTTCTTTGTACTTCTCCAACATAAAATATCAACCTTTGGGGCTATTTTTAGCCACACTCATAAAAGTACAGGTTTCTTGAAAGATTTCAGTTTTGGTGGGAGCAGCCCCTGCAAATTTATGCAAGTTTTTTGAGCCAAAAAACATCAGAGTTGACAGACACTTGCAGGTGTTATTGGCTAGTTTTTGGACTGTGCATTCAACCTTTTAGTGTCATTTTACTGCATATATTGAGCACATACACATCATGTACGCTTCTGTGGATACCGCTTATGTACATCCATGTGGTCATTTATATAGCGGTTACGTTCTTTGCATAAAGCCTTTTATGTTTGATCGTTTCAGCTTGTATACCCATTTAGTGCCAATGGCCTTTTTTCCAGGTGGCAAATCACATAAAGACCAGGTTCCATTCTTCATAATAACATCATATTCCCATTGCATAGCAGCCATCCGATTTTTTGATTTTTCTGCTTCATCAAAAGAAATATGCTTATTCTCATCATAGAGACTAGAGACAGCCATAGCATAGCAATATGATGCAGCTATAACATAGCAATTTGATGCGAAGGAAGCATTATGAGAGCTTGAATGAGCATGATATGGCATAGGTGCATCGAATTTGCTATCTCACAAAGTCTGCACCAACCATTTTGGCATAGTTTTTGCCTCCTCTATATCAACCCTCTCATCAACAAGTGCGTGATGTAAATCTGCATCAGAAATGGAATGATCAGAATCATCATGTGAAACCTGTAAAGGCTGAGAAATTGGCTCATTTGGACCAACATGTGACAGTCCACCTATGAAAGAGGAAGCAAAGTGTCATACATGTCTTTGGAGTTGATGGATGTCTCCTTAGTACATAAAAGTAATGGCTGAATTGCATCTTCCAAAAAAACAACATCATGGCTAACCAATATGTGTTTAATCTTTGGATGATACAAACGAGATAGCCTTTGCTTTCGTAATTGTACCCAAAAAAAATACATTTTACTACTTTATTATCCAATTTTCTATGTTGTTGATTAGGCATTAATGGATATGTGAGACAACCAAAGACATGCAGATGAGCAACAAATGGCTTGCAACCATGGCAAGCCTTGTATGTAATGATAGACTGCAATGCTTTGGTGGGACACCTATTCAGTACATATGCTGCACACATAACAACCTCAAGCCAAAAGCTATGTGGTAAAGCTTGACTTTTGACCATACACATTGGCATCTTCATGAGTGACATGTTCTTCCTTTTAGCAACTCCATTATGTTGAGGTGTACACAACATTGTACACTGATGTTTTATCCCACATTCAACCAGAAATGCATTAAAATTAGAAGATGAGTATTCCTCCCCTCGATTAGAATAGAGGGTGCCCATTTTATATGTTGACACATTTATAGACAAAACTAGAAACTTTTTGAAGCACATAAACACTTTGGACTTTGCTTTTAATGGATACAACCATGCATTCCAGGAAAAATGATCAATAAGTCACTAAGTAAAGGTAGTTCCCAAAAGAGATTGTCTGCATAGGACCACAGACATCACTATGAAAAAGCTGCAGTTTTTGAGCAGTTTGAATTGAACCATGTATTGGGAAGGAGGAATGTTGCACTTTGCCCAAAATACAGTCTTCACAAACATGTTTACAAGGTGCCTCAAGTTTGGGCAGAGAGGACACATTTCATATTTTTTAGGGCATAGGAAACCAGCATAATTTAGATGACCAAAGAATGCGTGGCAAAGCTTTGCATTTGACATGGCTTGAGAATCTTGAACTGCACATACTGAATCATTCATAGATTTTGCATAATCTATGAGCTTATATAGCCCATGGGAAAAAATGCCAAAAGCAATAATAACATCGCCATTTGATAGATCATGAACTATACATATATCATCAACAAATTTCACAACCCAGCCGATCTTGATAATGCTGAAACTGATAACAAAATTTTCACGATCCCTCGCACAAACAAAGCATCTAGCAATGTGAAAGAACTACCATCAATAGTAGTCAAAATTATCTTACCAACTCCCATTACATGATAAGAGGAGTTGTTAGCGAATGTAACAATATTTCCTATAGGGGTAGGCTCAAGTAAATTAAAGAAACTGTGCTCTGAGGTAATATGTTTGGTTGTCTTACTGTCAAGGTACCAAAAATCTGAGTCTACTACACACATACACTGTTCATGAGAAGATGGTTCATAACTACAAATCGTAGCAAACACTCATTCTTCATTCTACAAAAGGTTAATAGACTCTATTTTAGGTGTAGAGGCCTTTGCAACAACCATTCTAACCTCTTTTTTCTTTGCCTCTTTTATAGCCATTTTTGGACAACTCTTTATGACATGATCATTTTATAGTATTTGCATAACAATTTCTGTTTTTCTATTTTCTTCTCATCTTTCTCTTCCTTTTTGGACTGTGCAGAATTATCACATTTTTGCTTACTAGTAAATGAACTTCGTGCAACAAAACAGAGACTAACTCCTCAAATGTTAAGGAATTTGGATTGCCTTTCATAATCAACCAAAGAGTAGAAGCAAAACTCTAATATGACTATGGAAGACCATTTTGAACAGTCTGCTCAAGTGAACTGTTTGGCAATACTTCATCAACAAAAATCCACATCTTCAAATCATTGATCTTTGTCAAAAAACTATCCATAGAATCTCCTTCATTCATATGCTTACTCTCCAACTATTTTTTAGAGGTAAGTAATATGAGCCTCATTTGTTGCCTGGTACAAAGTGATAAGTCTATCCCAAACATCCTTTGTTGTTTTGAAAGATTGAATATGAGGGGTAATGGCACGTTTGATAGATAAAGCTATCAATGCATGTGCTTGAGCATCTCTACCATCCGAATGAAGGTTCTCTTCAGTAGGTGCAACAAGAACCGCAACACAAACAGGAATCGGAAGATCATCATCTTCAACACCATTTGCATCACCTTTAATAACTATATTTACAGATGTAGTAGGTTGTCTTTCAATACCCTGCGCAATATTCCACAGTTCGTTTATGGCCAATTCATGATGCATCATATATGCCCATAATGGGCAATTGGCACCATCCAACTTATCCTCAACAAACAACATACAAAATACATCATTGCTTTTAGCCATGGCCATTGACTAAAGTAGCCTAATGCAAAAAAATGATTGTATCTCAAAACTTTGAACAAAATTACCTTGTTAAGTTCTCCTTAACTTGTAGTAGACTTCAAGGTGCTTATAATGGCGAATTGAAACCTGTATATATGTTTGGCACAAAAAGATGAAATTGTTGCACAAGTGCTATGATAGTTTATTCAAAGGCTAAAAGGAGCTCCAATCAAAATTTCATGCGATTCTGAGAATATGACCGAAGGGGTGTCAACGATGCCCTAGATGAAGCTGTGACCGGATCTGATACCAACTGTTGGAATTTGAGGTCTACGGAAGCACGCAAACAACACAAGGAAGAAGAAGAAGCTTGGTGCACAACGCACAATACTGAATGTATTACCAAGTGAATATACAAAGATGAGTAACTCATTAGGGTTATAGGTGTATATACAAAGTGGGGGGGAAAAACCTCCTAAAGAGGGAAAAAAGTACCATGGTGGTACTAAGTATGTTTGCACACATCTCTACCAAAATATATCATCAAGATCTTGGTTGTGGACCCAAATTCATCAAGATGATTGCAAAACTTATGGGAAATGCCTCGGCTCAGATCAATATCAATGATTACCTCTCTGAGGCAATCAAATTAAAATTCTCTATTAGACATGGCTTCCCCATGGCCCCACGTCTCTTTGCAATTGCCACCGATGGCCTTAGCGGCTTCGTTAACCATCAAGCCCATCTTGGGTAGCTACATAGGTTGGTGCTTCCCCACAACCAGAACCCAATGATAATGAGAATCTTTGTCAAAGACACGAATGTTTTTATGCATAATGACACTATTAATATTGCCACTTTTTTGAAAACGTCTTAGCACTTTTTGCATTGCTTTTGAGTCTAGAATAAACCACTAAAAAAGAACATTCAAGGCTATTTCTGGACCCCCTCCTCAATTTTTGATTAACTAGGGATGTCTCAAGTTCTCGAGTGGGCAAATCTTCTGCCTGCTCAAAATTTCAATGGGCTCTGATGTTTCCATGGATTAGAGGTGTAACTAGGTTGTCGTGAAATTTGATAACAAATTTTCTTACTGGAAGTACATGCAACTCAACCTAGTAGGGTGTGAGATTGTGATCAACACCTTCCTTCTTTCATCGATCTATGTTTTTGCATGTTGGGGATGGAAAGACAAAGATTAAGTGAAATTGGAAAGTACTTGCAAAAATTTATTATGGACAGGAAATCCAAGCAATGGTTAAGATGGATCAATGATAGCAAATCAGATAAGGTGACGAGGTTCAAAAAGCACTTGGAATTGCACATCTTCCTCAATAGGAGATGATGTATGAACTAGCAAAGTATCGTATGGCAATTTAAGTTCGTGCACCTATGGCATCCTCTCATTGAGAACAAAAAGGCAATCCTTATGTGGCAAAAGTTAGATCACCTATGGCATCCTCTCATTGAGAACAAAAAGGCAATCCTTATGTGGCAAAAGTTAGATCAGCTTCAAAGCTAAAAAAATATGAGCCACTCCTTAGTGGTGTAAGCCTTGTCTCTTTGGGAGGGAAGTCATTGGCCACCTCTTCTTTTTGTACCCTAGGAGTCACTCGGTTTGGCAAGCTCTTGCAAAGATTTTTACAAATACCCACATCCATATTTTCCTTCTCAACGTCACAAATACGAGACTTGAACCCTCAACCTTCTCCAAGAGACTCAAGTGCTATCCTTACAAAAAAAAAATTTCATACAATTATATATGCCATAAAAATTGTAAGATATGATGCATCCATACATACATTGTTTGTATTTTTCCAACACTTGAAAGAAGAGTAAACTAGTGGTTTGACGCTTTGAATCTTTGAAAGAAAATCTTGCGTTCAAATCTTGACTAAACATATCTATGAGTTCCTCAAAAATGAGTGCCGAATGTGTGAGTGTGTTTCCAATTCATTGTACTCTACAACCAAAAAAAAAAAAAAGTCAGAAACAAAAGCTCCGAAGAGCTTTCTTACCTTAAGTGGTGTATCATTTTGAAAGCCTCGTGGGGTGGCCCTCAAATCGTGAGAGCTAACCATTACGAGCCTTAAGGTGTTGGGATTGTGGATAAGAGGTGATACCATTCGTGCATAGCCAGCCACACAAGCCAACGCCATGGTCTTTTCAGAAAGATGAGCTATCGGGTCTCGGGAGTGTGAAGAAGCCAAGGCTGAGCAAGCTCCATTCCCCTTCCCTCCCGCCACTGATCGTTTTGATCTCGAGAGCCCATGGCCTGCTCCGCTCATCTTTCTCTCTCAAACCTTCACAGAACCTGTCCTTGCCCTCAATTTGAGGGTCTGTCCGCGAGGGCCCTCGGATTGAGGAGGCCAGAGAGCTCGTCCTTCGGCAGCAGCGATGGCGAGGGAAGCTCCATCAACGAAGGGAACAGGAGGCGCGGAACCATTGTATGCGGACTGAAGGATCTGCGGGAGAGAATTGACAGCGTTAAAAATACACAGAAAATCACGGACGCTATGAAGCTTGTGGCAGCTGCGAAGGTGCGTCGTGCTCAGGAGGCTGTTGTTAATGGACGGCCTTTCTCTGAGAATCTTGTGAAGGTTCTGTTCAACGTGAATAAGCAGATACAGACCGAGGATATCGATATTCCCCTCACTCAGGTACGTACCGTCAAGAAGGTCGCCTTGGTCGTTATCACAGGAGATCGTGGTCTGTGTGGAGGTTTCAATAACTTTGTGCTCAAGAAAGCAACTCAAAGGATGGCCGAGCTGGAGAGCATGGGTCTAGAATATGTAGTTGTCAGCATTGGAAAGAAGGGAGGTTCATACTTCAAGCGCCGTCCCAATATCCCTGTAGATCGCTTTCTGGACACTGGTGTCGCCCCTACTACCAAGGAGGCACAAGCGATTGCCGATGAGCTTTTCTCTCTCTTTGTCAGCGAGGAAGTTGACAAAGTTGAGCTCGTGTACAGTAAGTTTGTCTCCCTCATCAAGTCAGATATTGTCATTCACACCATTCTTCCCCTATCACCCCAAGGAGAGGTTTGTGATGTCAATGGGAATTGTGTTGATGCTGCTGATGATGAGATGTTCCGTCTCACTACCAAGGAGGGGAAATTTACCGTCGAAAGAGAGGCAATAAGGACACCAACTGAAGAGTTTACCGGGGTGCTTCAGTTTGAGCAGGAACCAGTACAAATCTTAGATGCTTTGTTACCGCTGTATCTCAACAGTCAAATTCTACGTGCACTTCAAGAGTCTGTGGCTAGCGAACTTGCAGCTCGTATGAATGCAATGAACAATGCTAGTGACAATGCATCCGAGCTCAAGAGGAATTTATCTATATCTTACAATAGACAGAGACAAGCTAAGATTACTGGAGAGATCCTTGAGATCGTGGCAGGTGCAAATGCACAGGGTTAGAATTCTTTTTCTAGCAATCGGCTCCATCCCATATTTTATTTATATGTGCCCCGTATGCAGATAATACCTTTTCAAGGTCGTAAGAAATTTTTGTTATTTCCATCTCTGTAATTTACAGTTCCTTGATTGCTCTGTTGGGAGTACATTTGATGATGGCACCCTAATGCTGGGTGAATGTAGTCTCATACAGGGAAAACGGTTGTACCTTAATGAGGCCTCTGAAAGTGTTCCACCTGTATGTACCTGAATGGATTCTCAATTTCAAGCTGACTGTAGATTATGATAATAACGTACATAATTGTGATGATGAGTTCGCACACAGGACAAAGTAGATGATGGCAAGTTATGAATGCCTATTTGAAACGTATCAAGATGAGTTTTCAGTTTGTCATGGATTGTTTGCACATAGTTATGTGTCATTCAATCCTTTCGCACGTAGCTATGGACGATTGATAACTGAGCTAATTTCACTATGTAACTGAACCTGATGTCTCGAATATATCATTGTGATGTGATTTTTCTACTCAGTTCATGCAGCTCCGATGTCTTTTTTACGGGCTGTAGGATTGAGTTGATAAATTGGGTTTCTTCTCTTCCATGCATAATGCATTCCATTTCACAGGTATATACCACTGATGTCAAGTTCAGCTAAGTGGTTAAATCATTTTGATATCAATGTGCATAGCTAATCTCTAGAGAATGGATAGTTTTAGTTCCTGTCTCTATTAATACCAGGAAAAACATTTTTGAAAAGTTAAATAGGATTCTGGCAAACACACAGTCTCCTTTGTAACGGATGGGACAGCTGCACCCATGGATCTCTCTCGAGGGAACATCTGGGCTGAAGGGGCAGAGGCCAGGAGTGGGAGGTGGGAGGGGGGAGATGACAAAGCATGGGTACAGAATCAATCAGAATCAGAATCAATTAGAATCACATTATAATCAGAATCAATCAGTGAGTTCTTACAAGCTCTATTTTATGTTATTCTCTTGGAAACTTTTGTGTTACTTATCATAATGAACTAGCTCTTCGAAGTTCCTACCAATGTTATTCTTTTGGAATTTTTTCTGATACATATCCCTAGTGTGAGTCACCTGTTACCATCAGGATTGACTAGGGAGTTGTTTTTATTAGTGCTTTTGTTTAACTCATATTCACGTAGCAAGCAGTTAATCTCTTTGTCCTATGGAATATGATTTCACTTCCCTAAATTCAACAGTGGCCTTTCACGAGATCATGTACCTTAAAAAAAAATGGGCTGCTCTGGGTCATAGCCCTGTCATTTTGCCAGGCTGCTAACTAAGCATCATGGGTGCTATGAAGAGGAGGTACAAATCTAGGGTGCATTTTTCTATCCCTGGTCTGGGTCATAGCCCTATCATTTTGCCATTGTTTTGAACTTGGTCATCAAGATTGACGAGGGAGTTATTTTTACTAGTGCCATTGCTTGAGTAATCTATATTCATGTACCAAGCAGTTAACACCTTTTCCTAGGGAATAGATATTTTACTTCTCTACATTCAACAGCGGCCCCTTTGTGAGAGGATTCACAATGAAAAGATGCAAAAACATGGGGCACCATGTAATATTGTCTTTTATTGAAAAAGAGCTGATAGCTTGAACTGCTACAGATAAACATTTGTAGATAAGCATTTGTCCTTAATGGAAAGGGGAAGGCAGGGATAGCGCCCAGGACAATTCACAGGCTGGTAAGCATTTTGGGGTACTAGGATGCATTTTCGTATCCCTGGACTTGGTCATAGCCGTGTTATTCTGCACTGTGTTGAACTTGGTCATGGACTATATATTTGTTTACAAAATCTTCAAGAGATACCTCTTCCTGGAATGCAATCATGAGATAAATCTGCAGCTGAATTGATATTTGTGTCTTATACTTTCAGCTGGACTTATGTCCATTGACTAGCATGTAGATTAATAGACACTTGTCATTCTCAAGTCTTTTGCAATAAGGCTTTGACTAAAGTATCCAGGAAAAATTTAAGTAACTCTTTCTCATTATAATGCTTGTAAGAACTTGTGCTTTGCAACATAAAGATCAAGAAGGTTGCACAACAGTTTGTTTAACTCTGTTTGTTCACGAGAGGGAAGATAATCATCATGGCTTCACTTATCTGCATTATTTTTTAAAGAGAAAAGTACCATTGGACTTGAATCGTTCCTAGCCATCATATGTTTAGCCAGACGATGTGTTTTTGAGGAAGTTGATTGTTCCTCTACTCTCTAATAATATTGCATACATGGAGGAATCTGAACTGTATTAGTTACTGCTTTTGCAAGTCCACTTGCTTTACCTAGTCTTTGGTAGAGTAAGGTCTATCTAATTCGATTCTACTCATATCCTGAGTATTGTTCCAATTCTTACCTCCCTTTGATACTTCTTGCTTTTTGAAAATACAAAGGAGAAAGCCATCAGGATCTGCAATGTCTTTCCACAGATCAAGCCTTTTTCATAAGGTTTTTGAGCTCTTCCCTCATTTTTATTAAGGGGATGGACACTTGCCGGCTTGCATGTTTGTTTCAGATTAAAATTAAGCATCTGCAGAGCGATCACTAAAAGCAGGGATGATCTCGAGAATATCTTAAGAGTATGATTCAGATATCTACTGCTTTGTATTTTTATGCCCTTCAAACTTGGTTCACAGTGGACCTTAATCTTCCAAATCTCCTCGGACAAATGAATCATGTTGGCTCATAACAATGTCTAGCTTGACCATAGTACCTTACGAAAGCTTGATTTTCTTGAGTTAGCAGTATGCCTACATGCTTAATTCAGGACTAATCAATTTTGGAACCATAGATATGCAAACCTCTGTACGGGATATTGTAGAATATACTAATATATTTGAGAAAAATCTTGATCCCATAAATTGATTAAATTTGAAAGGTCTTATATATCATTTTATACATGATGTGTTTGAGAAAGAAACTCTTCACATGCTCATTGGGTGTAAAAGTGAAGTGGGAGCACATTCTCAACAAGGAGAGTAAAAGGCAAGAGCCCTCCCATAGTTGGATTTAATCTTAGAAGCTATTTTGTCATTTTGTCTTCTCATAGACTGTTTTCAGTTGCATGTCACTTTGTACACAGTCATTGTGAGGTTCATATCTCAGTGCATGTGTAACTATTTATTGTGTTTAAAACACTCATTAGAAAGCTTATCTTGTATACTTTTTTTGCCTTATTTTATCTCCTTCAAAAGTTTCATATTGTGTGAGTTATCAGTCCGAGAGTGAAGTTCAGTTCTTTGGCATACCTCTCTGAATAGGTAATCTATTTTTCGCAAGTTGAGTTTTGACCATAACTTATCCACATTAAGTGATTTATAGCTTGTTGGAAAGCTCTCTTTGTCTAGTTTGATTGACTAAAGCAAAATGTCCATTTGAGTTTTGAGTTGAGAGAAGCAAGCAATCCAATGTGTATGTGTCTCTCCAGTGGCTGGACCTACAAGGGCTGGACCTACAAGGGCTCACTACATGCTTCTTATTGTGAATAGGAGAACTCATTCTCCATAGTTAGTATCAAAGTCAGGTTGGTGCAAAAGCTTCATCAACAAGGTTGGAGCTGAAGCAAAGCAAAGGAGGAGCTATAGATTAAGAAGGAGCTTCACAAACTCAACAGCAAAGGACTATATAACTACTCAAGGTAACTGTCAAAGTTTTTGATAGTTGTCAATGGGAAGAATGGGAAGAGAGGAATAGGAGAGTCATGTTCCTCATTTCACAAGTCAGTACTAATGCCATGGTAGGGCATATTTAGCATCTAAAAATAGCTAAGGATGCTTTGGAATCTCTTGAAAGGATGTATTCGCCAAATACAAAAGCTAGGAAACTTCAACTCAAGAATGAGTTGAACACAATCAAGAAAAATTCGAGCCAATCCATAACTGAATATACTTTGAAGATTAAGGAGCTACGTGATGCTTTAGCTTCTATTGGCATAATAGTTGAAGACGAAGGTCTTGTGTGTTGTACTCTCAATGGATTGAGAGAAGATGAAAGATGGAATCCTTTCATAACTTCCATTACCTTGAAAGATGCATATCCAATTTTTGAAAAACTAATTCCATGTCTTGTCACAGAAGAGCTTAGCTTTGGTGGCTCCAAAGAAAAAGACAGCCACAACCAAATGTTGTATGCAAGTCAAGGTAAAAGAAGGAACTCAATATGAGGCTCAAGAGGAAAAGGAAGCAGTCACAACAATTCCAACTACAATAAAAACAATTTGGAAGACAACAAGGATGGATCAAATAACAACATACAAGGAAGAGGCTTAGGCTTCTATAATTCTCATAAAAGTATAACATGCTATCATTGTAGTAAAGTAGGACACTATGCTAGGACACATTACTTGTGAAGAGATATGAGTATAGAAGCTCTTATGAAGATGACAAAAAATGGTACATTGATTTAGTTTCTAGTAACCATATGTCATGTCAAGGAAGTTTGTTCACTAATATACAGGTACCAAGTGGAAAAGCATGTGTTGAACTCAACAGTCAATTGAACATATTGGAGATATAAGGCTCGGAGATACAAGTAGAACAAAGATACTATCTAATGTTCTTCATGTTCCTACAATTTCAAAGAACTTGATTTCAGTAGGACAACTGGGAGAGAAGTGTTATCATGTCACAGTCAATAAGAAAGGATGCTTCATAAAGAATCCAAAAGAGGGTTTTAAGGTCATTGCTCAAGGTAGAAGAGAAGGAAGGATTTTCACTTTGAATGCCTAACATCCACATGGAAAGGTCATGTACGTTCAATTTGGGAATAAGAAGATTTCGGAGCTTGATTTATGGCACAAAAGGATAGGATACAAGAGCATATGAAAGCTAAAGGACATGAGCAAACATGAAGTGGTAAGAGGTCTTCCAAAGTTTAATAGTGTTGGACTACATAATTTATGTGAAGCTTGTCAACTAGGAAAGCAAACGAGGCAACCATTCAAGAGTAGCAATCATGTGGCTCCAAATGTTTTGGACTCGATACATACGGGTGTATGGGGAGCTACCCAAGAGACATCAATGGTTGGTAATAGATTCTTTGTCACCTTCATTGATGATTATTCAAGAAAGGTATGGCTGTTTTGTATGAAGCAAAAATCATATGTGTTCTCTATATTCAAGAGATTCAAAACTCAAGTTGAAAAATAAATAGGAAGGTTTATCAAAACCTTAAGGTCCGATGGTGGATGGGAATACTTCTCAAAAGGATTTTAAGATTTTCTACAAGAGAATGGGATGGAAAGGTAGTTTCCTTGTAGGTATAAACCTCAAAAAAATAGAGTAGCTTGGAGGAAAAATAGGCAAATTACTGAAGTTGTAAGATGCATGCTTAATGAGATGAAGGTACCATTATACTATTGGGATGAAGCCACCACAACTGCCCTTTACTTGATGAATAGGTGCACAATATATGGAATACATAACTCGACATGAGAGGAGAGATATTCCAATAAGAAACTTGATCTTACATACCTCAAAGTTTTTGGATGTGTTTGCTTTGTTCACATTCCACAAGAAGTTAGAACAAAGATGGAGCCAAGGTAAAAAAAATGCATTTTCATCGACTATTGGATGGAGCAAAAAGGATATAAGTGTTACAACCCTACAACAAAGGAAGTAAGAGTCTCACGAGATGTGGTCTTTGATGAACTAAGACCATGGTATGAAGATAAAGGAAAGGGAAAGGTGCTTGAAGAAGATTGTGATGATTATGGAGGAAATAATCAAAGAGAAGTTCAACAATCGAGCACAAAAATTTAGGTTCAGAGGCATCTACGTCAAATGAGGAACGTTCAACATGGAAGGGGAGACTTGGAAGTCATTCCTTGTCCCCAAATTCAGCTTATAGTAGAGTTGAACAAGCTAGGGCTACTCAAAATAATGAGATAGATGCAAGTGAAGAAGAATATCAAGAGGTGATCACTCCGAAGGTTAAGTTGATTAGATTGGAGAAGAAACTCTCTAAACGAAATGAAAGAAGATCTTCACGGACAAAGTATCCAACTCAAAGGCTTAGTTATGATAGTTTCATAACATTTTGCATACATGATGCAGGTCGTCAACGACAAAGAGCCTGAGATATATAAAGAAGCTTGCACACAAAAGGAATGGATGCAAGCTATGAAAGAGGAGATCAAATGTTTCAAAGATAATCACACATAGGAGTTAGTGCCAAAGAAAGAACGTATGAAGGTTGTTCCAAACAAATGGGTGTTTAAAGTAAGGAGGAATGCTGATGTTTCACTAGCTAGATATAAAGCTAGATTGATTGCCAAAGGATTTAAACAAACACAAGGCACATATTATGATGAAAGTTTAAGCTCAATTGTGAACAATTAGAACTTTAATAGTAATCAGTACTTCAAGGAGGTGGTCATCATACCAACTCGACATAAAAAATGCTTTTCTGAATTGAGAACTACAAGAAGAGGTATACATGAGTCAACGGGTTGGATTTGAAGATGAAAACCATTCAAATTTTGTTTGCAGGTTGAAGAAGGCACTTTATGGCTTGAAGCAAGAACCGATAGCTCAATAATTTCTACATAAGGTCAATTACATGCCAATGAAGACTCAAATTTCAAAAATCAAATACCAAAGATTTACGAAAGGACTAGATCAGCCTAGAATAGAGATTTACAAACCGAAGCAACTACTACAAGATAATGAATCTTTTTCTATAATCCTAGATTTAGAGGAAGTATATCCACATGAGAAAGCTAACATGGAACAAATATGCTAAAGGAAAACCTCCTTTTATAAAGATAGAATGAGATCAAAAGTTATTAGGGGGATGGGTTCCCACGAGTTGATATCATAGAAAAATGGGAGCTTTTCAAAATCGCATCTAGTCTAAAAGGACTATCTAGTTACATAGGACCACATAAGATTAAATCAAAACTCATAAGATGTACTCTTGTACATTGGAAAATCAATTTAGGGACTCAACCTATCGAGAGCAAACATTAACTATTACATATTAAAATCAAGTGTGATCGCATGTTTGAAGAATATTGAGAGAAACGCCATACTTATGGAAAAATATTTTTAAGAAAGAAGTAAAATTGTCAGATGGATTATGGTGAGCTTTCTAAGAGGATGAATTAGGCTCTCAAAGTTTCTAACAAAGTACAAAGTGGGGGAGAGACCTGTGAAGACATGGATTGGTCTGCTCTAGAGATGAGCTGGTGTTGCACAAAACCTGCTCTACACCTACCAAGTTAGCTCAAGGATGCTTAGTAGACTCCTTTGGGTTTCACATTAATGCATTTGGAACCACCAAGTGCTTTGGAGAATCATTCAAACAAAAGCTGGCACCAACATAGATAACATGCATATGCAAGGAATGTGAAGAAACCTTCTTTTTTGGGAATGCAGGTGCTCAGTGTTTTGCTCAGAGCTCACAACCTAGTATGAATTGACCAAAGAGCTGCTGCACACATCTAAGTAGAGAGCATAGCTAACTAAGGCAAGTTATTTAATGAATTTAGAGGTACAATACATTGAGAAATGGATCTAGCAAGTCAGCAGGGTCATCATGACATTTTAGCAACTAGAAGGTGTGTAGACATAGTCACATTCCTCACGTCACATATCCAGATTGGCTAGACCAAAGTTAGTGAAACTTCATATGTAGATATTAGACACTTTAATCTAACTATATCAAGTTAAAGTGTAAAGAATGATTGAGTGCATACAAAGAAATTGTTTTTGCAAAATCACTGAAATGATGAAGATACAACAGAGAACAATAGGCAGAGATGACCTTGAAGAAACGTATCAATTTATGCTAATGAACATCTGATACAAGAGAAGTGTAGTGGACTACTCATAAATGAGTTGAGCTAATGTATGCTCAATGGTATAGCTCAAAGTCTCTCAGAAACGGGACACTCTATCTCGTGACTAAAAATATCTCTATTTATACTCATCAAGTGAGTTTGAATTTGATTTTTCCCTCACCTAAAAGTGTTCCTACACTTTAGGTACATAATTGATTTGGTTCCTTCATCTTTTTGTTTCCTAAATCCACAAGATTCCATCTTCTTTTAACATTTACATTTGTCCAAGTTAATTATGCAAAAATGACATGCATGTGTTCACATGTAGTTCCTCATGTGAAATGAAGAAAAAGGTGTAGTCCTGAATATTTATCCAATCATTTAGGCTTGCTAAATGTACCAATAGCTCCCCCTCAAGCCTAAGATGCTTGAGTCTTCAATCCTTTATGATTTCCTGTAATCCAATCATAGACTTGAACATGCTTAATTTGTTTCCATCCAATGCTTTTGTCAACATATCTGCACATTGTTGATTTGTAGATACATATGAGAGTTGTATCTCCTTACTCATGATCTTTTTCCTGACATAATGGTAGTGAACTTCAATATGTTTGGTCCTGACATGATAAATAGGGTTAGCAGCAAGATGCAATGAACTAATGTTGTCTCCAAATATGTGTGGAATGGAAGTTTTCAACCCTAAATCTGAATATAGGTTCCTAATCCAAAAATCTTCTTGAGTAGCACTTGCAAGTCCTCTATATTCAAAATCAATTGATGAAAGAGCAAATGTAGGTTGCTTCTTTGATGATCATGAGATCAATTTGATACCTGCAAAGGTAAGAGATCCTAATGTGCTTCTCCTATCATCCTTAGAGCATGCCCAATCTGCATCAGAAAATAATTTGACATCTATATCAGAGGTATAAGGGTAGTATAACCCTTCATTAATTATGCCCTTCAAATATTTTAGGATTCTTTTGGCTAGTTCCATGTGAGGCTTCCTTGGAGTGTGCATGAACTAACTTAGCACACTAACTCCATAACATATATATACTCTAGCTAGAGTAGCATAGTTCAAGCTTCCAACTAAGCTTTGGTAACTAGTCACATGTTCAATTAACTCACCTTCATGAGCACTTAGCTTTCGATTTACCTCCATGGATGTACATGCAACCTTTGTATTTTCCATCTTGAACTTGGTAATCATATCTCGAATGTACTTTCTCTGAGTTAGGAACATACCTTTCTCTGTATTTACTACTTCCAAACCTAGGAAGTATGTGAGAAGACCAAGATCACTGATCTTGAATTCCTCTTTCATTTGAGCTTTGATCCTCTTGATTCCATCTGCATCATTACATGTAATGATTATATCATCCACATATACACAAAGGTATATGGCCTCTGAGTGGTTCCTCTTTATGAACAGGGAAGGATCTGCCTTGCTCACCATAAATCCTTTATCTTGCAAATAAGTGACTAACCTATGATTCCAAGCTCTAGGAGCTTGCTTCAAGCCATACAAGGCTTTCTTCAACCTGCATACATATTATGGATATGATTGATCTTCAAACCAAGAGGTTGAGCCATGTATACCTCCTTTGAAATCTAACCATTTAAAAAAGCATTTTTGACATCCATTTGATAGATATTCCAATTCCTAGAAGATGCTACGCTCATGAGTACTCTAATCGTAGGCATCTTTGCCACAAGTGAGAATGTCTCTTCATAATCAATACCTTGGTTTTGAGCAAACCTTTTTGCTACAAGTCTTGCTTTATACCTATTAATTTGGATCCACCTTGAACCAATGAACTCCATAGATGGTTTCTTGGGAACCAATTCCTAAGTCTAATTTTTGTATAGAGCTTCTATCTCTTCTTCCATTGCGTTTCTCCATTCTGGATTCTTCTTGACCTCTTCATATGTTGATGTGGGAGATAAGAATCAACGTTGTGGGAGAAGTATTCTCCCCCTCCATCTGACCTATCCTCTTCAAAGTCTTTCCTATTTGATTTTCTACTAATGCAAGATATTTCTAAAAGCATGAAAACACTTCATTCTTATGTTTCATGAAGTATAGTGTTGTCCATCTGCTACAATCGTTAATGAAAGACACATAATACATGGGTCCAGAAATTGATGGATCCTTGCTTGGCCCCCATACATTAGTATGGACTAGCTCCAATATGTCTCCATGAATGTATCCCTTCTTTGTGAATGATTGTCTATGGGACTTGCCAGATTGACAAGTACTGCATTTTTAAATCATGTGTTGCTTGGAGATATTTGATAGACCAAACACACTCTGATCCCTACTAATTTACTTTAGAGCCCTTTCACCTGTATGAGCTAACCTTTTGTGCCAAATTTCAAATTCCAACAAGGTTTGGCTACCATAATCAAACAGAGCAACGTTCCTAGTATCTTGGAGCTCAAATGTAAATAATCTACCTAAATTTTCTCCTCTTGGTATCCTCTTGAATCACTGATGTGGATCCTTAACGAATGCTCCATTCTGTGTGAATCTGACATGCAATAATTTTTCAACAATTTGACCTAAATTTATGAGATTTTTGGTTACGGTAAGCACATGCAATACATTGCTCAATAGGTTCATATTACCATCTAAAGTCTTCACATTGCCTATCTTCTCCACTAGATGCCTTGTGTCATCTCATGTTTGGACTTCATGTCTATTCCTTGGGTCCTCCAAGTATGAGAGTAGAGCAACATTCCTTGCTACATGATTCCCTGCTACATGATTTGAGCAACCTGTCTATATAGAATACATGTTCATCTACTTTACCTTGCTTCATGGTCATGTTCATTAGAAGTAATGCGTCCTCTTGAGTTTTGCATAGTTGTTGTAGTATCTCCTTCCTCTGTAGCCTCCTTGATAATTATTGTTGTTGTATCAGTTATTGTTACAACCATTGTTATTGTTACTGATGGAGAGTGTTAATCTCCAAAAGAACAAATTAACCTTGAAGCTAGATCACCTCTATATCAAGGTTAACCTTAGACTCCACCAAACTTAGAGATCATTCACCAAATTATCAGAAATATTGAAAGTTCTGAAAAATTCAACTTCTCTGAAAAGTCTGCTGCAGATTAGTCACTCATTGACTAATCAATCCTGTAAAGTTTTTGATAAAACTTTGCACAACACTTCGCCTTAAGTTTGCGCAACTCTGCTAAGTTAAATCTCTCAAAAAGATTAAGTACACACTGAGAAATGTGTGAAACACTTTACCTATGTCTGAAAGTGCTTCTCTGCAATGGCGACTTTGACACCTGCAACTTCTTAGCACTGGTTCTCCCAACTCTGAACCCGTTTGATCAAGATCTTCTAGCCATAGATGGCTTACCTTCCAACTTAGATTTTGAGCCCTCACTTGTGTAAAACTTTACACTGTGGACTGAGCACTGACCATTTCTTTGAAGATGAAATGTGCGCCAGATTTCTCGACTCTTAGAACATCTTCACATATGAATGTTCCTAAGCAAAATTCTCACAACCTGATTGAAATTAAACTCTCAAATTCTAGCCATAGATAGATTAGCTATGGACTTAGATACGTGCAAAAGGATTCCTCAAAAGATTAAACACAGAAGGAGAATGGGAGAGAAGATCGACGCGCAGAATTCTACTAAATTTTCTTCTTCATTACTTTTCACACATATGGTTGATGATACATACAATGTTCATCACCTCTTCACCTATTCTTCTCTATCTGATCTATATCATTCTCTCTTACTATGAATACGTATCTGTAGATATATATACGAGTCTAACTCATCATCTTTTTCAAAATACATTGAACTATTTACAGGAGTAATATACAAAAGAAACATTTCTGATTCCATTTTCTTCCTCTGAAAGTAATCTTCATTCTTCCATATGTCTTCTCACTTTGATCTTCATAGAATCACTATTGATGATTGTTCTGCTCCAACAGCTCCCCCTCAATCTTCAATTGTGATTACCTGTATCTTCTTTATTCCTGCCATATCTTTAAACCTCTGCAATTTAGGTCCATCCAAACTTTTAGTCATCATATCTGCAAGTTGATCTTTTGTAGGGGTGTGTATGACTTCAATTTCCTTCTCAATGACCTTCTCTCTCAGAAAATGATATTGTATTTCAATATGCTTAGTTCTAGCATGAAATACAGGATTAGCTGCCAAGTATAATGAACTCATATTGTCTCCACAAATAATAGGAGTACTCTGAATCACATCAAACCCTTTCAAAAGTGTCTTTAGCCATATTACCTCTTTTGCAGCTTCCACCATACCTTTATATTCTGCCTCTGTAGATGACAAAGCAACTGTATGTTGCTTCTTAGAACACCATGAAATCAATTTGTCTCCTACATAGCACAAGTATCCATGTGTTGATCTTCTATCATCCACATTACCTGCCCAATCTGCATCACTATATATCTTGATTCTTGTATCTGAAGTAAACCCATAGTACAACCCTTCTCTGAGTGTACCCTTGATGTACCTAAGTACTCTTTGTCCTGCAATCCAATGTTCCTTTCTAGGACAATGCATAAACTGTGAAAGCACACCAACTGCATATGACAAGTCAGGCCTTGTCAATGTAGCATAAATCAAGCTACCAACCAAACTTTGATAGAGTTTCATATCTCTGAACTCTTCTCCTCCAAACCTAGACAATTTATGATTCACTTCCAAAGGTGTAGGTGCAACCCTGCAATCTTCCATTTTAAATTTGGTTAGCAAATTTTTAAGATACCTTTCTTGGGTCACATATACTCCATGTTGAGTATAAGAGATCTCCATTCCCAAGAAGAATGATAAGTTCCCCAAATCACTGATTTTGAACTCTTTCTCCATCTGCTTTTTGATCATTTGTATCCCCTTATCATCTGTTCCTGTAAGTATTATGTCATCAACATAAATACACACATAAATGAATCCATTTTCACTTGCTTTGACTAGCAAGCTACTATCTGCCTTTGATGCTTGAAATCCAAGATCATTCAAGAATTTTACAAGCCTATAATTCCAAGCCCTTGGGGCTTGCTTCAACCCATACAAAGCTCTCTTGAGCTTACACACATAATTTGGACTCACTTGATCTTTGAACCCATCTGGTTGCTCCATGTAGACTTCATCTGAAATGTAACCATTCAAGAAAGCATTTTTAACATCTAATTGAGACAACTTCCAACCTTTACAAGCAGCAATTGCAATGAGTGTCCTGATGGT
Organism: Ceratopteris richardii; assembly: GCA_020310875.1. Taxonomy (NCBI): domain Eukaryota; kingdom Viridiplantae; phylum Streptophyta; class Polypodiopsida; order Polypodiales; family Pteridaceae; genus Ceratopteris; species Ceratopteris richardii. The sequence continues at coordinate 139,733,737 of CM035427.1, read as the reverse complement.
TGTCATCTTTGCCACAGGACTATAAGTCTCATCATAGTCCACTCCATATGTCTGTGCATACCCTTTCACAACAAGTCTAGCTTTGTACCTAGACACACTTCCATCTGCAAATCTTTTAGTCTTGTAAACCCACTTACATCCAATGATCTTTTGACTATTAGGTTTAGGAACCAAATCCCATGTTTGATTTTCTATCAATGCATCATACTCCTCTTGCATAGCATCTTCCCAATTCTTCTTCCCTTTGGCCTCTTCATATGTAGAAGGGTCTTCATCTGCTTTTACCAAATAAGCATAATCTTTAGTAGTCAAGAATGAAGTGTCATAGCTATACCTTGTAGGTTGCCATTTGTGCCTAGATGACCTCCTAACTTCTGCACTTCTTGAGGTCTCTGGTTCATCACATTCTGGATCAAACCTTGGCCTCTCTTCAACTTCAATCTGCACTTCATTACTCTCACTTTCATCAAGTAATTGAACCTTTGCTTTACCTTTCCTTTGTTCCACTACTTCTTCATCATCTGCATGTACATTATATTTACCTGCATACCAAGTACCTTGCTCATCAAATGTAACATCCTTGGATACAATAAATTGCTTTGTGGATGGACTCCACAACCTGTATCCCATTTGCTTATCATCATAACCAATGAATACATACTTTTCTGCCTTAGGCTCCAACTTATGCCTCAATTGAGATGGCACATATGCATATGCCAAGCATCCAAATATTCTGCAATGATCCAAGGTAGGTTTCTTACCCCACCAAGCTTCATATGGTGTCATACCCTGCAAAGCTTTACAAGGCAATCTATTAACCAAATATGTAGCTGTATTAACAGCCTCAGCCCACAAATAATTTGGGCAATTCTTCTCTTTCATCATGGACCTTGCAAACTCAACAAGAGTCCTATTTCTTCTTTCTGCTACCCCATTTTGTTGAGGGGAGTACCTGCAAGTAACTTCTCTCTTTATACCTGCATTCCACAAATAATCATTGAACTCATTTGAAAAATACTCTCCCCCTCCATCTGACCTTAGTCTCTTCAATTTTTGACCTGTAATCCTTTCTGCATATGCATGATAGTGTTTAAATGTATTAAACACTTCTGACTTTTCCTTAATCACATAAATTGTGATCCACCTGGTAGCATCATCAACATATATGACATAATATCTTGAACCATTTATACTAAAGTCCTTTGAAGGACCCCACACATCTGTATGCACCAATTCAAGTCTTTCTGAATACATAAATCCATGCTTGGAATAGGATTGCTTATGAGCCTTACCTAATTGACATGCCTCACATTTGTATGTCATGTGTTGACCTGCAATGTTAGGCATTCCAAGTACTGAATCATTGTTAATCATTTCTTTGATACCTCTTTCATTAAAGTGTCCAAGTCTTTTGTGCCAAAGATCCAATTCTGACACCTTCTGCTCTCCATATGTGAACATAGCATGTCCAACATTTCCTTGTACCTTCAATGTGAAAAGCCTTCCTTCTTTCTTTCCTGCAATAACTTGTTTATACCCTTGACTAGGGTCTTCCACATAAACTCCATCATTGGTAAACCTTACCTCATAACCTTTTTCCACAATTTGACCTACACTGATCAAATTCTTTGGAATTGTGGGAACATAAAGTACCTTACTCAGAAGAGTGCTCCCATCCTTAGCTTTGACTGAACCAATTGACTTTACCTTATGCTTTGTATTATCACCTGTCTGCACTGTATGATTGATTGCATTATGATCTAGGTCAGTCATCAAAGCAATATTTCCACTTAAATGATTACTACATCCTGAATCAATATAAAACACTCTCATGTCCTCATGTGAAGTTTCACATGTATTCATAATGAGAGTCGAATCCTCCTTTTGATCTGATGCATAATTGTAGTAGGTGCTATTATAGGATTGATTTTGGAAGCTTCTTCCTCCACCTCTTCCAAAAGAATTCCTACCACCTCTACCTCTGAAGTTTCCTCTCTGAAATCTTCCACCTCTTGCTCTTTGATTAAAGTTCTGATAATTACCATTGTTTTGATTATTATGCCAACAATCATGAGATAGATGATTGATCTTACCACATATCCAACAAGCTCTTGCATTCTCTTTGTTGTTTCTGCCTCTTCCTCTACTTCTGCCATTTCCTCTTCCTCTTATGAAGTTTGCTTGGTTTGATGTACCTTCTTCTTCACCTGATTGTTGCTTTCCTTTGTTGGCCTTCTTCTTGTCTTTAGAATACATTGCATGACCTGCACTCTTATCAACATCTCCTTTGATATCATTCTCAAAAGTTAGCATATGACCTAACAATTGATTCAAATCAGGAGTAAAGTGATCTAATGAAAGTTCTGTAGATAAAATGAAAGGCTTCCATTTCTCATCTCCTCTTAGCCCTGTGAGTATTTGTCTTACCAATTTGTCTTCTTCAATGTCTTCATCAACTGCACCTAAAGAATCTGCAATGTCCTTCATCTTTGTCACATAATCAGAAATTGATTGTGAGGCCTTCTTCTTGAAGGTAGTAAACTCTGCCCATAGTGAAGCCTTCCTTGATTTGGTTGTATTTTGGAAATGCTCTTCCAAAGCATTCCAAATGTCACAAGCACTTTCAAGTCCTCTAATGTGAGGAAGCAAATAGTCATTGACTGCCATGTAGATGATGCTTCTTGCTTGAGCATCCTTCTTCATCCAATTCTTCAAATCTGCAAGCTCCTCCCTAGTTGGAACACTAGGATCTCTGAATTCTGGCTTTTCTTCATCTCCTGTGATATATCCTATCAAATCTTTGCTCATAAGGTGAGCTTCCATCCTCATAGACCATGCAGGATAGTTCTCTCTATCCAACTTTTCAATTTGGAGACTATCTCCCATCTTTACTTCACCTGTAGCTTCAAATCTTTAACCTTTACAGATAATAAATGTACCTTTACTTCGAATGTTGCTCCTTCTGATCCTTTTGATGCTCTTTGTATGTCTTCCTTCAAGTTTTCTTCAACCTTTACCTTCTGCACCTTCAAGATGTAAAGTTTTGTACTTCTGCAATAGTCGGAGTCTTCTTCACTTCAATTTTGACACAACCTGCTCTGATACCACTGATGGAGAGTGTTAATTTCCAAAAGAACAAATTAACCTTGAAGCTAGATCACCTCTATATCAAGGTTAACCTTAGACTCCACCAAACTTAGAGATCATTCACCAAATTATCAGAAATATTGAAAGTTCTGAAAAATTCAACTTCTCTGAAAAGTCTGCTGCAGATTAGTCACTCATTGACTAATCAATCCTGTAAAGTTTTTTATAAAACTTTGCACAACACTTCGCCTTAAGTTTGCGCAACTCTGCTAAGTTAAATCTCTCAAAAAGATTAAGTACACACTGAGAAATGTGTGAAACACTTTACCTATGTCTGAAAGTGCTTCTCTGCAATGGCGACTTTGACACCTGCAACTTCTTAGCACTGGTTCTCCCAACTCTGAACCCGTTTGATCAAGATCTTCTAGCCATAGATGGCTTACCTTCCAACTTAGATTTTGAGCCCTCACTTGTGTAAAACTTTACACTGTGGACTGAGCACTGACCATTTCTTTGAAGATGAAATGTGCGCCAGATTTCTCGACTCTTAGAACATCTTCACATATGAATGTTCCTAAGCAAAATTCTCACAACCTGATTGAAATTAAACTCTCAAATTCTAGCCATAGATAGATTAGCTATGGACTTAGATACGTGCAAAAGGATTCCTCAAAAGATTAAACACAGAAGGAGAATGGGAGAGAAGATCGACGCGCAGAATTCTACTAAATTTTCTTCTTCATTACTTTTCACACATATGGTTGATGATACATACAATGTTCATCACCTCTTCACCTATTCTTCTCTATCTGATCTATATCATTCTCTCTTACTATGAATACGTATCTGTAGATATATATACGAGTCTAACTCGTCATCTTTTTCAAAATACATTGAACTATTTACAGGAGTAATATACAAAAGAAACATTTCTGATTCCATTTTCTTCCTCTGAAAGTAATCTTCATTCTTCCATATGTCTTCTCACTTTGATCTTCATAGAATCACTATTGATGATTGTTCTGCTCCAACAGTTACAACCATTGTTATTGTTGAATCTACGTCTTGAGCTTCCATAGCCTCCTCTATTGTAACCTCTTCCTCTTTGATTTCTAGGATTCTTGAAAAAATTCTCATTATGGCACATGGAGAGGAGTTTTGAGATATCCCCCTGCCTTGTCTTTCTCCTCCACCTCTTCCTCTTGAGCCTCTAGCTCTTTCTCCAAAGTTTGCTTGAGAGGTGCTACCTTCATCATCAGACTTTTTACCTTTGCCTTTCTTATCTTTACTCTTGTTCTTATCTATATAGAGAGTAGAGGATCGATTACCTTTTGAGTTTTCTCCATTCTTCATAAGCTTTGCTCATGTGTGAACAATTGTCCCATGAGGGTGTTGAAATCAGGAACCTACATGTCCATGTAGAGGTCCATGGCTGTGACGAAAGCTTCCTATTCGTCATAAAAAATCAAAGATTGATTTAAGAATGTATCACTTGGCTAGAGCATCCTTTGAGCACCATGTGGTTAACCTCTCTTGTTCTTCTTGAGTTGGTTGTCCTTTGCTTCTAAGGATTGGTATCATCTCATCTCCAGGTAGATAACCATACATGTTTCTCGCTTGAAGATAAGCTTCCATTCTAAGTGACCAAGCTGAGTAAATACCTTGATCCAATTTTTCTATGGATGAAGGGAATCCATCTCCCATGTTGATTTGTTGTTGCTTTGATACCATTGTGAAGAGATGGATTGGTCGTCTCTAGAGATGAGTTGGTGTTGCACCAAACCTGATGTACACTTGCCAACTTAGCTCCAAGGATGCTTCTTATAATGCTTCGGCTTCACATTAATGCATTTGGAACCACAAAGTGCTTTGGAACATCATTCCCAAAAGTTGGCACCAAAACAAATAACTTGCAGAGAATGTGAAGAAGCCTTCTATTTTGGGGATGTAGGTGCTCAGTGTTTTGCTCAGAGCTCATAACTTGGTATGAATTGACCAAAGAAAATTTTCACACATCTAGTTAGAGAGCATAGCTAAGTAAAGCAAGTTATTTCATGAATTTAGAGGCACCATACACTCTGAAATGAATCTAACAAGTGAGGGGGGTCATCTTGAAATTTTAGGAATTAGAAGGTGTGCAGACAGAGTCACCTTTCTCATTTCATATCTTGAGATTGTCTGAACCAAAGTTAATGAAAATTGATATTACATAGTAGACACTTTAATCTAAATATACCAAGTTAAATTATAGAAAATGATTGAGTACACACAGAGAAATCGTTTATGCAAAATCACTAAAATGATGAAGATAGAATAGTCTAGAATAGTAGGCAGAGATGACCTTGAAGAAATGTATCAAATTATATATGGTACTGAACATACGATACAAGAGAATTGTATTGGACTGCTCATAAATGATGTGAGCTCAATGTATGATCAATGGTATAGCCCAAAGTCTCTTAGAAATGGCACACTCTATCCCACGACCAAAAGTATCTCTATCTATACTCATCAAGTGAGAGTTGAATTTGAATTTTCCCTCACCTAAAAGTGTTCCTAGACTTTAGGTACATAATTGATTTGATTCCTTCACCCAAAAAGTCGTGACTTGACTTTCCTAAATCCACAAGATTCCATCTTCGTTTAACATTTACATGTGTCCAAGTTAATTATGCAAAAATGACAAGCACGTGTTCGCATGTAGTTCCTCATGTGAGATGAAGAAGAAGAAGGTGTACTCGTGAATATTTATCCAAGCATTTAGGATTGCTAAATGTACCAAAAATACCCTCTTTATATAGAGTGGGAAGAGGCTCTCCAAAGTACATCATATGTCAGAGAATTCCCCTTGAAGGAGAATGAATACAAAGTAGAAGAAAATGGCAAGGTATCCAAATACAACTAGATACAATGAAAGAAATAAGAAATGGAGTGTCCCCTAGATACAAAATGGAGATGCACTAATATAGATAAAAAATATAATGGAATAGATGAAATCATGTTGTCAAGACCAACTTGTCTATATTGCTGATCTGAAAGAGCTTGTAGATGTAGAAGCTTCATTCCTAACATCCATCACTAGAATATTTAATTCTACCATTAGTTTTCTTTTAGATACACGCATTCCTTAGTGCCTTCATTTAAGGTGGCGGACATTCAAACGTGTACTAGCCATCTTAGATTCCCATTGCTAAGTACATCAATGAGCAACAAAATTAATCTCTCTTTTGAGTGTGGTTCCTTGGTAGGGCATCTATCCATGTATTTTTTGTATTTCTTAACCATTAGGAGAAAAGGTGAGCCCTCCTTGAGACTTTTAGATTAAGGGTTGAATTAAGGATCCATTAATGAGAGAAGATAAGTGCACACAATCTAGTACCTTAATCTACTAGGCTATGCATAGGCTCCCATGGGTTTTCCCTACTTAAAGGAATGAAAACAACCATGTAATTATGGTTTTGTAGATGCGGGTGGATTTATAGATCTTGGAAATGCATATGAACCTTGGATGACCGCAAAGGTCAAAGGATTTATGCCATGTTTCAAAATTCAATGGGGGGTAAAATCAAGATACTTGGATAAAAAAGAAATGGTGTGGCTTAAATGCATTGGTGTTGGAAAAATTGGATCAAGCCCCTTATCTAATTGAGGATATTAAAGAATGAATGGGAAGGTGCTTTTCATTATGGAACCTTGGTGCTAGATCCAATGAGTCAAATTGCAACTTGAGATGGCTGAAGGCATTTGATTATCCCTTTAGGTTTTAGGTTAGCATTTCTTGGTAATAATCAGTGTTGTCTCACCCTAAGATGTTGTAACATTGTTTGTTGTCCTAATGTCCTCAATTGGGTTTTATGTTGGGTTCAATGTTGGATTCTCACCTCGTAATTCTTCTACTAGAAAAGTATGAGGGCCTATCCCTATAGGATTACAATGAAGAACCTTGTCCTTCTTTGTTTCACTAACTAATCAATAGTTGTTTCTTAGTTTATCCTTGTACACCAAAGGGATTTCATCAGAGAGTATGATCTTGAATTCATAGATCTTCACATGTTTCATGGGTGATGAACTTGTGTTGATCATCCATAGTACTTGCTACATGTCCTTGTGGGTGTAAACTACTTTCCAAGATTCCTATGTGAGACTAGGTGTGGTATGAAGGGTTAAGCTTGTATATAGTATGAGGTAATTGTGTTGATGAAAACTCTTCATACTATTCCTCACCATTTTTTTAATTTCCCACTGTTTCGTGTACATTTTGCATGGTCAAGGTCTTAAGACAACAATTAAATGATATTTTGTTTTTTTTCTTAATACTTATCATAGAATTTTACAACTGGATGGTTGGCACCTACCAATCGTCTTGGATTTCTAATCCTCACCACTTTTCTAATCACACATCTAGATAGTACTATACCCAGCTTATTGTACTCCTTAGATTGTAAATTAGTTCTATAATGCTATGAGCCTATGATTCTACTTGAAAAATCTTAAATAGCTTTAAGGATTCCTCAAGTTCATACCACTTACCAATGAGATGTGGATCCTTATTGATCTCAGTTGGTCAATGGTTCTACCTAATAACAAATGCATCAAACATGATTGCGCTCCTATGTACCTACCTCACTTGGCTTTCTGCTTCTCTTGCTCTTACTCGAGTGCAATCCCTCACCATGATCTAGATGGTTTTCCCTATGGGATATGTCTCTAAGTTGCAAATCTTCTCACTCTTCCTTTAGCTTGACTATAGTTTACCTTGAATTCAAGTTGAAGACTATGGATTGAGGTATGAAGTCACAATAGTTGGTGAAATTTCAGTAACGATTCATCTTATTAGACTAGTGTGGAGCGATAAAGATTCATCTTATTAGACTAGACAACGTTTGAGAGAGGTGACATGGGTGGAATGGATCCACTAGTTGTAGTGGCTCCTTTTGTGCACGAAATTATGATGTGTCATGCTAGTTAAAAAACACAAGTAGAAAGGGAACCATAATTCCTAAAAATTTGACTATAAGTCTCACTTGGATTCCACAATTCACAAAGGGAACCATAATTCCTAAAAATTTGACTATAAGTCTCACTTGGATTCCACAATTCACAATACAATGGCAACAAATCGAAACCCTTCATGGGGGAACCCAATATAAGAGGACCTCGGAAAGTTAAATGGGAGATATGCTCTAGCCCGAAGGAGGAAGGTGCTATGGGCCTTTCGGAATAGGAAGCCATGGCCAACAAGAAGGTGGTCAAATGGATGATTAAAGCTTGGAATAATGATAAAACGTCTTTGGCTAAGGTGATTTTTGGAAATAGTGACAACCTTTCTCTGGTTGATATTCCCAAGTGGAAAGTGCTCGCATTAATTACTCTTTTGTTGATTTTTATGATACCCAACCACGGGTATCATAAAACTTGAGTTTGAGATCCTCCAAATATCTAAGAGGTTGTGGAATAAAGCTTTTAAAATGTGGAAGCACCTCTCTCACTAAGCTAGAAGGAATTGGATTACATTTGAAGACATTGATGTGAATTGTAAATTAACTTTGAAGATTGATGTTTATTAAGACAGAAAATCAATGGTTGAGACATCTCTAAGTCCCACCTCATGCCTCCCCCCCTCAATTCAAGGACTCGAGGTGTCAGAGTGGAAACAAGATGGAGGATATCTTGAGAATCAAAATAAATAAGGGCTTTCATGACTCCCTTAGCTGGTGTATGAATTGATGGGAATTCAAGTTCAAGGATTTGTAGCAACCCCTTATCAAGAGTAATGAAATGGTGTTAATGTGGTGGATTTTGCATAGGGGGATTTGGAACAATGGTAAAGCCAATAAAATTTTTGGTGCTCATCCTTGATGCAAATGATGCATGAGAGGTAGAGAAGTCTTGGGACACCTTTTCTTCTCTTGTGCTAGGAGCATTCCAATGTGGCAACACCTCAGTAAGCTCCTTTATCACCTAATCAAGTTAACATGAAACAATGTTTGCTTCGGGAAGTGATCGGGTGCTCATTTGCTTTATGGAATGCCACTAGAGCAAAGCATTTTGAAAGATATTGAAGGAAAGACATGCGGTCAACCTCAATAAGTAGCCCTGAGAGTAGTCTATTGAAAATGGTGTCTAAGTAGAAGAGTCGGTGTTTGAAAGAAGTCTCCCCCTTTAGGCACCATAGGTTATTCATTGTAAACATCAACAAGTTAAAAAACAAGTGGGCCACCCATGAAGAGGACAAAAGGTTATCAAACTTCTTTGTAATTCTCCCTAGTTATCTTGTAATTTTTCCTTCTTTGGATTTAAATATTCTTTTACAAAGAAAAAGGAAACATCCACCAATTTTTACTCGTTCCAAGTTTTCTCCCACTCTTACTCTCTATGATCTTTTTTAAATGGAGGTTTGGCAAGCACCTATTCCCCCAAGCTTTAACTTTGAAAGAACAACTGTACAGGTGAATGGGCATAGTACCCATGGGACTCCCCGTATTCCACACAATAGGGTTTAGACAAGATTACAATTGGTTTCAGCTGGTTTGGATTGGCCAAAGCGATTACATGTCCAACCCGGGGATTGAACTCTAGACCTTTGCCTCAAGAGACCAAAGACTCAACCACTAGAACAACAAGATGTGGATCTTGTCGGTATTTTCGAAGAAATCAATAATTGATATTCCACAAAGAGTACCCACCGCATGCATCATGTCTCTCATGCTTCATTTTCTCAAGACTCTACTCATGCACGTGATGGCCTTTTTGCACATGCATTCCTTTTCTAAGCAGTTCTTTCTCGAAGTTAATCTACCCAAGCAAAAATTAATGCCACCATGTTTGGTTCACATGCATGCATTAATTCACACACTCAATTGAGATTAAAAAAAAAAGATTTTGGATCCAGAGGCCTCGCAAAAAGTATCCAGGCACTTCCAAAACAACTCCAAGCTGGTACAATCATTGTGGATAAACGTGTTCATATCATGGACAAAAAGTCTCATGGTGATCTGGCTGTGGTCATAAGGCAATCCGAGGCCTTTGATATTATCTCTATGGAGAAGCGGTGGAACTGGGTGCTGGCCAAACTTGAAAACAAGCTAAACTATTGGAGAGGTATGCAAACTTGAAAATCAACCACTCTAAGACTGCTTTCAGGGCTATTATCGGGACCCAGCCTGACCTTCTCATTGATCATGGCTGTCAAATCATTCTGCAGGGCCAAATTTTCCGGCTTCTTGGGATTCCCTTGGGGTTTGCTATCTCGATGGAGCACCGATGGAATTGGGTGCTGGCCAAACTTGAAAACAAGCTAAACTATTGGGGAGGTATGCAAATCAATCTCACTGGTCGCACTATGGTTATCAACTCATTCCCCATATCATCAACCATTTACTTCCTTTCTTATCGGAGACCAAAAGAGCACGATCTGTCCAAACTGGATAGTATTTGTAAAAACTTCCTTTGGATGGGCGACCACAGTAGGAGGGGGGTGCCTAAAATCAAGTGGTCCATCTGTACCAGCCAAAGAGATAGTGGGGGCCTTAGCATTCTAGACATTGGGTGCATGCCTAACAAACTTGCAGCAAAATGGATGATCAAGGCTTGGTACAACGGGGAGGCCTCGTGGGCCAAGTTGATCTTCAGAAAGTGGTTAACCTCAATAGGAAGTGGTGCCTGTCGTGGATGCGGCTTTGGTGGGACATGAAGTCCATGGCTATCTGGCACCCCCTCATAGAAATCAAAAAGTCTGTCCTCTTATGGCAAATTCTTCATCGTGGAATCTGGACCAACCTTAAGGCTAACAAATTCTGTGGGATACCTCCCTGGTGCAAACGTTGCTACCGGTCCATCGAAGATGTTTCTCACATCTTCTTTACTTGTCCCAACTCCAAGAGGCTTTGGCAGATTGTCGGAAAGAAAATTAGACTTCAGAAACATATCAGTTGGCAAGAAGCTCTGCTTGGAGAAGCGATTAGATGCTCCATGACTCTCTGGAATTCCATCAGAGGGGAGGTCCTATGGAAAATATGGCAGGAAAGATGTGCTTTTAACTTTGGTGACTCCACCAAAGAGTGGTCGATTGAGAAATCGTTGTTCCTCCTTGGCAAAAGGATTGCTAATTGTAAGAAATCCCCCCTATTCAGGCATCATCAAGTGATCATATTGATCAACAACAAGCTTAAACCTAAGTGGGGCCCGCATGAGGGTGATGATAGGGTGATTAACCTTCTTTATAATGCCTTCTAAACCTTGTAAAAGCTTCCGCTGTTCTATGGGATTCGGGGGATCCGGTGGGCACTAGCCCCCTTCTCTTGTACTTTTCTTTTATTTAATTCAAGTTCAATAAGGCCGAACTTCCTTTATTAAAAAGAAAAAAAGAAAAAAATTTGTCAAGTGTTCCTTCCAATAGAGTACATTCCCATTTGGATCTATAACCACACCACCTGGGAATTCACACCTACACATTTCTTGAGACTTACACACCAAAATGATTCAAAATGCTACATACTTGCATACTTGAAAGATTTTATCAAGGATCCTTCTTCTAATTTTCAACCATAGGAGATCAAAGTAAATGATCTTCCGCGTGGTGTTGTGGTTTGTATCTTCGGAGTTCCGATAGACGTCCCTTTGATCACCTTTCTTGCAATAGGATAGAGTCCATTCATGGTTTCTGAGGGTTGAAGAAAGCTTTTGCAAGATTTAATAGTGCATGAAGGGCCTTTCTTGGGGACAAAAAGCTCAATTCAGCTGCATGGTCTGGCATATATTGGTGCTAGTGTGGTAGAGTTTTGATGAGTACATTAATGACTTTATCTCCAAAAGGGATCTTGGCTTCCCAGTCAAGCCCCAATACCATAGCAAGGCAGATATTAGTGGTGAAACTTATTCTAGCAACTTAACAAGATGGTATTCCTTCTCTTGGTTTTGCCTTGTGTGCACGTGTGTGTGTGCATGCTTGTGTGCTTCTCACTCACTTGAGGATGCTAGAGGGGTAGTATCTACTCTAAAAAGCATCACCTTTGTACCCTTTCAGGTCATAATTAAGCAGCATAGCCCTTTCCTTCACGTATTCCAAATCTTTTAGACAAACACTACAGAAGGTCAAAATGGTTCATGGTAGTAGATAACATGTTTCAAGTCACATGAGATCTATGGGAAAAGACTCATTGATCGAGGAGTAATGAACATGAGGGATTTACAAGAATAGACACAATCAAATAATGTAGTATGAAATCCAAGATTATTGGTATTGGTCTTCGAGCATATTCAATAATAACGATTCTTATTCGACCTCTCTCTCTCTGTCTCTCTCTTTTTCTCTCTCTCTCCCTCTCCGACTAATGATGGGAGGGAGGAGGGAGCTGTTTTCTCTTGCTTGTTTTTTCCCTGTACAGGTGGCATCACGAACCGAAGGGAGCTTTGTCATTCGATCATGAGGAGGCAAAAAGGCAGAAGTCATAGAGATGGGGGAGAATTGAGATCCCGGGGCTCTTCACACAAAAGAAAAGATGCAAGAAGGGTCTGAGCCCGCATAACCTAATGGTTTGATGTCTTGAGTCTTTGGAAAGAAGTCTTGATTTCAAGTTTTGGCTGGACATAAGATGGGTGCCTCTACCTTACGAGGTGGGGCGTGTGAGTGTGTTTCCAATTCATTGTATTCTCTCTCTCTCAAAAAAAAAGTGAAAGATACAGGAAGAGGGTGAGTAGGGGCCGCCCTGATGGGAAGTAAGGAGTACTATGTTTGGTTGTAAGGAGCATAATTTTGAGAGCCGAAGATTGCTTTGGAGGTCAAGCTCCTCAAGGAGGGAGTTCTTTTCTGAAGAAGAAGGTGGATGAAGATTTTTCTCTCAAGTATTGAACTCATTTTGAAATAAATGAAAGGGAAGTCTTTGTACGAATTTTTTTGTAACTATCAAAGGAGTCATACAGAGGTCACTCCAACATCTCTTAGTGATATAATGTGGAATTCACATAAGTTTAGACAATGTGCAAACCCCTTATGCGAAATGAATGATAAAATAACTTATAGTTGAGGAGTGTGCTTTCATTTGAAAAAAGGATCAAGTTAGAATAAGATTAAAAAATTTAGTGAGACCATTTCCCCTTCATTCCTATCATTTTGTCTCAATCCATGAGTAGAGCTTAGTTTTTCCAAGTCAAGATCCTCGCCTAAATTTTTCTCTCCTTTTCACGAAATCTCGTGACATACCTGGTGAACCCAATGTGAAAGGAGGAGGTGGAATAGTAAAGAATCGATCGAACGACCCAAAATCAATAATCTAGCATAATTGTGCGCCTAACGTAGAGAAGATCTTTTCAAAATACGAGCGATTGAGTACATTTATCCATAAATATTTGTATTTTTTTGGGCTTCAAGGACATCTTTATTTGGCGATCTTATTGGGGATCAGAAAAGCGAGTGCGCTTGTGCACATTCGCGAGTTTGGAGTAAGATATCTTGCCAAAATACAAGAATTTGAGCAAGTTTTAGCTTCACACAAGCACTTACTCCCGAGCTTGGGAGATTAACGTATACACATATCTTCCTCTAGTAATGAGTCTTCAATTGATTGGAACGAAATGGTTGCATTCGAGCACATGCACGCTAATGCGGCCAACCCTAACAATGTAGGCCCATGGAGCCAAGCTTATCACACAATTTTGTACTTTCAAAATTATAATTCGCACATGGTAGGCATCTACTTAGACGATCTAAATTGCCAAGTGGTCAAGCTTAAGAACCCTAACTACCGAATGGTTTCCTATCATCACATGGTGAAGTTCTATGATGATGATTATGAGGACAAGGATGGAGCAATCTATATTCTCACATCAAATCATGAACATACAAATGAAAAAGGTGAAGTGTTGATATATTTAGGTAGTGATGTGTGTGAACACACTAGGACCGCCGGGGCACTTTTTTCCCTCTTTAGGAGGTTTTTTTCCCTCGGCTTGTATGTACGCCTATTGCCCTAATGGGCTACTCATCTTTTACATTCTCTAGTAATACATTCAATATTGTGTGTTGAGCTCCAAGCTTCTTCTTCTTCCTTGTGTTGTTCGCGTGCTTCTGTAGACGTCTAACTCCAACAATCGGTATCAGAGCAGGTCGTCGCTTCATCTAGGTCGACACTCCTCCGTTTGCAGTCTCCAAATCGCACGAATTTTGGTGAGCATACTCAACGTGTCTCCAAGATCAAAACAACTTCGTTTTTTGGTGCCGAAATCGCGATCTGAGCTCGTTTCGGCCTCCGAACGCACTATCACAGCGCTTGTGTAGGCTATTTTGTCTTTTTCGTTTCAAAGTCTGCCACAAGTCTAGCAGAATTTGTCTAGGCAGTTCTGTTCAACTTTTTGAGATACAATCAATTTTCTGCATCAAGGTATTTTAGTCACCGGCCATGGCTGAAAGCAGTGATGTATTCCGTATGTTGGCTATTGAGGATAAGTTGGATGGTACCAACTACCCGTTATGGGCTTATATGATGCGACATGTGTTGGTTGCAAAAGGACTGTGGAACATTGTACAAGGTGTCGAAAAACGTCCTATCACACCTGCAACTGTTACAACTGCAGGTACTGAAGCTGATGCAGAAGGTGTCGAAGATGATGATATTCTGCATATTCCTGTTCGTGCTACGGTTTCTGCTGCACCTACTGCAGAGAAGATTCATTGGGATGGCAGAGATGCCTAGGCACATGCATTGATAGCTTTGTATGTCAAACGTGTCATTATTCCTCACATTCGCTCTTGCAGAACAACTAAGGATGCTTGGGATACACTTACCACATTGTACCAAGCTAGGAATGAGGCTCGTGTTGCTTACCTCCGAAGGTGATTCTATGGACAGTTTCCTAACGAAGATCAAAGACTTGAAGGAACAATTGATTTCTGCTGATGAGGTTATACAAGATAGCTCACTTGTGAAGACCGTTCTGAATGGTCTTCCTGATTCATATCAGAGTTTTGCTTCTACTCTTCAGTTGATGATGAAAGGCAATCCAAATGCCTTATCATTTAAGGAGTTAGTCTTTGTTCTATTGCAGGAAGATCGGTCTAGGTAGAACATGTCCATTATGGGAGTTGCAGATCAAGCTTTCCTAGCTAGTCAAAAGGGCAAAGGAAAATGGAGCTCTTCAACTAGTAAGCAAAAATCTGCTAATTCTGCATATTCGAAGAAGGAAGATAAAGATGAGAAGAAATTAGAAAAGCAGAAATTGTTTTGTAAGTACTGTAAAGGGAATGATCATATCATAAAGAATTGTCCAAAACTGGCTACTAAAGAGGCAAAGAAGAAAGAGGCTGGAATGGTTGTTGTAGAGGCCTCTACACCAAAAACAGAGTCTGCTAATCTTGTGCAGGAAGAAGAATGGGCATTTACTACTATGTGCAGTCTTGACCCATCTTCTCATGAGTAGTGCATGTTTGGAGTAGGCTCAGATGTTTGGTATTTTGACAGTGCGGCGACCAAACATATTACCTCGCAGCACAGTTTCTTCTCTTCACTTGAGCCTGCCCCTACAGGGAATACTGTTACATGCACCAACAACTCCTCTTATCCTGTTATGGGAGTTGGTAAGATCATTTTGACTACTGCTGATGGTAATTCTTTCACTTTGTTAGATGCTTTATTTGTGCCAGGGATCAAGAAGAACCTGTTATCAGTTTCTGCATTAGCCAAGATTGGTTTGGTTGTGAAATTTGTTGATGATAGGTGTACAGTTCATGATCTGTCAAATGGCGATGTGATTATTGCTTCTGGCATTTTATGTCATGGGCTGTATAAGCTCATAGACTATGAAAGATCTGTAAATGATTTGGCATGTGCAGTAAATCATTCTCAGGCTATGTCAGATGCATGCACGCTTTGGCCATCTGAATTTTGCTAGTTTGCTACGCCTGCAGAAATCTGAAATGTCCTCTTTGCCCAAACTTGAGGCACCTAGAAAATATGTTTGTGAAGGCTGTATTTTGGGCAAAATGCAGCGTTCATCCTTTCCAAAAGATGGTTCAGTTCGGGCTACTCAGAAATTGCAGCTTGTACATAGTGATGTCTGTGGTCCTATGCAGACACCTTCTTTTGGGAATTATCTTTACTTCGTGACTTTCATCGATGATTTTTCTAGCCATGCATGGGTATATCCATTGAAAGCAAAGTCCGAAGTGTTCATGTGCTTCAAACAGTTTTTGGTTTTGGCTGAAAATCTGTCAGCATGTAAAATGGGCACGCTCCATTCTCATCGAGGTGGGGAATATATGTCTTTTGATTTTAATGCATTTCTGGCTGAACGTGGGATAAAACACCAGTGTACAGTGCCATATACACCTCAACAGAATGGAGTTTCCGAACAAAAGAACATGTCACTCATGGAGATGGCGAGGTGTATGATCAAGAGTCAGGCTTTACCACATAGTTTCTAGCTTGAGGCTATCATATGTGCAGCATATGTACTGAACAGGTGTCCCACTAAAGCGTTGCAGTCTATCACTCCATATGAGGCTTGGCATGACCGCAAGCCATCTATTGCTCATTTGCGTGTTTTTGGTTGTTTGGCATATGCATTAGTGCCTGAACAACATCGCAGAAAGTTGGATGATAAAGCAGTAAAATGTTATTTTGTTGGATACAGTTCTGAAAGTAAAGGCTATCATTTGTATCATCCACAGACTAAACGCATTCTGGTTAGCCATGATGTTGTTTTTGTGGAAGATTCTATTCAGCCATTGCTTTCATGTACTAAGGAGACATCTGTTAGCTCCAAAGACATGTATGATACTTTGCTGCCTCTTTTAACAGGTGGACAGTCTATTGCTTGTCCCAATGAGGCAACTTCTTAGCCTTTGCAGGTTTCATGTGATGATGCAGATCATTCCATTTTTGATGCAGATTTACATGATGCACTAGTTGATGAGAGAGCTGATATTGAGCAGGCAAAAAGTATGCCAAAATGGCTGGTGCAGACTTTGCGTGACAACAAATTAGATGCATCTCTATCATATCGTACTCATTCGGGCTCTCATAGTGCCTCTTTTGCATCAGATTGCTATGCTATGGCTGCATCTTGTCTCTGTGATTAGAATGAGCCTGTTTTGTTTGATGAAGCACAAAATTCAGAAAATTGGATGGCTGCTATGCAATCTGAAGATGATGCAATAATGAAGAATGGTACTTGGTCTTTATGTGACTTGCCTCCTGGCAAGAAGGCCATTGGCACTAAGTGGGTATACAAGCTGAAGCGTAAACCTGATGGTACAATTGACAGGTATAAGGCTAGGCTTTTTGCAAAGGGTTATGCGCAGGAAAGAGGCATTGATTTTGATGAGACCTTTGCACCTACATGCCGTATGACTACTGTTCGGAGCATTTGTGCACTTGCAGTCCATCATGGTTGGAATGTACATCAATTGGACATTAAAACTGCATTCTTGAATGGTGACTTGCATGAAGAAGTGTATGTTTTTCAGCCCCATGGCTTTGTGCAGAAAGGGCATGAAAAGCAGGTGTGTAGATTAAAGAAGGCATTATATGGTTTAAAGCAAGCACCATGTGCTTGGTATGAGAAGATACATGCCTATTTGATTGCACATGGTTTTGAAAACAGTCCAACTGGAAGCACCCTATATGTTAAGCGTGTTAATGATGTGCTTCTGATCATTGTTGTCTATGTTGATGACATGCTGCTCACTGGTCCTATTGAGAAGCATATTGCTGATTTTAAGGCTCATTTGCATGCCTCATTTGAGATGTCTGCTTTGGGTCATTTGCATCACTATTTGGGCATTCAGTTTATGCAAGTTGATGGTGGAATGCCTTTGTGTCAAATGAAATATATTGACAAATTATTGCAGCGTTTTGGCCTTGAAGACTGTAAGCCTATTGCCACTCCTATGGAGACAGGTTTACATTTGAGTCTTCATGATGCTGGAGATGCATTTGATGTTGTTCTCTATCAGCAGGCTGTTGGATGCTTGATTTACTTATGCATTACTCAGCCAGATATTCATTTTGCTGTCTCATAGATGAGCAGGCTTATGCATTGCCCAAAAGTCAAGCTTTGGCAATTAGTTAAGCGCATCTTTCACTATTTGAGTGGTACTCGGCTACTTGGGTTGTTTTATCCCAAGGGGGGATCACTACCACCAGATTTCCATGCTTTTTCTGACTTTGATTGGGCTGGTTGCTATGACACTCGTGTGTCCACTAGTGGCTTTTGCTTCATGCTTGGTAGCTCATGTATATCTTGGTTGAGCAAGAAGCAGCCTACTGTGGCCACTTCCAGTTGTGAGGTTGAGTATAGGGAAGCTTTCATAGCGACTGTTAAGTGTGTGTGGCTCAGATGCCTTATGGTTGATTTGGGTGTTGGTCAGACTTCTGCCACCACCATCTTCACTGACAGTCAGAGCGCACTGGCAGTTGTGAGGAACCCTGTGTTCCATGCTCGTACTAAGCACATTGAGGTGCATTATCACTATGTCAGGGAGAGGTTCTCTGCTGGGGAGATCAACTTGGCATATGTGCCCACGCAGGAGAACATTGCAGACCTTTTCATGAAGGCTCTGCCTAGGGAGAAGTTTGAAGCTTTCTGCAAAGCTTTGGGCTTACTTCCTTTTGTGGAGTGATTTCCACATAGCTTGGCACTTCCTTATATATGAGTGCCAGCTCCTTGTTCACCGCATCACTCCCAGGGGGGATTTGTTGATATATTTAGGTAGTGATGTGTGTGAACACACTAGGACCACCGGGGCACTTTTTTCCCTCTTTAGGAGGTTTTTTTCCCCCGGCTTGTATATATGCCTATTGCCCTAATGGGAGACTCATCTTTGTACATTCTCTAGTAATACATTCAGTATTGTGTGTTGAGCTGCAAGCTTCTTCTTCTTTCTTGTGTTGTGGCACATTAACCTTTGGAAGGTTGCTGGAGCATTGGTTAAACCAAAAGGCATAACCCTAAATGCATAGATTCCCCATTTTGTGGAAAAAGTAGTTTTATGTTGGTCTTCCAAAGCTATCAACACCTAATTATATCCTGAAAAACCATCAAAAAAACTATAGACCTCCTTACCTACAACTCTTTCCAAGAGATGGTCTGTTATTGGTAATGGATAGCTATCTCTTATAGTTACTGCATTAACTTTTTTCAAATTAATACATATCTTGAGTTTCCCATTCTTTTTAGGTACCACAACTATAGGAGATATCCATTCAGTGTACTCAATTTCATAGATGAATTTGGCAGCTAGCAGTTTGTCAATTTCTTCCTTTATTTTAGCAGAGTATTTGTCATTAAATATATAGTGTCTTTGTTTTCTAGGTTTTGCTTCAGGTGTTATAGGAATCTTATGTTCATAAATTTTAGGATCAATTCCTTTCAAATCCTTATAATTGTAAGCAAACAAATCCCTATAAGTTTTAGCCAATTTCATCAATGCTTCCTCCTCTTGATTTGTCATGTCATCAGCAATAACAATGTGCCTATCTTCCCCCTCTTCTTGGGTAATCACCACCTTCTTAGTCTATTCTTCATTGTCATATGCCTCCCCCTTTTTCTTATCCCTTTTTAGTTTCATTTTTAAAAGTTATCTGTCTTCTATTTCATAGGTCTTGAAGTTTGAAGGTACATCAAATTGTTGGTCCTCTTCCTTCTTCTTTTTATTTACTTTAGTTTTTTGTTTTTTTTTTTCATTTCTTTGTGTATACATTTTCTATAAGTTCTTGAAATTTTGTCTTTTATAGCATCTGTAGCCTCCACTTCTTCTAGAAATTGTGTTTTTCCGGTATTGAACATTATCTCTTCCTTCAAATTCTCCTCTGCTTTTGACACCTCTATCATTTGTATTCCTATATGAAAAATATCATATCCTTCTTCATTTTGAAATTTGACTCCCACATATTCATCATTGGCCAAATCCATTGTAGTCAAAATCTGATTCCATCCATATGGCTCAAATTCTTCATCTTCAATTTTCTGTGGTATGTAACTTTCATCTTGTGACTTCCTTTCTCCTTGAAAATCCTCTTTTCTTAGCATCCTTCGTTTATGTATATGGTTCCTTATCATATTACACTTCCAAATTGATGATTCTTTTCCATTCTGATCTTCACTTCCAGATTCTTCACTTGATTCTTGATTTTGATGTACTTTGAACCATTCTTGAGGGGACATATCACAATACTACCCATTTCTCAAATTTACTCTAGTTACCCTTCCTTTGCTTTGAAGATAAAGGCAATCTCTACCCCAATCTTGTACAATTTGCATTTGTCTCATAAATGGTCTTCCTAGGATAATTTCATATGAGGTAGATTGTGGAAATTCAACTATGGCAAAAGTGTGTTCTATCTCTATTCCACATAGTGTGTTCTGCAAGTTGTAGTCTCATTTTGGTAGGTATCAACTCATTCTTTTCCCATTTCTCCCAAGTTTGTTTAGTCATAATTGCCACTCCAGATCCACTATCTAATATAGCCTTGGCCTGATTATCACCAAATTGTATTTTCAAGGTTGAGTTCCCTTCTTCTCCTTCACAGTATCCTCCTATCTTATCAATAGGTATGTACAACAATTCTTCGATTTCCTGTTGTAGTGGCTCTAGGATTTTTGACTTTGTTTCCCAATTTTTCATATTATGTTGTAAATGAGGATTTTGTTTTAATAACTCTTCCGTTGTGGTCTGATATAGAATTGTACAGTGTTTGTCTAGATTGATTTGGAAAGTTATTTGTGATTTTTCTTCCTGAGCAAGATGTTTCCTTGTTTTTGTTGCATTTGATCTTCAATTGTTTTTTGATGATTGTCTATTTCCTCAATCTTGAGTTGTGCTTCCTGTATAATTTGTTTACATCTCTGCATTCTCTCATCCTCAATATCTGGCATAGGATATACCAACACATGATCCGTAGAATTTGGTCCATCTTGAATTCTCCCTTTGTATGCTTCTATCAAAGTCTCCAAGCTTTTTTAATTTTTTACCTCATTTTGTGTTTGTGTGTTTTGTTGTTGGCTATTGTTTGGGTGTCCTACAGTTTCCTCTTCTAGATTTTTACCCATTCTCATCTTTCTTTCCCATCTCCCTTTTTGTCTGTTTTTCTTTTCTTTAGGAAATGAATTTTTCTTGTAGTCCTATGGGTGTGTCTCATTTTTTATGCTTTGTTGTTTAGCTTGAGCTCTTGTCATGGCATTTACACTTATGTGTTCATGATCACTCAATTCTTCCTGCTCCATTATGTTAACTGCTTTTAATGGTATGTTACTAGATGTGTTTTGTTGTTTTTGAGGGTTTCTTGGACAATCTCTTATCAAATGTTCCCTGCCATAATCCTTACAATAGGCTCCTTCTATTCTTAAAGTTGGAGGTTGTGGACAGTCTCTAATGAAATGTTCCTCCCCACATCTATAACAGGTTATCTTTTGGCCTCCTTTGAATTGGGGTTTCTGATTGGACATGTAATTATTGGTTATGTACATGAATGTGGTTGTATCCATTTCAATTTTCCCATTTCCCAAGTCTAAGGCTTGCAGTTCTGGTTCTCTCTGTTCATATCCTTCCCAATCTTCTTGATATACATCACTCAAATGGTAATCCTCTCTATGAGATGATATGAGTCTTGTGCCTTCTTCTTCTACTGGTGTGTATTTTACTGGTACCATATTTGTTGGTAATGGTGGTTGTTGCCCCAATACAGGTCTTAGTTGTTCAGAAAATCTAGATCCTCTTTGTAAATTGTGTTGGTTCATATATTCTCTTTCTTTGATGGGTTGTTTATTGTAGAAGCATTCTTCTCTAGTATGGTTTGTCCATTTCTTTTCTAAGGTACAATATTTGAGTGTTTTCCTAACTTGCAAATGTTGTGGTTTATGATAATGACATTGTTGAACCAAATGATTCTCCCCGCAATTATAGCACTTCTTATTGGTTGATATTCTGGTGTTCATCATATTTGTTTTGGTGTTAACTTCTAGGGCTTTAGCAATGGCTTGCGCTAATTCCTCCGTTGGTGGAATTCTATCTTCATTTGTTCTTGGTTGATCAAATGCTAATAAATCTTGTCCTCTGTTATCCTCTAAGTCTATTGCCTCTTTCACACAGGCCCCTAGATCAAGAGATCTCCTATAATACACCAAGGTTCTTAATTGTGCACTTCTCAATCCTTCTATGAACAAAGACACTTGTCTTGCCATTGAAGGTACCTCTTCTCTTGGACATCTATCAATATATTGCTTGAATCTCCTGGCAGCTTCTCTCACATTTTCATCTTTTTGTTGTTTGAAACTATGTATCAGTGTAGCTGTACTATGTTTAATTCTAGTTTTGGAGAATTCCCCTATAAAGGCTTCAAGGAAGGAATCAATAACTGGATACATTTCCTTTCTCAATGGGATGAACCAAGATAATGCAGGTCTAGTTAGGGTTAGCCCAAATGCTTCAGATTGTACTTTGTAGTCCTCTACTTCTTCTTCCCTAATTAATTGTCTGAATTCTGTAGCATGAGCATGAGGATCAAAATACCCTTCATATTGATTCTTCATGCATTTAGCTACTTGATAGGGCCTAAGCATTCTTCCCTGGTTTTGCCACTGCTGTCTCCTTCTAATGGGAAAATCAGGTATCCTTCTGCTTCTCTTTCAAAAGGATTTGGAGAAGTGTGGTAATCTCCTCCCTTGTTGTTGTTCAGTAGAAGTGTGATTTTCATTTTGTCTTGGCAAGTCTCTTTGCCCTAGGTTTTGTTCTCAAGGTCTCTTGTCTGCACATTGCCCTAAGTCATTAGAATTTTCAAGATCTTGTGAAGACATGTACACACATCCCTGCCTATCCTCATATCTACCATCCCTAAATTGTGCCACTGGCATTATATTTAAGGGAATTTCTAAGTTTCTCATCCTAATGAGAAACTTATGCATACCATCTTGATACACATAGGCTCCAAACATATTTGTGAACATGTACTTGAGGATATTTCTAAAGTCACTAGTTTCTGGTGTTTCATTTGTTTCATTTAAATTTTCCATGTTATTTGTCTGTCCCAAATCCTTTCCTTGTAGTTCACCTAACTCTATCTCCCTCCTTTTTAACTCTTGTTTATCAGGTATAGATAGTTTATTACCAGATCTCAAAATCATTCATTCACTTGTATTAAATTTCTTCCAAGATTTAACTTTTTATTGATTGGGCTCAACTAAGAAGATTTTATTTTTATGAACTATAATTTGTGGGAATCGTGATTTGTCATGATTCTGTAGTGAGAATCGTGTTTTTCACGATTTTGTGGTGAGAATCTTGTTTTCCACGATTCTGTGATGAGAATCGTGTTTTTCCATGATTTTGAGGTGAGAATCGTGTTTTTCATGATTCTGTGGTGAGAATCGTGTTTTTCATGATTCTGTGGTGAGAATCGTGTTTTTCACGATTCTGTGGTGAGAATCGTGTTTTTCACGATTCTGTGATAAGAATCGTGTTTTTCACGATTCTTAGGTGAGAATCGTGTTTTTCATGATTCTCTGGTGAGAGTCGTGTTTTTCACGATTCTGTGGTGAGAATCGTGTTTTTCACGATTCTGAGGTGAGAATCGTGTTTTTCATGATTCTGAGGTGAGAATCGTGTTTTTCACGATTCTGTGGTGAGAATCGTGTTTCATGTTTCTCACGATTTTGAGGTGAGAATCGTGTTTTCCACAATTCTCTGGTGAAAATCGTGTTTTTCATGATTCTGTGGTGAGAATCGTGTTTTTCATGATTCTGAGTCGAAGAAAAATGTTTGTTGTTAACCTTTGGAGTTTTCCTCTCCAATCATTATAGCACAAATGATCAGCTACACATCTTTAATTTGTCAATCCAGGAAGTATGCAAAGACCACAACCCCTTCTAGTTAATGGAATCCAAGAATAAGAGTTGACATGACTGTTTTTCTAAGAGATTTATGAAGAAGAAAGGAAATAGCTAGGGTTTTGATTATCTTGAGATATACAACAGCATTTTCAATGATCTTTGTGCCTAAAGTGTGCCATTTTCACAGTAGAATATAAATATAAAGTCGAATTTCCAAAACAATACCTGTATCACATAGATGAGACAATCCCGATTCTGTAAAAATTGAGAATTTCTAACTCCAGCTTTGATCTGCTGCACTATCTTGCTTAATACAATAAGATTCCTCTATCTTCATTCATCTTACTCAGAAATATACAAGAAAAGTTCACAAATTCCATGGATCACACAATGAGAAGACTCAACAAATCAAGAAATTGATCATGGAAGGAGAAACACGATTTTCTGCAAGAAAGCTCTTCACATTACTTGGATAACATCAAAAGAATACAACCAACCTCTTAAAAGTAGAAGAAATTATCTTTTATACTTTTTCAAGTATCGCTTTTCACACTTGAAATTTGATCCTTTTTGTCTTCTTATCTAAAAATATGCTATCAAAGAGCTTCCAAAAATTCTAAAAAAAATACATATGATCCTACTTTACATGAGGAAGATTCTTCCCAATTTTTACATCATTTGAATAAATATATCTACAAAAACTGTCAAATTACAAATAATTTCCCTCAAAATATGCTTCCTCTAACACCCAACTAGAAATTAAGGAAAGAATGAGCAAGTGCAAACAACTCATAGAGTTGTTTGAAAAGATCCTTGAAAAAGCTAGCCTACTCAAGGAGCACACACCCATGATTTCTGTGCAAGATCCGATTAGCACTTTTGTGATGGATCAAGAAATGCAAGTGCCTAGTCAAGAAGCCACAAGGAAAATGCATCTTTGGAAAAACCCATAGAGGCTCGAGCTGTTTTAGATTCAATGGTATCTTCAGTCTATGAACCTACAAATGATGTGGCTGATGAAATAGCTGATGAGGATTTAAAGATTAGTTCATTCGTATATGAGGTACAAGACAATTGGCAAGGGTACCTATGGAACTAAGTACAAGAGGCAACGTGGAGAAAATAATAGAAAGATGATCAAGGGCCACCCCTACAAGAGATCCAAGATAATAGATATTCACAGTACTTGGGGATAAAAACTAGAATCAATCTCCATACATTTGAACATCGAGGCATCCCTCCATCCAATGGAACAACATGCATAAAGATGCATATGATTTCCCTTCAGATAAATCATTTGATTCTGAGTCCTAGATGGATGATGATGTTAATTTGTGGGTTTGTAGGTAGGCTTGCCGAGAAGAGCATAGATTAGTGAGAAGAGATCCCATAGATTTTGTGATTCAAGATAGATCTATTGAAGATCTAGAATGTATTCCTCAATGCTTTAACGATTAAGAATTCAAACCCCATGGCTAGATGCAATTTCTAGACACCATGAACATTTCTATTAACAGGAATATCTTGACACAAACTGATACTGTTCATGATATGGGTTATTTAGGAAATTAAACATATAGAACCATTGGTACTGCAAGTTGAAAGGTTTGACTATGATGACTTGGTGTATATTCATATGGAACTTATGTTTGATATGGAAAATAATTTGTTGAGGGAGTTTGATGCCAAAGATTGAATACATGATCCTTTAAATTATGTGTATCCCCTACAAAAGACAATTGATGACCGAATGATGAAAGTATTACCTCTAGAGATAGAGATTTAGGTTACTTTGAGCCTCTAAAATAGTTCAAATAGTATGAGGTAGAAAGTCCAACCAAAGGTTATAAATTTGAGACCTAAAATTAAAGAGAAGTCAAGAAAGCATAATCATACGACAACCAAGAAATGAAGAGAAAAGTGGTTATCAGAAAAAAAAATTGGAGAAGAAGAATGCACTTATATTGGGATTGATGTATTAAAAATGGAAGAGGCTCAAAGATATAGTCTAGCAATATAGAAACATATTTTCTTTGTTCTATAAAGACTTAAAGGGCATCGACCCTCAAATTTGTGCCTATAGAATCCCTATGGCACCTGATGCTAAACCCTCTAAATAGAAGCCATACACTTACAACAATGTATATTCAACTAATATTAAAGAAGAGATAGATAGAATGTAGATGTAGGTTTTATTTATGAGATTGAGCATACCAAATGGTTGTTTCCCATTGTTATTGTGCCCAAGAAAATGGAAATCTAAGAGTTTTCATGAACTTGAAGAAGGTCAATGTTGCAACTATAAGAGATAGTTATCCAATCCCTATTCCATATCATCTCTTGGAAAGGGTAGCAATCAAAGGTGTAAATAACTTTTTATACAATTTCTCAGGATACAATCAAGCAATTATTGCATCTGAAGACCAACATAAGACTACCTTCATTATTGAGTGGGAAATCTATGCATTGATAAGTCACACCTTTTACCTAACAAATGCCCTTGCAACTTTACAGAGACTTATGTGCCAGTCTTCAGATAGTTTCTTAGGAAATCTTTGGAAGTTACATGGATGATTTGTGTGCATACCTACACAAAGATCTAAGCCTATCCATATGCTTTGTAAATTCATCTTTGTGGTTGTGGCTTGATGTTGGATGTAAATAACATTGCCTCCACATTCTTGAACCATTTTCAATTGCTTAGTAATATCCTTCCTAAGAGCAATTCATATTGATCACCTTGTCAAATGAAAAAATAGAAATGGTGTGCTCAAATTCAACACCCTCGTAAATAGATGCATCTTTTGTACTTGTATACAATAAAGGAATGATCCTAAAAAACTCTTATTAAAAGTCTAAGACCTGATTTTCAAAGGAAACAAAGTAGTGAGCTCTCTCTTCTTGCAAACTCGTGTTTGTGCTGTTGCATGAATTTTGAGTGAGGATATTGCTTGATTATGCATGTGAAACACTTGTTTGAAGTATGTGGAAGCATTATGTTTCTTTTTTGCATCATTTTAAAGTATTTTTGCAAGATTAAACTCTTGTTTAGGTCATTAAAATAAGCGAAGGTGGATTTATTGTAGGCTTATGAGCTTTGCAAAGGGTTACTGATATTTTTTTGCAACTTTATCCACGGAAATTTGTAGCATTTTTTAAGAGCTTCAAAATGGGCCAGAATGCATGCAAAGTGGATCATTAAGGAGGGAGCTACAAGTATTTTGGTGATTGAACCCTACAACTAGATCGATCAGTTTCTTGAAACCATCAACAAGATCATGTTCTTGACACCATTGTCAAGTTTATTTCTTCTATTGACAAGTTCATGGGCTTGAGACCATCAAGAAGTGCTTGTGTTTACACCATTTTGGACATGCTACCCATGGGTTGGAGGACTTTTCAATCCTGATTGTGTGCCATTCTATTTAACCATCATGATTGCTAGTAGAGGAGTGGAATTGTCAACTTCTTGGTTGCACTTGTGATCACCCATGTGCACTTATGATGATCCACCTTGTAAGGATCATCAAACTTAGAAAACTAGATCATGAGTAGATCTTCTTTTAGGATATAGTTGATGGAGGAGATGGTGGACACCTTCTAGAGATGAGTTGGTGCTGTAAGTTCCTGCTTCACATCATCCAAAATTGAATTGATGAGTGCAAAGTAGACTTATTGACCTTTCTAGGAAGCACAAATAATCACCCAAGTACTTTGAAAGATGACCCTCAAATCATTGGATCAAAAGAGATGAGTAGGAGTTTCAATGATGAACCAAAACTTGCTATTTTGGTTACTACACTTGCTCAAAGAAGTGAACAGTACTCCCTCTCTGCTAACAATTGAATAAACTGCTTTTGGGCATATCTAATTAACTTGGATAGCTAACTTTTGCAAGTTATCTCACTTGAAATGAGAAACCATTCTCAAAGAATGATGCTTAGCAAGTTAGAGGTGAATCTCGACATTTTCGGGTACTAGCAGTATGCAGACCAGTGAGCACTGTTTAGCTCATAACTCCAGATTGGATAAGCCAATGATAATGAAACTTGATAAAAAGAAGACAGGTAGTCCGTTTAATCCATACCAAATTAAATCACATCAAATGATCAAGTATACACGTTGTCTTCTAGCATGTTCCTCCCAAGCATTGTCTTGTCGGTGAGTTGCTACCCTACCTTTATAGGATCTTGCAGTACTTCACTTCAAAAAATTATACCAAGGATTACTGAACATTTGGCATGAGGCTCTTCCTTGCTTGCCATTTTTGTGGGTACATGGATTTTGGTTGGTGAGATTTTTAGGATAAATCTTTTTAGAAGTTATGAATTTTTTTGATCATAAGAGAAACCGGACCAAAGAGTTGTGCTGATATTAATGCTTGCAACCAATGCAAAGTATCTAATACTTACAACCAATATTCATAGGCCTCTTTTGATTGATGAATGTTTTGATTCAAGGCAGATGAATGATTAATAATGCATGAATACATATAGCCTGTCAACAATTGTGTAACCTTGATGGAATGTGTGGCCATGCATTTTGATGAGTCCAGGTAAAGCAGGTACATAACGGATGATTCATGATCACATGTTGCAGGAAAGGTACATAAGGTCATACAAAGAAGTACCTATTTTATTTGTAATATAGCATGAACCTTGATGGTGTTATCCTTGATTAAATTGAGTTATACAGTATTCAGATCTTCTATCTGTTGTATTCTCACGTGTATGTTTGCACAGTAACAACTTTGTCCTAATATGTATGACTAACCGAAGCACTATCTTTGCTCTTATAGCCAAAAAAATGAAGGTAGTTCCCTTCAAGGATGTTTTGAAGTTATGATCATGTGTATGGTGGAGAAAACTATAGAACTATCGATTGAAAGCATTTACGGTTTGAAATTCAGTGAATATTTTCTATCGATTGCCAGAGAGAGTGATGTGAATCATTTATGCTCATTTTCTAAAGTTTATATGGTTAATAATGCTGAGTTGGCACATCACATGGTGTGTGCAAAGGTGAGCTGGGACATTAATAGGTCATTCGACAGACTAATAGCAGAAGTTTGGAAAGAGAGTGTGTGAGAGAGTGGAAGAGTGTATGTGTGTGAGTGAGAAAAAGTGTGAAAAAAGGGAGTGTAAGTGCTAGAATGTGTGAGAGTAAGTGAGCAAAAGTGAAAGAAAGTGAGTGTCTGTCTGAGCACGTACATGCATGAAAAGTTTGTAGGTGTAGGGGCATGTGTTGGTGAGTATGTGTTGATGAAGGTGTGAGATTGAATGCTTGTGAGCATGTTGGAGTATGCAAGTGTGTGAATTTGATCATGTGAAGGTGTCATTATTTGAATGTGTCAGTTGTATAAGTAAGTGAGTGAGAAAGTTCTATGAAATTTGAATGTGTGTGTGAGTAAGTGTGTAAGCAAGTGAGTGTGGGTAGGAAGGTGAAGGAAAAGGTGTGTTGGAGAAATGAAGGAAGAAGTTCATAACTTAGAGAGTGAGGTGTGAATGAGTGCAAATTGTAAGTGAGACGTGATAGTATGTGAGTTAGTGAGGAGAGGTTGAGAGCTAGAGCAAACAAAAGAAAGTGAACAGGATTCAAAGAGAGAGAGAGAGAGTGGTAGCGAGACAGAGAGAGAGAGATGTTGGTAGTGAAGTGAAAGTGTGTGTGTGTGAAAAGTGAGTGTATTTGCACATGTTCGCAAGTCTAGGTTGAGGAAAGTTTTCCCAAAAAATAGAAATGTAAGCAATTCAATTGCAGGAAAACATCTTTTTCAGACTTCATAAAATCCCTTCAAACTATCCATGGATTCTCCTTCATTCATGTGATCACTCTCCAACTGTTTTCAGAGGTAAGCAACACGAGCCTCATTCCTTGCATGGTATAAAGTGGTAAATGTATCCCAAGCATCCTTAGTTATTTTGCAAGAGTGAATGTGAGGAATAATGGCACATTTGATAGACAAGGCTATCAATGCATGTGCTTGAGCATCTTTGCCATCCCAATGAATTCGCTCTGTAGTAGGTGTAGCAAGAACCACAAGACGACCAAGAACACGAAGAATATTGCAATAACCAATACATGATGCATCATATAAGCCCATAATGGGTAATTGGTACTATCCAACTTATCCTCAATAGCCAACATATGGAATACATCACTGCTTTCAACCATGGCCACTCACTAAAATACCCTGATGCAGAAAAATGAATGTATCTAAAAAAGTTGAACAGAACTACCTAATCATGTTTTGCTAAACCTATAGCAGACTTTGAGATACTTATATTGGCGAACCAAAACCTATATATATATCTTTAGCACAAAAAGATGAAATTGCATGCACAAGCGCTATGATAGTGCATTCGGAAGCCAAAATGAGCTCAGATCACGATTTCAACACACAAAGCAAAGCCGTTTTGATCTTCTAATCACACTCAGTATGCTCACCAATTTTTGTGTGATTGTGAGACTGTGATTGGAGGGGTGTCAACAATGCCCTCGATGAAGCAGCGACTTGCTCTAATACCAATTGTTGGAGTTTGAGGTCTACGGAAGCACATGAATAGCACAAGGAAGAAGAAGAAGAAGAAGCTTGGAGCACCACACACGATACTGAATGTATTACCACTAGAATGTACAAAGATAAGTGAAATCATTAGGGTTACAGGCGTATATACAAGTTGGGGGAAAAAACCTCCTAAAGAGGGAAAAAAGTGTCCGGGCAGTCCTAGTGTGTTCACACATCACTACCTAAATATATCAACATAGATATTGGTGAGTATTTTGGAATCCTTTTGTATGTTCCTCATGACATTTAATAGCAACCTCACATCTGAACTTTTGTTTCCAAGATTTCATTAGGGCATTAGGCCACTCCTTTTTTATTTTAGCCAAACACCACAACTTAGTTGCCTCATTTCCTATTATAACATATGTGAATTCCTTGATAACCATCATATGCAAACCTTTGAGGAAGCATTCCAAACATTATTTTTTGAGATGCATTCAAAGATTTTTTGTAAGATACCTAAAGATCCTATGACACAATTAAATGCTACGTCCCTTGAGATGAAATAGATCGAGATGATCCCTATTACATTAGGTGTTAAATATGTACAATGAAATGAAGAGATGATCTTCTTTTCACATAAACACCATAAAAGAGACCAAGAAACACATGAAAATCTTCCAACATAATGTGACCTGGACAAGCCCATTTAATTCCTATTGAGGATGATAGGGTCAAGTGAGGGGGGAAGTTCTTGGTAGAACAACTGAAGTAAAGAGCACAAATCAAAAGTGAAGACTTGAAGGCATAAAGGGGGCTACATGATTTTCAAATTTGGGCCATGAAGAATATGTAAGGTCTCTTGGATTATGCCAATTAATAAAGAAGAATCAAGTGATAGAGCTAGGAATCACTAGAGGCAACACATGCCACTTTTTGCGTAATTTATTTAACCATGGAATTTTCATCTATTTTAGAGGTTCTTATGTATTCCAACTCCACTTTTGTGAAGGCCAATGAGTACTTGATCCTATGGAGCCATTTCAATCACATTAGGGCAAAAAACATCTCAAAAAGGGCCACGTAAGGATTTCAATTGGTTGTGCTTAATCTCGATTAAAGTTGTCAAATCCTTTAAGAAATTCCATGTAAGTTCATTTAAAACATTCCTTATGCAAATTTTGAAGGGAGAGAAACTCGTCTGATAATCATGAAAAGTTTGTGTGATATCTTATGCCTCGAAGTTTGTGCTCATTGGGCAGTGATCAAAATTTGAATTTTCCTCTTGTTCACGGACCTATATAATGTGTGCTGATGTCATTTTGTGCTTTTTTACTCTACTTTTCATAGCAGGTCTATTTCTCTCTTTCACATCATTTTAGACACTTGCCAGTCACTTTTCATAGCAGACCATGGAGAACCTTAACTCAAATACTCTCGTTGAGCTTTCAAACAATCGAAATCATTGTGATAAGTTCCATACCAGCATTGCAATTAGTCATGAGTATGCAACGATAAGAAAAATATTCCCAAGGGCTCTTCATCCTCCTGAAGTGGATGGATTGCGAAAGGAAGGCAAGAAACATATTGACATATGGACAAATGGATCTGTTTATCCAATTGATCCACAAACTGGAAGATATCCCCCTTTTCATAATCTTCATGATCTGATTAGATTTGTAGGAGATGGTGAGGATGGTTTACGAGGCTATTGTTCAAGGATCTAGGAGATTTCATGGAATTATGTACAATACATAAACTATCTACAAAACGCACTACATCAAAAGGATTTACATATGAGGGAACTAGAAAGCAAATTATCCACTTTATCTTCTCAGTTTGAGTCTTCTAAAAAAATGAAAGAAACTCTTATAGGTTTGAGAATGCGATCAAAACGAGTAAAACTTTTTTAGATTTGACTAAAAAATCTGACCAGAAAAAGAAAAGAATGAAAATTGTAAGAGATCATGTGATAAATGTGCTAGGTTTCAATATGTTGAGTAGTTTTGAACACGTACATTTTTGTAATGAAATTATGAGTCAAAATGATGTTTTAAGACTATTGAAACTGAATGAAAATACATGCTTGAAACGCTTTGTTTTCCAAAAACTCATGATAGAAATGAATCTGTTACTAGAACCATCTCAAATTTAGAAGATTTGTGATAGCGTCAGAGTGAGTAGGAAAGGTTATAGAGAAATTTCAAAAGTTTGGTGTGAATTTTTTAAATTTAACAAAGTTAAAACTTTTGGATTGCTTAGACCCCATCATGTAGGAAAGTTTCGGCTCTGCTTGAATAAAAAGATCACATCAGTATTTGGTGAATATAAACATATTCACGGTAACATGCCTTACAAAGTAGGCAAACAAAAGTTACATTTCACTTACAATGCATTTAACAATGTATGGATAGATATTATAAAACTCCAAACATACATGGTTCAGTTCTATAATATAAAAGAACATGAATGTTCTGGACTATTGAAATTTGTAATCAAACTTGATGAAGTTGAGCTTAAAAAACATCAAAAGATGGAGAGAATAAGTATTGAATAGATGAACAAAGTTTTGGACTATAGCCTTGGGAAATTGGATACTCCATCTCTCAAAGTACAATCAGAAATGGAGTTATGGTGGGTTGGTTGTGCTCAAGTTCCATTTGAGAGCCATAAAACACTTAAATGGTTATTCTCATAGACAAACATTCCAAATGTTATCCAAAAGCATCATGCAGGAGAATTGTTGAATGTCAAAGACTATGGGAACTTTCAAGTTGAGTGGCATTTGAGCAAATTCTAAGTACCTTGCTTGTACTGCATGCAAAGCCTAGGCACAAATGGATGGATTGTTAGAGTTGAGGTTGAAGAGGCTCCTTCCAGAAAAAATGTTATTCTTCATAACTACTCATCTTCTTCCATGATTTGGGATCCCATACTTCCAATAGCATTGACAAATGTACACATATGCACACTACATGCAGAGTTAAGGATCATTGGAAAGTTGGTCCGTCTTCATTTGGATTATGCATATTCTATCAAGCCTACAACTCTTGCTGATGAGTGCATAAAAAATGTGAATGTCTACTTTCAGAAATGGGATTTCATGGTGGTGATGTTCATCTAAGAAAAGATCCAAAGCTTTCACAAAATATAGGTGATGTACTATAGGATGTCTCAATGGGAGGTGCAAAAGCAAGGAGATTCTTTAGCAACCATGATGACAAGCAACTAAATGCCATGTGGAATTGTTGGAAAAATTTTTGTGAGATCACAACTAATGTAAAAAGCAAACCAGAAATAGCAAAAAAGAGAATGGAGGTGTGGGTCAAACTAGATAATTTTTTTAAGATCATGAGGCAGCAGGTAACATCAAAAAGTTATGTGATAGATTTCAAAAAGGCGACCACAGAGCTTATAGAAACCATCATAGAGGCATGGGGTGCCAAAGACATAACATACTACTTGGTGAGTTCCAAAGATAATTTATTCAATTTATTTTTTTAATTGAAGTAAAGATATGATGAAATTCTTCTGCTCTTCTAGCATATTCTTCTTGTGCATGGTGCATTCTTTGCAGAAGGGGAACCACTTGCCATATGGAACACCCAAGGCATGGAAAAATCTCATTATCAAGCAAGGACAAGCTTCTTTAGGTGCACAAGGAAAGGAGGAGGAGTAACAAAGAGCAATGCCTTCAGAGAGCTTTTTGATTGGTTCTTTAGAAGACAATTACAAAGGACCTTATGCCAACTATAATCAAAAGAATATGACTATCACTAAACAAAATCATCATGTATCAATATCACAAAATGAAAAAGACTACATTTCAAACAGAGCTATAATATTTGCAATGTCTTTTATTTCTTTGAGAAATAAAGATGTCATGTATGTACATTTCATGATGTATTAAGCTTTGAAAAGAAACATGTCTATAACCATCAGATGACTTTGACCAGAGAACAGATCATGGATCAATAACAATTAATATTAGGACATGGATTAGTTACACCAAAAAAAATTGCAATGTCTTATATCACATCGGGCAATTTTTGTATATGTACATTTGATGAGTAATAGAATTTGAAAAAATGAAGTCATTCCTTGAGTCTCTTTAAAGAGCTTGGCTTTGGCAAATCACCTCTATATATGAGGAACTCTTTTCTCCTGTATCCAGCAATGCTTTTTACATCTGACACCCTTGCAGCCATTGCATAGCTTGAATAACAAAGAAAGTACCCTGCCCTTGAAGTAGAGTCCTGGGGCATATCCAAAAATTCTGAATGCAATTGCTCTTTCAAGCAGCAAAACTCTGAAAGCATTAAAGGGTATTGGAGTAAAATCCATGTATTTTGATAGAGTCCTCAAGGAGAACAATGCAAAGTTTGGCTCCTCACTATAATGCTTGTGAATAACACAAGAGTCTGGGTTCAATTTTGGAAGATAGTGGATAATTGAATGAATATCCACCTTTGTTTTTCCTTTCTCTTCTATGGTTTTTCTTGTTCCCTTTCCCCTGCCAAGGTAATTGTCTTCATCCAATATAGTTAACTGTGGTAAAAATAGAAAAACAAGGTCAGATGAAGTGCAAACACACTTAAGGAGTCATGAAAAGTAACTTGAAACAAATAGACAAAAAGCAAGAGACCCGACTGATGCAAGCGATTAGGGTCTTTAGAGAAATTCAGATGGTCCTTATCACTTGCATCGGTGGTTATCAATATCTCTTTGTAAATTACCTAGAAACATGTTATTTTTGCTGAAGAAGGTGAATTCTAACATAGCCAAATGTCTATTATCAATGCTGCATGCAACTCCTAGACATGACCGATACAAGTGATATAGCCCATTGGGAAATAACCGATGGGCCTCATCGCTTGCATCTGTCGAAACATAAAATATATGCAGAAAACAGTGTTTTTCACATGATAAAACTTAACCTATCATTGCACCATGCAAGTCCAAACATGAACAATGCAAGCGATAAGGCCCAATGGAAAATATCCAATGGGCCTTATCGCTTGCATCAGTCATGATCGATTTCTCACTCTATAAATGCAGATCTTGGACAAAACCGATACAAGCTAAAGATGTTGCATCGGTCGCATCTCATTTCTTAAGCCTAATATTCATGAGAATATATTAAACTACATACCTTGACCTCATCTTCCTCCTCAAGTTCAAACACGACCGATGCAAGCGATAAGGCCCAACGGAAAATATCCGATGGGCCTTATCGCTTGCATCGGTCGTGATCGATTTCTCACTCTATAAATGGAGATCTTGGACAAAATCGATACAAGCTAAAGATGTTGCATCGGTTGCATCTCATTTCCTAACCCTAAAATTCATGAGAATATATTAAACTACATACCTTGACCTCATCTTCCTCCTCAATGAGCTCTTTTGAGTCAATACATATTGTTCCTTTGTCCTCAACAACATCCAAGAATGAATAGCTACACCCAAACGAGTATATTCCAAGTTGCTTCTGATGCTCATCAAACTCTTCATCAACAAGTGTTGGCTTCTCTGAGATAGCTTTCTCAAAGCATTTTGAAAGAGCTTGTGATGAATCTTTGAATTCTTCATTTGACAAATCCAAATCAAGACGCAAAAATTCTTCTTTTCTTTCTCCTTTCTCATTGATGAATCTCCTTGCAACTTCTTCTGACTCAGCTATAGCTGCAAGTAGTAGTCCTCCCTAAGATTGAAAAGTTTGTGAATGTAAAATAGAGGGATAAACTCCTTTTCAGAGATAAAGTAAAATGGAAGATTTGGGAGAAGTAGGGACTTCTCAGACACTTGAACTTCTTCAGTTGGCTCCCTTATTGCACTCTCTGCTTTAAATGTAGCCACATCAAAACCTTTGACCTACTGTTCTTCTACTTGGAGATTGATCTCCTCAAAAATCTCCATGACACCCTCATACTTTTTGAGCTTCCCTCAAGTGTCAGCTCTAAGAAAGGCTTGTCTTCAACATGAACACTTTCCTCCTTTTCAATTGAGATGTGATCAAGCCATATCAAGAAAGCAATGTTTAAAGGGAGCAAGCAGCAGTCCTTTTCATGATCTGCGCATAAATCTAGCTTCCCTGGAAAAGGGGATATCTTTTTGCATTTTCTTGTGATTTTTGCCCTATCAATTGGATTCTTCCCAAAGATGTGAGGATGGACATAGGTTTTTTGAGAAATAGAAAGAATCTTTCCATTGATCAACCCCAAGAAGTTCTCTCACTCATCCTTAAGAAAACTTTTTGATTTCTCTAGGAGTTTTTCAAAATCAACCTTGGGGTTGAATATTGTCATTGCATCAGGAAAGTAATCTACAGCTAAACCCTCTTGAACCATGAAATCAAGTAGTTTCTCTGACGGAGAGACACTAAGGATCTCATTCATTCCCTCCATCTAAGCTGCAGCTTCTCTTGTATGTCCTAGAGGAGAACACAACCGATGCAAGCGACTCAAGCTAGTCAACGTGGGTCAAACGGGCAAAATCGCTTGTATCGGTCGTGTCGGGGATGAAAGAAAAATATGCACGGAAATGAGACAAATTCTATGAAGGTTCAAAATTTGAATTGGTGAAGGGAGTTGCTATTTATAGGCGAGGAGGGAGGGAGTAATAGTCAAATGACATGGACCAATCAGTGAGTGCCACATGGCAAAGGTACATTGGCAATCCCAATGGATAGATGACATGGCCCACTCAAATCATGCCACATGGCAAAGAAAATTGGAATTTTCAATGGCTATATGACGTGGACCAATCATGATGTGCTACATGGCACCAATGCTCGACTCAGTTTTGAGACCTATTTAAGCTTCCCTGTTCATTTTTCTCATTTTTTATCTCAACAGTTTCCAAGCATCGAGTTGCCATCGCCACCAAGTTTTTTGGCTGCTTCTTAACAATTTCTATAGTGAACGCTCTCTGTGTTAGGTAATATGGACACAACCGATCCAAGCGATAAGGGTCATCTGGATGTTTCCGATGACTCTTATCGCTTGGGTGGATCATGATTCTAAAACTGTATCATGGCTTAAAAATAATGTTTCCTTTGATTGTTCGCTATAGTGGAAATAGAATTGATTGATATTTCATGATGATTAAAAGGACGACCGATCAAAGCGATAGGGTACATCTGGGATTTGTGGATAACCCAAATTGCTTGGATTGGTCATGTTTCTTAAATGTTATCGAGTCCTTGATCATAGCCTACAAATTATGTTTTGCTTAGTGATGTTTGAGCTATTATGCATTGTAAGCTATATTCAAAATAGTATTGATTGATATTTCATGATGATTTCAAGGACGACCGATGCAAGCGATTAGGGACATCCGGGGATTTTCGGATGATCCTAATCGCTTGGATCGGTCGTGCTTCTTAAATGGCATCCTTGATCAAAGATTTGAAGTAACATTTTATTTGGTTAAGAATTTGATGTAATGCATTCCAAGGGAAATGGTATTCACTGATATTTCATGATGATTAGAAGCACGACCGATGCAAGCGATTAGTGACATCCGGGCATTTTCGGATGAATCTTATCGCTTAGATCAGTCGTGTCTCTGACAGTGGAAAGAGTCCTTGATCAAAGTTTTTGAGAGTAAGTTGCCTTGCCTTTCCACTTCCATGCCTAAAGACTCTCACTTTGTGCAGGTTATGGCTAGGACCAAAAAGACAGCAAGGAAGTTGTACCCTGAGGGTCAGGACCAAAATGCCTAGGAACAAAATGCCCAGGAGCAAAATGTCTAGGAGAAAAATCCCCAGAAGATTCAAGGCAATGTATCAGAGAAGCCTTCAAAGAAAAGGGTCAAGTACCATGTAAAGTCCTTGAGGGAAATTAGAAGAGCTCAAAAGTCTGTGGGATTTTTGATCCCTAGACTTCCATTTATGAGAGTTTTCAAGCAGATTATAG
The DNA here is from genome assembly GCA_020310875.1 of Ceratopteris richardii. Classification (NCBI taxonomy): domain Eukaryota; kingdom Viridiplantae; phylum Streptophyta; class Polypodiopsida; order Polypodiales; family Pteridaceae; genus Ceratopteris; species Ceratopteris richardii. The sequence goes on along the minus strand of CM035427.1, from coordinate 139,695,409 downwards.
CCAATATCTGTTCTTTGATGAAGACCTCATCCTTTATCAATGTGAGGTGGCAAACTCAAGCACTGCTTTGCCTGCAAGAAGCTACAGAGGACTTTGCTATTGACTTTATGAGTGATGCCTATTTATGTGCTGCTCATTCTCACAAGGTAACACTAATGGCGAAGGATTATGTTATTGTATCAAGAATAAGATATAAATTTGATAAATCTCTTGTTCCTCTTGATCACCATGATAAAAAATTCTTTGATATTTTAAATATACATCCAGCCCGAGCACCCAAAACAACAGTTGTCATTGAAGAGATCAACCCTCAGGTCACTCATGATCATGAAACTAGAACTGTAGCAAATAGCGAGGAGGAGAGGAAAAAGCAGGGATTATTTACAGAGGAAAGTGTCATCTTAAACCAGATTCAGAAGTTATAGAAAGCAAATAAAGAGCTCCTTAAGAAAGGAGATGGGCAGATAATAGTTAATGTTGCAATGGCATGGCAAGATGAATGGTTCCTTGACATTAGACCTGAAGACAACAAAATGTTGAGGGAGTTTCATGTTGAAATATGAGATAGTGTGGTCAACATTTCACTTAGGTATTATCTAGAGGCCATAGCTATAGGGTTCTTCTTCATTTTCTAGTTCCTTAACTGAATTTTTATTTCTTGATTTTGTAGGGTTCTTCTTCAGCAATGTGAGGAAGTGGTTCAAAGAAAAGTATTTATCATAGATCCTCTGGTGACACGGTGTTTTTTGCATAAACATGGAGATGCCAAATCCTTTCTAGAGAATTTTACAGAAGAGGTAGAATGTGTTATCTACTCATATATTGAAAAGTAAGTATTCATCTTCATTTTGAAAAGTACATTTGTTTCATTAAAGAAAGTATATTTACATGCAACTCATTGACAGGGGCCATTGGAGTCTTATTATTGTTGACTTCAATGCATATCAAGCTCTTTTCCTCAATTCTCTTAAATCACAACATGGGAATTGCAAAGTGTAAGTTGCTTTACATTTTGTTGTTCTCTATTTAAGAGCCATGCCATCCATTCTGATTTTCACTTTACAATGCAATGCTGCAAAGCTTCTTAAGATGCATATTGATCAGAATTTTCCTGGGATTGCTAAATTGAATGAACAAAAGCAATTTGGATACATACAAATTCATGTGCCATTGCAAAAAGACACAACGTCATGTGGCTAAAGAGTGATTGCAAATGCTGTAAGATTCTTGGAAAGAAGGTTTTACAATCCTGAATTGAATTTATCAGACTATCCAGATGCATGGATCATCTTGATCAGAGAGAGCAATAAATGTCATTTTGAAACATGCAATCTGCCCCTATGATCCAGACTCACCTCCACCCCCTCCACCAGATAAAAAGAAGTCTGAAGAAAAAAAGAAAGGGCATCCTCTTCACTCACCATTGAAGCATGGGACCAAGAAAATGAGTCAAGGTGAAAGCTCCAAAAAGGGCCACAAGCATCAGAGAAAAGAGGGCTCCAAAAAGGATAGAAAGGGATGAATCATTTTTTAGTCTAAGATTGAAATTTATTGTAAAACCAACATAGGTTGGAAGATTTAGTTATGTACAAATTGTATGTACTTATGCCAATCTTCATCTATAAGATGGTCATTGTAACCATATTTATTTGCCTTAACAATATTTATATGCCTTGAGAAATATACAGTTGTATTGAACCTCTTAAGAGTTAAACAAAAGTTCATGGCATGGTCCAATTAAATTTGGTCATGTCACAAGTATGACTGCATTGTGGGTTTCTTACTTCATTCTTGTTGGAAAGTTTAAATTGGAGAAGATAGAGAAGAATGTAAAGAAGAAAGAGGACACGATCGATACAAGCGATACGGGGAATCGGAGAATTTTGGATTGCCCCTATCGCTTGCATCGGTCGTATTATCCATTTAAACATAGCATCCCCTTTAAGCAACCTTGCATGAGATGAGCTGTTGCAAGTTGTTTTTATAGTCATGAGTCAAACCTTTACGCAGAGTCAATTTTTGAACTCACTCCCGGTAGTTTGCTAACATGACCGATCCAAGCAATAAGGGAGATCTGACAAGTTCATATTGCGCTAGTCGCTTGAATCAGTCGTCAATTTGCACCAGGTTCTCCACCCTCTCTAATATTACTTGTTATGTGCACCATGATACTTTTTCTTGCATAACTTGAGGACAGAAAAGATGGATAGAATCAAATAATTTAATTGAAACTAATGTGCAACTTTGATAGACTCAAATAATTTAATTGAAACTAATGTGCAACTTTGATAGACTCAAATAATTTAATTAAAACTAGATATTGAATTCTAGATCTCTTGTTCATCCAGAATTTACTTATCCAAGTTCCTCTATATTTCTTAGTTGAAACCTCATCAAAATGTTAAGATTAAACAAAAAAATGCTAATATGAGTTTCGATGAAGGGGAATAATTGAAGTCATCAATTCACTCCTGCAAATAAAAATCAATGGAAGTATGAAATAAGGGACCTAAAAAATATCTAAGAATGTCTTGGTTTATAGTTGTAAACCTCACATGAGGTTACACGATTGGAAGGACGACGAGAAGAAGAAGCCATTTGAACTTAGAACCTACCTTTATTAAGTGTCTTTTAATGCTCTAATCACTTGTATCTTGCTATTTCATTGTGTATGCAGGCTTATATTGACTTGTTGTTTTTGAAGTCCCATAGCTTCATGGTGGCAAGTCTCCATACACTTGAATAGGGAAACACTAGTAGGATTGACATATTAGTTGATCTAAACCACTAGAAGCTGGTTAAGATTTGTGCTAGTAGGTGTACAATAGTGCTTAAGAAACTTCCATCAGATAACAAATTTTATCGAGCATAACGCATGTAAAGTATTTCATAATATCTGAACATGTTTGAGATTTGATTTCATAAGATTATGATGTTGAGTGAAAAGGTACTACTAGGCATCGGGTCATGATTCCATAGATACCAAACGTTTGCATAAGTTGAGATAAGTGCTAGTTATTCTATGTCTTTGATGTATAATTCTTTGTATGATCTCTTGATTATAACAAATATTTATCTTGCTTTAATCCTTTTATATCTTTCATGAACACATATGTTGCTCTAGTATGATGGTAAGCACCACGTTAAGAAGCTCCACCTCCTTAATGTCAATCTGCGGAAGAGATAGGAGTGATATGAAGATTGGGAACGCGAGATGTAGTGAGAGTGAAGGTGAGAAGCATAGAGATGCACACAGACATACACACACACAATGAAGAGACAAGCAAAACACAATGGAAGGTAGGAAATAAACTCTATTGCTTAAGATCACTATTACAAGCTCAAAATAGCTCAAATCTCACACTTGCTAACCTAAAAAATGAGCTCTCTAGCTCTTTTTATAGATTCTAGACTAGTTTTGACTGATTTCACATCTAGTGATCAACATAGTTAAAAAATAGGTTCTAGGTGCTATTTGGAGGTATAAACGAGATCTAAAAATAACCAAAATTGGTACGCTTGTTCTACTTAAGCTCCTCAAACTCGAGGACTCCTCCGCTTGCACAAAATGGAGCTGTTAATTACAAAAATGGTTGTTCTATGTTACATATGATACAAGAGTGATGAAAATCACTATTGAGGGTTTTGAAAAAGTAATAAAAAGCATATTTCTTTGAAAAAATAATCCCCTTGGCTCCCCACTACTTTGTTGTAATCTTCTTTCACATACTTCCTCATCGTCTATGCCTTTGGCTACTGGCAACACCCCCTCCCTCTTACTTTTGTCGTCCTCGACATAACCTTGTTGCGGGGTCTGTCGGATATAGTTTTGTAGGAGGTCATGAGTGAGAGTGTGTTCTGCGATGCGAATACCTCTTGCAAGATCTGCTTCAAGTTTATCCCAATCTATGGGTTGAGGTTCATCTGGCAGCGAAAGTCGGTAGTGTGTGGAGTACACCAGTTGTTCACATGCAAATAATTGGAGTAGGTGTGTGGGCTTGCTTATGAACACCTCTGAATGGTACTCCCAAAATCCGGTAGTAAACATCTCTTCAAATGTCATTTTATAGCATGCCGGTAAATACTTGATTTGACAGTGCCAAGCATAACACACCTGGAGCGATGGCATCGTGCTCATATCATAAGCTAAATCTTGATTACCATGCTTGAATCCTAGGGTGTCAACGTGTAGTGCTTTGACGTGGCAGAAGATTTTAAAAACTGTCTGTATCATGTCAAATATTTTGACAATCATATGCACGACAACATCATCCATGCGGTGTAATGCGGGGGAGCCAGTGGCGAATCGTTGCCATCATGTATTTGATTGTGGGTGGTCCGTGGGGTGGAGTGAAATAGGGATAATTAAGCTAGTCCTAGCATTGCTTATTATTCTGAACTTTGATTGTGAATGCCTTCCAGGAGTGGCATCTTGGGATAGGTCCCCAACATGGGTTATACTTCAAATGCAGTGGTGCCTTGACCCATGTGCTCATCATTTTTGGATATTTTTGTAACAACTCTTGGTGCCAAGTTGGTTGGAAGATTTTACCTCTTGTGCTTCCGGTGGCAAGTCGTCAGGCTCAAATTGAGTTGCATGTGATGGTTTCTTGCCTGTCTCCTTTTCAATTGCTAATTGATATTCTGCCATTAGCATGAAATACGGTTTATATTGAAGTGTTGACCCAAAAATCATCCGCTCTCGCTTGGATTTATGCATGACATAACCTTGGTGGGGATTTGTTTTTTCAAAGAAAAATATGTATTTAAGAAAATATTCTTGGGGATTTTGTTTTTATGAATGTGTAGGAGACTTAAAGGAGATGGCAGTGGAGTAAAAGGGAAATAATTCCTCTTGGCAGAGGGGATATGCCCCATGAGAGTTCACATGTGTGACTAATCTGCAACAATCTTTTGGGGAAAAAAGGAAAATACACATTTTTGGGGGTGGAGCTCTCTCGCTTCCGAAAAACAAGAGGAACATATTTGATTTTTTGGGGGCTCGTAGATAAAAAGGGCAGCCTTTGTTGAGGGGGGCTCTCTCGCGTTTTTGGGGGGGCTGAGGTGATAGGCGAGGTGTGTGGTTCAGGGGCTCTCGCATTTTGTGCTTGTTCTGTGTAGGTGCTGAAAAAAGGGAGAGAACGCTCAGCTTGTCGGGTGGGAGGAATTGAGCCTTTTTTCAGCCAACAACGGAGGGGGGGGATTCTTTTTGCGCTTCATTGGGGGGTCCGCTCGGCAACAGAAGGGAGGAGGGAAGCTTCACTGTTTACTTGGGGAAAGGAATCGTGAGTCACGGGAAGTGTGGACAAGCTTGGCTGTTGTGTTCCTCAGTGGGGAAGTCGCTGAAGAGGAGGAAGATCTTTGTGGTCCCGGACTCAACAGAGTAGAAGTTAATTGCTAACTTAAGAGGGGCAGAAGAGAAAGGCTGTGGAACTATCATAGGGTCAAAGGATCTAGCCTCAGAAGAACGCGGGGAGAAGACGAGGAATTTTGGGCCTGCTCCGCTATTGTTCGGGGTCTGGGAACTGGAAAACGTCCTTGGTCATTGAGCAAATTTCAAGGAAACAAAATGAATGTGCAGGCCTGAGGCAGGCAGAGATGGAGCTCTTCATCATCAGCGCCACTTATAGATCGGAAAGTCAAGGAGGATCTTAGGCCTAACATGCAGAGGAACAAGAGGTTATGGTTGGTCAATGGATATGTGTGCAATGAGTTCAGCTAAAGAAAACATTTCTGATAGGAATAAAGAGGCCGCTGCAGTAGATGGGGTGTATGAATTTTCGCATCGGGCAGATATAGAGGCAAAGGGGAGAAAAGATCGGTCAATAGAGTATCACTCTCCTCAAATGTTTTGGAGGACTTCCTATCGTCAACTAGCAATGTAATTATTGATCTGCTCAAAGATCTGTGGGGCAGGGAAGCTCACGCAGAAGTGAAGGTGGTCTTGTGCTCCGGAGGAGTTTCTTACAGCAGTAAATATTTCTTCCATGGACGAGAGGCGTTTGATAGCTGCTTGTTGACGTTTCGCATGTGTAGGGGCATATATGGAATCACGCAAATGTCCAAAGCATAAGGTATCTATATATATATATGTAACAAATCTATTTCAATGTTCATAGCCTTCTGCATAGAGAAAGAATGACATTATTTTGTCAGAAGGGAGTATGAAGATTAAAATAGGAATTTCAATGCTACTAGCGCAAATAAAGAGAGTACATTTTGCAACTTGCACGTCTATTGGCATGGAATGAGATACCGTTTCTTTGGAATCGTGTATGGATATGCTCTGAAATTCTATTTGTTCCCTCAGCCATCATAAACAGGAACTGCAAATTAGCTTTCAAATGGGTTTAACTTGAAACCACCACATAATTAAGGCACACTGTCGTAGGTTTATTTTCATGGAGACGAATGCATTCCTTTGCTGTGATGTTAAGATTTCGAACTAAAATTTTCTTGCAAAAACATTAAGTTCTGTGTGGTCTCCTTTGCTTGTTCGGAGTCCTACTGCCGCATAACTATGTTTGCTTTCCTACCCTCGATCTCATCCGAAGAGGTTGGATTTCAATGCTTTGAGGATAATTTGAATGCACGGAGATTGCAAATGTTTTGATTCTTTTCCTGAATGAAAGTGATGCTAAATTCATTCGTCATTTCTAGCTTAAGAAAAGGAGATGCATAGCATATTGGTGAAAAAAATCTTGTTCTGTTGTCACTATGTCATAGTTTCTCTGGTTAAGAATGTGCATCTTATCGAGATGGAGGAGCTGATGTGATTGTTCCTTTCGTTAAAAAAGAAAAAGTGTGTGTGAGAAGAGTGGGGGTGTGTGTCAATAGGAAAGAGGGCAAGTGAATGAGGAGTGATGGAAAAGGAGGCTGATAGGGGCAGGAGTGTAGGTGGGTACAAACAAGGGCATATGAGTGCATGTGGGCATGAGTATAAGTGCACATAAAAGTGAAAGAAAGAGGGGAAGGGGAGCCGAAGTGGATGGGTGCACTTGAGTATCTATGTGAGGGTGTGTGAAGGTGCGAGATTAAGAAGGGTAGTGTGGGGGATGTATGTGTGTGAGATGATATGTGCATGCAGGTGTGTAAGTGCATGGGTGTATGCATGAGTGTATGTGGGTGAAAAGTGCATGAGAAAGAGAGCAAGCAGGTGTGTGTAAGAGTACGTGCGAGGGTAAGGGAGGGGGAAAAGGAGAGTGCATGAGCCTGTGAAAGGGTGTGTAGGAAATTGAGTGTTCGTAAGTGAGAAAGCTTGAGAAAAAAGGAAAAGTGAGCGTGTGCGAGCATTTGTGCATAAGAGTGGGTGTTCTTGGGAGTAGCTTGGGAGTGAGTAGAGGGAGAGAGATGCCTCAAGGAGTAACCCCGAGAGTTGGACATTTAGGTGCGTAGGTCGTTTCTGTCTCCTTCACAAGTATATTGGGATGAATTTGTTGGACTAAGGCCGACCAAAGCTTACTTAGCATTAGAAGTTCGAGCAAAAGGTCATTGTGCATAGGCAATTTCCCTTGGGCTTAAAGGGCTATCATGAAGCTCATGGCCTGAGATATACCTGTGAGGGGCTAAGTGAGCAAAGTAAGGTGATTGTAAAATGTGTTCCTCTATCATAGCCATGGCGTGTAATTGAGCCTCCACCCATGTTGAATGGGTCTGTCCAAGTTATTCTACTGACTTCATCCATGCCGAGGTAGGGAGTTCAAAAGTGACTTGGCCTTCAGCTGTGACATGTCCGCGTGGGATGGGTTGTGGATTCGTAGGCCTCTTCATAAGTTTCCTCCACCGGGATAGACACAATTTCTTCCTCAGTTGGGAGTTCAGGTGGGGAATCACACCTGGGGGGCTCAGAGAAAACAATAAGCTACGATTGAAGAGTAAGTACCTGAGCATGTAAAGCATTGAGTTCCTCCATGATTTCGAGAGGTGTGGCCTCAAGAGCTGGTGGTGTTGCTGCGCAGCTGCACGTAACAGTAGCATTTTATGATCGTTCTAGAGTTTCTAATATGCTTCATTCATCTCGTCATAATCTTCTAGGAGTCTAGCAGGATCCTCTAATAATATCTTCATAGATTCAGAGGGCACTGCCTTAGAGCGGTTGGAACTCAGAGGTTCGTCCAGTTGATATAAGGTTGCTTCAAGGTTTTCTCTGTTTTATTCCTGCAATCATTGATTTTCTTCTTTGGCCACGACGAGGTGGCATCCTAGTAGTCCCATGTTTCGAGTGAGTGTCGCATTTTGAATGGTTTGAGCCCGTAACAAGTTGTCGATATCTATAATTGCTTCTTTCCTCTTCTGTTCGGTCTATAGTTCAAGGGTGTGATAGGCTTCGCATAGCTCTTGATATCCCACATTAAGTGAGGTTTTCTCGATGGATAGCGAGTTTAGTTGTGCCTGTAATTCTACAGTTGTTTGTTGAAGCATCTGGTAGTTGGTTCGAGAGATGCGAATTCATCTTGGACTTGTGTCATGCAAGCAAACATTTGGCGTAAGGCGGAGTCGATCGTGGGTGACAATATTAATGGTGGAGTGAGTGAAGATGCTGTGGGTGTGGGGTTTGATGCAAGGGGAAGGGGAAAGAGGGATGGGAAAGTGGATGTAGTGGTGACCATGGAGAAGTGTGATGTGCTTAAATGGGGTGGTGAAATAGATGAGGTGAGTGATGGTGGAGTGGGTGGTGAAATGTCCATGTCACTGGACGTGGTGTCGAGTGCAATGACTGTGAAAAGTGGAGTGATAGTGGGTGCGTGAATGGGTGTGAATACATGATTTACAAAGGTTGTCAAATAATTTATAGGTTGGGTTTCTCATATTGCTTGGTGTAGAATGAATGCTTTCGCATCGATGGTGGTGGGAAGTTCTCCTACTGTAGTGGTGGGTTCCTGAACTGTGGTTGCTTGAGAGGTAACTGCACTGGTAGTGCCTTCTGTGATAACAGGTTGTGATAGGCATATATGGATTGGTTGTATAAGTGCAGGTGGTTCCATTGGTGACTGTTCTAGAGACGGTTGAGGTGACATGGACTCTAGAACTTGCAAACATGGGATAGATCCATGCATGCATTTGCCTACCCATCCCATGCTAGCTTTTCTAGCTTTCTTGGCAGTTCCTTTGAATGCCTTCGATTCTTTGCTTGTCATTGCGTGTTGTATAGGCAAGTCGTATGTCAAACACATGTAAACAGTTTGAGTGAGAGCGCAACATCCATGGATGACTTTTTTTCTTTCCCATCTCTGCTAAGCTAAATATAATTGATCAATGATCCAACTTGCAAGATCTATGGTTTGGGTCCCAATATATGCTAAATATAATCCGAACCAAATACACTTTTGAGGAATAGTGAAACGGTCCTCATCCGAGAATGCAAAATGTTGCATACATATGCGTAATGGCTTAGAGAGTTAGGGTGTAATGGCCGAAATGTCTTCCCATTTCACAACATCACCATGCTTCATCGGCTCTGGAATCAGCCTTTCGCACTCTGTCATCGTGTGAGTCCCATGGATCTTAATTGCTCCCCGAATGAGGTCTTTTGAAAGATAGAACTTTTTGAAGGGGGGTCATTTACCAAAGATGGAAGAATGAAAGTACCCAGCAAGTCCTTGTTCTCGGAGGCTGTAAGTGTGGTCACCAGGTAGTAGCATCTATAAAAATCAGGTTTGGGTAATGGGTCACTGAAGTATTCCATGAAACCTGCTCTGGCCCAAATGTGCTTTAACTCTTCCGTATTTTGGAGCTCTTCAAATTCTCTGGAGAAAAAATGATACTTGCCCCACTTGATATTATCAAAAGTCAGCGTGGCATCAAAAATCAAGTCTGCATCCGCTAAAGGTCCTGCTAAACCTTGGAACCAATGAGAATTATGATGAACTTTTTTAGTGTATCCCCTAGGAGGATTATCAATTGGCATCGGTCCTGGGAAGCCTTGAAATTTTGGCGGCTATAACGTAGGATGTGGTTCAGCCAGTAATTCGCCAAAATTGACCACAGGTGCATTGGGGCCACTTGTGGATTGTCCTTCTGTCTACATGATGAGTGATGTGAATGTGGAGAAGATCTACTATAAAGATTAGCACATTAGTATGGAAATTAATCATGATCCCATTAAAGTAAGACCGCAATCATTTTCCATAACCGATGTGTAACCCATGTAGCCGAGTGTTGTGAGGTGGTTTATGGAATGATTTTTGCAAAACTAATGCAGGTCGCTAGACGCCTACATGCTTTAGATAGTGCATACATTACTTGATGAGATGTTATTACAAGTGATGTTGGGTTAGTGTGGTTGAGTTTATACAAAGTTCAGTTGTGAAAGAATTATTACAAGGGTTTTGGTTATTCGAGATGGGAGTACAGTGTTAGACAACGGGTCATGAGGAGGCTTCTGGATACATTTCGGTATCCATTTCCTAAGAGTTGAGGAATGGGTGATATGTTTCTATTGAGGGACAAAAGGTGATATTGGATGTGGTGGGTTTGAGGGGTGAAGAGATTTTTGAGGGGTATATGTTACATGGCTTGAGTGTTGAGCTATAATACACTGTTTGGGTACCCATATCTAGTGTGGGTGTGGGTTGGTTGGTTAAGTAGTTCTTGGCTATCCAAATCTGTCGACTGTTCGTCCTTGTAGAAGAAGGTCGAGGAGATGTTGGATACTGACTCTGCTTCTGCCTTAACTTCTTCTTATCATTGTCTTCATTGTTCAAAATTTTCAGTGCTTTCTGTTCTTTCGACACCCATACTTGTTTCATGTCGCTTGCTTTGTGAAGCTGATACTGTTGCTTGTTTTGTGTCGTCTGGTACGATTGTCAGTTTGGGTTCCTCATTCGTGGTTGACTCCTTCGTGGTTGTGATTGAGAGGTCTGGTTGACGCTCTGCTTTGGAAAAGAATGGAGGTCCAACACTTGGGAAACTTGCCTGTTAGGAAGTGCAGCATTTTGTACCATATTTCTAGGCCAGTCCACAGGAAGTGTGGAAGGATTGGCACTACAACCTATAGTGCCCATTTGGCCGCTGATGCATTCCACTTGATCGCTGATGCAACCCACCTGACCGCTGATGGTCCCCGTTTTTCCTAGTTGTCAGGTGGTGACCCCTTCTAGTTTGCAGGAAGCCCAAGGGAAAAATTGTTGATATTCTTCTGAATGGCAATTTTCCATCGCTAAGCCTACGTGAATTGGTGTAGACGTAACATGACTTATTTGGCCAAAGATCTTCCGGTCCTCCTTCGCATGCAGTTCATATGGTCTAGGGTTACATACCTCAGGCGGAGTGTTGTTAGGGAAGTCAAGCAGTATCACTCCCTGCCGGTCTAACGTTCAAACCTGCAAGGAGCCTTGTCTAAGATTTAGGTCCACTGAGTGATCATATAGCCAATCTTGGCCAAGGATTAGGGGTTCTATTAGGTTGTCGTCATGGCATGCTAAGAGCTTCACGGTCATGGACACTTCGTGTATGAGGATAGGAAGGTCCACCTCACCCATGCAAGGGGTTTCCATGCCTCCTAGCCCTATGAGGTATGCCTCAATTGGCCGCATTTCTATTCATGAGTCCTTATAGTGGGACCATCTAATCACACTAGTCGCAACACCTGAATCAATTAAAGCCTTGAGCTCATGGCAAGGGTTGCCGTGCTCTAGCCTGACTATAATGAATGGTTTCCTATCCACTATGCTAGGATGAGTAGTTGACTTTGCTTGGCACATGGCCATGGGGTATCTGGGTGTTGTTTCCAGATGGTTATAATGTTCTCTCCCTAGTCCTTGTCTTCTTAGCTTCATGCGCTTAATGCGTTCTATAGCTTCTGCCTGAGCTTATGTGCATATTCTCTGTTCTTCCTCTTTACGCTTCTTTGCCAACATGAGTCATCTAAGCATATCCTCTGTAAGAGGTTCCTGATATAGCTTCACTCTACAACCACTAATTTAATTAGGCATTATCTCTCCTTCTAGGGTGGCTAATTATACCACTCCACTTATCGAAAGTCTATTAATGATCATAGGTCCATAACCTTGCTTTTTTAATTTTCGTGCATGTTTTTTCAATGTATATACTAGGACTAAATCTCCTTCTTTTAGCCTTTATATTTCACATGTGCATTGAAATACACTTTCTGTCACTTCTTTGTTGCATATATGCATGTTGCTGCTTTTAGCAGTTTCTCCTAATTGTTTCAAATCCATTATCTTATGATAATTCATGACGGTCCACTGATGTTCTTGTGCAGCCTTGAGGGTGGGTATCAAGAAGTCTAAAGGAAGCAAAGCATTTTGACAAGAAACCATCTGAAAGGGAGTTGCATTGAGTACGGTCTTGTAGGCCACTTGAGATGCCCAAACAGCCTGATGTAACTGTTTGTCCCAATCTGAACGTTTGTTGTTCACAAGTTTTGTCAGTACATTACAAAGGATCTTGTTAGTACTTTCTGCTTGACCATTGGCTTGAGGATGATATGGTGCAGATTTCTTGTGAATCACCATAAAATCCTGTAACAAATATTCAATGACCTTATTTAGAAAGTGAGTTCCTCGATTGCTCACTAGCTCTATAGGCAATCCATATCTTGTAAAGACATTTTCAAATAAGAATTTTGTGGTTGTGTGTGCATCATTCTTTTTTGTGGCCTTAGCCTCTACCCATTTAGTAAGATAATCTGTTGCTACAATAATGTATTCTGCATGAGTACCTTTTGTTGGGGCGTTAATGGGTCCTACAAAATCTATACCCCACTTAGAAAATGTGCATCCTCCCATCATGGGTTTCAATGGCATTTCATCTCTGCAAGTAGGAAATTGAGTTCTTTGGCACACATCACATCTCTTAACATAGGTATGTGCATCCATGTGAAGAGTGGGCCACCATAATCCTGCAAAGAGTATGGCTTTGATTATCCTATCAGGGCCAAAATGACCTCCTGCAACACCTTGGTGTGCAGTCTCTAGTACACTCAAATAATCGTTCTCATGAACACACTGTCTTAGGTATCCATCTCTTCCTCATTTGTATAGATTGTCCCCAATAAGTGAGTAGTCTTGAGCTTCTTGCTCTAAACTTTGTTGTCATGCTAAGGTCATTCCTTGAGGGAATGTTTCCGTCCTCAAGTATGTCACTAATGGTTCACTTCATTCTGGTGTGAGAGACATATGATATAATGTGGCATGTTCCACCAGTGGTCTTTCACAACCGATAGCGCATTCTCTACACAACTTGTAGACATCTGCTTCCATAGAAGGCCAATATACTCATAGTCTATGCAAAGTTTGCAATGTACAATGTTTTGAATAATGTTGATTTAATGCACCGACATGTGCTAATTGCAACCAATTCGCGTGTTCTAATTTTTCTACACAACAAGCAAGAATCTTTTGATTGTCCTGTTTATATATACTTCCTGCTATTATTTGATATCTTTGTGACTTGGTAATTTTTTCGTCTTTGATCCTTATCCTAGCGTTCTTGGGTCCAAATGTGAGAATAGGGGCAATAGGCTTAGGCCATTCTGGTACTATCTCTAGGTTAAACAAATATGCATCCAGTAATTCATCCGCTATTCCTTAAGGATCTTCTCCCGTGGTTAATCTGGAGAGGTGGTCAGCTCTAAGGTGTGTCTTTCCCTTCCTGATTATGACTTCAAAGTCATACTCCATGAGTAATAGAAACCATCATATCAATCGTCCGATATTACAAGGCTTATTGACTAAGTACAATAACGCTTGATGATCCCTGAAGAACTTGAACTTATTTGCCAACAAGTAATGCCTAAATTTGTTTACTGTGTAGATCATTCCTAATCCTTCTCATTTTGTGTAGTGTAATTTCTTTCTGCTGCATTCAATTGTCTACTCCCGTAAGCTATAGGCAGGTCTACATTACTTTCATTTGTAGGTTGTGCCAACATAGATCCTATGGCATAGTTGGATGCGTCCACATGTACATGGAATGGCTTACTCCAATTTGGGGTTGTCAATATAGGTGTTGAGCATAGGCATCGTTTAAGTTCATTGAATGAATTTTCACATTCATCTATCCATTCAAACTTGGTCAAAAGAGAGTACAAAGGCTTGGCTATGATTACATACATATGTATGAATCGTCTGTAATAACCACAATGACCCATGAAGACCTGTACCTCTTTTATGTTGTTTGGCCTAGATAGGTCTGCAATTACTTTCACTTTTTCTTCATCTGTAGAGATTCCATTCTTTGACACAATGTGTCCTATAATTTTGCCTTGTCTGGCCATGAAAATGCACTTTTTTGGGTTCATGCAAACCTGATATTCTTGACATTTGTCAAATACTTGCCTTAGTTCTGGGATATGAGTCTGCCTCCTATTCAAATGAGTACATATATCATCGACATAAACTTCCAAATTCTTTCATAAGAATTCCTTAAAAACATGACACATAAGTTGTTGGAAAGTGGTGGGTGCATTTGTCAGCCCAAATGGCATCACACGAAATGCAAATATGCCCCATTCTGTGGCAAAGGCCATCTTATGTTGATCTTCTAGATCAATGGCTACCTAATTATAGCCTGAGAAACCATCAAGAAAGTTGTAAACTTCCTTGCCCGCAACTCTTTCCAATAAATGTTTCATGATAGGAAGAGGGTAACTATCTCTAATCATGGCGGCATTAACTTTCTTAAGGTTAATACACACACACAATTTTCCATTCTTATTGGGCACAACCACAATGGGGGATACCCATTCGGTATGCTCAATTTCATAAATGAATCCTGCTTCTATCAAACGATCTATTTCTTCTTTAATCTTAGCAGCATAGTTATCATTGTACGTATATGGTTTCTGTTTCATAGGTTTGGCATCTAGAGTCATAAGGATTCTGTGGGAGCATATATTTGGGTCTACTCCTCTCAAGTATTTGTAACTCCAAGCGAATACATCTCGATATTCTCGCAATAGGGAAATTAACTCTTCTTCTTCTTCACTAGTCAAATCATGCCCAATGTATGTACATTTTTCTTCTCCTTCTTCTATGGTCACTATGATTTTTTTGGTTTTCTCTCGATTATCATATACTTCTCCAACATTGGCTTTTCTTTTAGGCATTGTGCCATGATCTTTCTATCTTCTATTTCATACTTCTTGAAATTCTCCGGTACTTCCATAAGTGGTTCTTCTTCTTCTTTTGTCTTAGGGCATTTCTTTCTCTTCTTTTGTTTACTTTCTGTATCTTGTAGGGATGGCTCAAGTTGTTCCATTTGACTTTCCTTTTTTCTTCAGGGGTTTTGGCTTCTACAAAATAAAGATATTCCTCTTCTATGGAACAGAAGGGTTCCATGATGATGGATCATAGGTCCTCATCACTCGATTCGTTTAGTTCTTGGGTCACTTCCATGCATTCTTCTAGGATAAAGTCTTCCTCAACAGGTTCAATCATAAAAATGGAAATGTCGTATCCATCTTCATCACAATGAGGGGTCCATTGTTCTTCATTCACTGCTATGTCCATCATAGCTAAGATTTCTAGCCAACCATGAGGCTCGAATTCCTTGTCCGAAAATACTATAAGTGCATAACCTGGGTCTTGAAGGGTTCGTGGATGTTGTTTTGAACCTAAGATCTTGGCTTCTAACCGTTCTTCCTCTTGTTTTGCTACCTTACACATCCATAGATGAGTATCCTCGTGCAACCATGAGGGATCTGATTCCAATGAGTGTACCAATTCTGTTCCTTCTTGTGTCTTATGGATGATGTTCCATTGTATTGGGGGTACATCCCGATGAGAATAGTCTTTAAGATTGACTTCAGTAGTCACTCCTTTGCAAGTACAAAGAATTAGTTCCCCAATCTGGTACGATTTGCATATGACGCATGAATTATCATCCTAAAATCATCTTGTAAACCTGATTTTTCCCAAAATCACAAATGGCAAAAGTATGCTCGAACTCCACACCACAAGTGGTGAGAGAATGCCTTCTAGTAAGCCCAATGGTTTTTCTATATGTCTGTCAGCCATTTGTAGCTTCATCCATGTGGGTCTTAATGTTGGCTTACCCCAACGTTTCCATAAAGTGGTGGTAGTTATGGCTACTCTGGCTCCTGAATCTATGATGGCTTTGGTGGTGTAGTCCTGGTGGGTTATTGGAAGATAAGTGTTAACTTCCTTCGCTCACATCTCCAATTCGTTCTACGGGTATCTCTGGTACCTTCTTGTGTGATCCTATCTGTGAGGGAGCAACAACAAGTTCAGGGAATTGGTTTGTTATGTGCTTCCACAATTCTGGTTTTATCTTTAACAATTCTTCTAGTGTGAGGTGACATTATAATCTAGTGTTCTTAATCACTTCTGTGTTTCTAGGGATTACTCATTCTTCATTCCTGACTATTATCGTGGGTGCTCTCATGCTAATAGAATTGGCTTCCCAAGGTCCTATGAAGTAAGGTAATTCTTGCAAAGAATTCGATTCAAAATTTGTGTGTTCACTCAGTTGTTCTTCCTCTACCTCGTCATAAATAGAGGGGATGTCTTGGGGAAATTGTTCTTGCAAATCATCTATCTCTTGGATAGGAGGATGGGTTTCTTACTCTTTTCTCCATTTCTCTTCTTGAATTTCTCTTAAAAATTCATGTGAATATTTGTGTATGGAAGACAGGTGGTCTTCAACTTCTGTATTTGGCACTTGAGACAAGGATGGTGCACTCCTTTCCTGTGTCTTAGAGACAATAGGATTCCTTTGCAGATTCTTTTTCTCGTTGCTATTGATCAAGTATTCTAACCTCTCTAGTAGTCCTTGAAAGTGTAATTCAGGTTTTTCCATGTTATTCCAATTAAGATAACGAGAGGCTTCGAACATAGTTTGTGATAATTCTACCATTTTCATGCAAAGTTTAGTTCTCTCAATTTCTAAATTTGCTCGTGGATAATTCTTACTCATTTCAACTATCTGGGGTCCTTCTTTTAATCTAGTCTGATATGCATGAAACATCATGTCTAGGTTTTCTGGTATGGGTTCAGCTAGAACTGATCCTGATCTCTCAGCTAGATTCTCCTGATTAGATTCTTGTGAAGTCAATTCTAGGATTTTGGCTCTAGATTCCTTTAGACTTCCTTCCAATTCAGTTATATTTTTACTCCACTTTATCTTAATTCTTTCTCTGGAATCTTTCCATGATTTTTTCCTCTTGTTACTAGACTCTCCAACTTCAGTAGTTCCTGCTACTTTGTCAGGATTAAGCTGTTGATTCCGTAAGAGCGCCTCGGCTCTTGTTATCGCTTGGATAGGCACGTATGTAGGATTGGATCCATCTGCATTATGTACAATACCTATCACATTGATGGGTGTTACTTTTGAAGCATTATTAGGGTTCTTGGGACAATCTCTGATGACATGCTCTTTACCACACTCGGCACAAAAATCTTGTATGTTATAGTATTATGATTGTCCTGCTATCGGAGGATGTGGATAATCCTTTATGAAATGATCTCATTGGCACCTAAAGCATGGTCCTCTAGGGCCATGTGATATTTGTTGTCTTAATTGGGGTCATAGATTAGGGTTGGCTTGATATGTTTCCATATGTTCTGGTGACTCCGTGTAGTATGCAGGTGGACTATCTACATGGTAGAGTCAAAACTATTAGAATTCGGGTCCCTTTTTGTGATCAAGGGTGAAGAAGGCACTAAAGCCCTATTGAGGTTCTCTTTTGCAGCAACGTATTTGACTGGGATGACATTCGCTGGTGGGGGTGGCTGCTGAGCCAAAACAGGTTGAGGTCTCTCTTGAGCTTGATAAGGATAGTACTGTGGAGGCCTATAATAGTGAGGTTGAGCATTGTATTGACCCTGATACCTACCTGGTTGGGGGTATGCTTGCAGGTAGTTATGTCGTACTACTTGTTTGTTGTATGGGCAGTCCTGGGCAGTGTGATTTGTGTATCGTCTCTCAATCGTACAATATTGGCCACTAAGGTTGGCTTGTGATTGTGTTACATTGGGACACATATTTGCCATATGATCACCACCATAGGTGTAAAAATTCTTGTTTGTTGTTAACCTAGGCATCTGCTTGCTAGAAACTCCTAGTTTCTAGGCCACTTTTTTTGCTAGGTCTTCTATCAAGCTAGAAAGTTTTGAGGATGATAGAGATGAACAATTTGATTCCTTATAGACCTTTGAGAGTTCCAGTTCATCTCCTAGGTTGTCTTCAATGTCTATAAAAATTCTCACACATTGCTCTAGTGTTCTGGGTTCCTTCAAGTATACATAGGAGCGTAGTTTAGAGCTCAAGAGGCCATTTAAAAACAATGACACTTGCTTGGCCTATGAGGGTAACTCTTGCATTGGGCATCTCTCAACATATTGTCTAAACATACGTCCTGCCAATCTAAGTGTTTCCCAAGGGGTTTGTTTGAAGCTATGAATCAACGAAGAAGTATCATGTCTGATTCCACTTTTAGAGAATTCCATGATGAATGACTCTTAGCACTTGCTTAAACTCTGCAACATGGTCATAGGGATCTCCTATCCCATCAAAGTAGTTTTTCATTGACTTTACTAATTGAGTGGGTCTTAGTATCCTTGGGTGTTCAGGTGGTCTAGGTAGAGGGAAATCATCTCTACCACCTGGTATTCTAGGTTCCCTTTGTCTTTCCAATCTATCAGTGTCCATGGTGGTTCTATCCCTCCCTATGGGGTGAGTGAAGCTTTCTTTTGGTTTCTCTTTGTTCTTCTCTCTTTGAGTATGTTGCAGAGCAGAGAAGCACAAAAGAAGAGCCCCAAAATTTTCAAATTAATGGGCATAATTTTTCTTCTTCAAAGTCTTAGGAAATTCCCTCAAGCCATGTAAATGCACTAGAGGAGTCCTCTAGTTGCATAATCCCAACTTATTGTAAAATATCCCTTGTAAATTAGTAGGAAATCCACTTTTTAGGAATAAAGTTCCGGTCTCTTGTGTGAAAGGACCAAACTTAGGGCACATGTATATAAGTCACTTTGTGACTCTTTGTAGAGACTTTTGCCATTGTGAAGAAGGAGAGATCTTGAATTTTGAATTTGCCTCTTTCTTGCATATTCCTATCTTCTCTTTGATCTTCTATGTGTGTGTAATGTTGGGAATGTGTGTGTAGGACTGTGGTCTACCCCTCTCCACTATTTTTGAGCTACTGTAGTGTGTGTGTGAGCTTGTAGGAGTTGTGGCGTGAGTGTGGGTGTTTCCTGCCATTCACTATTTCGGTCATAACTTGAAGCATAGTTGTACAAATCGAGTGAAACTACTTCCAATAGATGCGTCTCGTCGAGAGCTTCGAAATGAGTCCGCTATTGACTATATTCGGAGTTCGGAGCTGGGAGAAATCCTTGATTTACTGAAAACTATTGTAAGTGGTATCGCGGCAGACACTTTCAGTATTTCAGTGAGTTAGAGAGGTGGACTAATCTCTTCTCATGCATATAAGCTGAACCACTTCATTTCCCATCATGTGTGCACATGTCCTCATACACTTGGTTAGGTCATTTGATCGGATTGACAGTAAGCGTGTGTCAATTTCCCACTATACGTACTTGTGTGGCAAATGAGGTTTAGTCTCTTTGGCACAAGTCCTTAAGTCTTCTCGACTTAGGTACACACGTTTTAGGCGCCGTTGTTGGGGAACACTCAACCAAGGTGCCTTCGTGATGGTTATAGATCGAGTGTGATGAAATTGTACTTGTAGAAGTGAACTCGTTCAGTGGCAAGTAGTCAATCACTTCAGCACTTGTTACTTCACATCCCGAAGGTGTGTGTAATGAGTTTTTAGTTTTAGGGTTAGTAGGAAGGGAGAGAAGGAGGAGTTAGGGTTATGTTAGGAGAAGAGGAGAATATGAGAGAAGTAGGAGTAAGTCAAGATCACCAAAAAATCCCAAAAAATTTGCCAAAATTAGTGTAGTTCAGGTTCAATCACCAAAAAAGTATAAAAACCAAAAGATTTCAGTCATTTCTCACTTGTCAGAGAACAGTATTGTTGAGAGCCAGCGATCGATATCGCGCATGAGGTATCGTGCATTTCAGGTTATCAAGGCTTGTAGTTGAGCTCAAGGTGCAAGCTAGACCTCACTGAGGTAAGACTCCCTAAGTTTTAATTGACAAAAACATTTTCAAAAGTGCACAGAAACGTGATTAGTTATGCTACAGGTATCGCGGGGAGGGACAGAGTGTTTTTTGTACTTCTTGGAGTGAGACAGTAGGCTAGGAGTGAGAGAAGAGCAAGGGGCAACAAAAAGTTTTTATTTTTGAGGTATTTTGGCTTGAGTATCGCAGTCGGTTGAGTTTTTGGTATCGCGATACCAAAAATTCCCTTGTATCGCGATACTCGCCGAAGTATCGTATTGTCGATTACCAGCCTTGGTATTGCGATACCACTCGTGGTATTGTATTGCCGAGTTGGTATCGTGATCTCACTTTACCAAAGTGGTATCGTATCGCGGTCCACTTTTGGTATCGTATCGTCTCGAGTCCCCGTTTAGTATCACGATACCATACTGGTATCGTATCGTGCGGTTCGGTGGTATCGTATCGCCTAACTGTCGGTATCGTATCGTGTCCCACTCCGGTATCGTATCATCGTAGCATTTGGTATCGTATCGTCAAGTTCCCAAGTATCGTATCGTCTCACTTTTAGGTGTCTTATCGCAATACCAATTTGGTATCGTATCGTCCCTTTGCAGTGGTATCATATCGTGCGGTTCGATGGTATCGTCTCGCCTAACTACGGTATCGTATTGTGTCCCACTTTGGTATCGTATCGTTGTAGCATTTGGTATCGTATCGTCCCCTTGCAGTGGTATCGTATCATGTGAGGAGGCTGGTATCGTATCGGGGCAAACTCCAGTATCGTACCGTGCCCTTTTTGGTATCGTATCGTCTAATCTGAAGATATCGTATCGTCAGGTCAGCTCGTATCGTATCGTGACCGTATCGTATCGTCTGTTGCTACAGTATCGTATCGTCGAGGTTTCAGGTATCGTATCGTGGACAAAGTGGTATCGCCTAAAGTCGTATCGCCTAAAGTGGTATCGCCCAAAGTGGTATCGCCCAGAGTGGTATCACCCAAAGCATTTGAAGCATTTTTTAAGGGCAACTTTGAGGCATTTGAGGAGCCACTTGGGAAGAGTTCCAGAGACCTAGGGAGCCTTAGGAGGGTGAATGAACTTGAGGTCAGGAAGAGTGCTAAGTAGCCGAAGAAGTGTCATATCTTCTGTTGGAAGTGCCACTCAAGTCAGTCACCGCTCAGCATATTCAGACACCTCTAGTGATTCAGAGGAGGAGATACCAATGGCCTCAGAAGACATGCATGGTCCAACTCCAGGTAGAAACTTCATGAGTTGTGTAGAAGGTGAATACCACACCTCTTTACAATACGTTTCTACTAATGCCTAGGAGATTCCAATCTACTTGGATGGCTTAAACAGATCAGTGGCAAGAATGGTGACTTCCATGGATGCAACGATTGTGCCCAGACCAGTTGTTAAGTATGAGCGAGGAGCATACATGGACAAGATAGGTCACATATACATAGTGACTGAATTTCCCGAGATGATCAATGAAAAGGGAGAGTTAGTGGAACAAGAAAACTCAGGAAGACCAAACCCTGAGGAGTCAATGACAACCCCTAGAGGCAGGTCCCAAGTAACGCAAGTCTTGAGAGGGGACTTGATCCCTCAAGACGACTACCTATTGGAAGTTTATTTGATCCATGGAATGGACTTGTTGCTTCAAACAGACTCACCGGCCCGAGGAAGAGAAGAGAACCCGATGACATTTTATGAGCCGAAGGATCTAGAAGGCGAGACTAGGATAACATACCTAGATAAAAATCGGAGAAGATATTGGTTGGTTGATGCCATGGACAGGGCTCAATTGAAATACATGGGTTTGCCTGTATTCCCTCAAAGAGAACAGGCAACTACCTCTCAGAACCCCTTTGGAACCCAACAGGAGGCAGAGCACACCATGTCAGGGAAAACTAGCCAACGGAGTGTTCCAAACCGTACTCATGTACAATTTGTGACTCGAGGAGTGCAAACACACAATCAGACCCACCCTGGAGTAGGTAATCAATACCGATCACCTGTAAGGCCACGACCACCAGTAGGAGGGCAGCCTGGAATACTCCCAGTTAGACCAGCAGTTCCTGCCTTCCCTGTAATGCCTAGACCACCAGAACCAATGAGAATACTGAGACCTATCCAAGTGGCCAAATGCGTAAGAAATCATTACGACGGATTGGGAGAACCCTACGATCACATCGCTGAATTTAAACAAGTTCTAAGGGCAGAACAAGTAGATGACTTCTTCATGTAGTATGAGTCTTTTGGACTCACCTTCATAGGAATGGCTCTGACTTGGTTCCAGCCATTAGATCCCAACCAATTTGGAAACATGGAACAATTTTTTCAGGAATTCATTGGGGAATTCACTAAAAGAGGGATTAAACACAATTCTGCATCTTTAATCCACAGCTTTAAACAAAACCCTAATGAAACTGTGAAAACGGCCGCACGAAGATTTAACCAGTATGTGGATAGATGTCCAACTGCAGAGAGGCCCACTCAACAAAAAATGATTTCATTATTTTTGGATGGACTCACGAATGGAACCCTAAAAACTTTAGTTTATGTGAAAAGGTTACAAACGCTGAGTGAATGTCTTCAAGAGTGCATTCACCTAGAAGACAATCTAGCTGAGGATCTAAAGAGCACACCCAGCCCCACTAAATCAGAAGACTCTCGGAGTACTATTACATCCAACTCCAGTAATGTGGAGGAAATAGCAGAGCTTGTGGCTAAGAAATTGGGAGTCCAAGGACAGAGAAACTACCAACACCCAGCGTTAAGAGTGCCCATGTTACGAAGATGTAGTCTATGTGGAGAAGATCACCCCACACACATGTGTGTGCGAGGAAGGACCGGTGCACATCAGACATATCCTTATAGCAGACAACTCCAGCAAGGGATTGCCTTGTACTGGCACATAGAACAAAAATACACCAACCACACCACAGAAAACTGTCCATTCAATAGGCAGGCACACCCTTTACAACCACCTCAGTATCGACCATACGGATATCCACCTAGAGAGCCAGGCAGAGAGATGCCCAGATACAATCCCTATCCAACACCAGCAGGAGCACCAAGGCCATACGAGCAAGTACCATATCCACCGCCCCAACCAGTGTTAGGGCCATAACTATCACAACCTCAACAAGTGGTACCTATGAAGTATCCTCAGCTAGAAGAAAATTTGGAAAGAGCCATAGTGCCAGCCTCAACGATGACCAGTGTAGAATCAGCAAACCCTGGATATGAGCTGCCCCCAGGAGATTATTGAAGCCAACATGTTAGAGTATGAATCAGCTTATGATTCGGCTTATTATGGATATGAGGGTTATGATCAGGCTTATAGAACGGAGGTAGCAACTTTGATGTATACTGCACCTAAAGCACAACCACCCATGAGACCACCCATTAGACCACCTGTGCCGAGAGGACCCTATTATAGATGTGGAGGAGGTCATTTTATTAGAGAATGTCCTCGACCTTATAATCCACCACCCCCTAGGACTTGGGAAGGATATTGCAATGATTGCAGAAAGGAACATCTTTTCAGAGTGCCCTAAGAATCCAACCAAAGTCCAAGACACTGCACCAATTACTGTAATTGAAGTGATAGAAGCATCTGGAAGTGATAAGGAATATACTGTGCCTTTAAAGGCCATTACAAGAGCTCAAGCAAAAGAACAAAAAGGAAAACAACCAGAACAGGAACGAGAGAGCAAAAGAATGGTAAGTCCCAAAATTCAAATAGTTGAAGATTCTGAAAACCCACGTGAGAGTACCCAGAATATTAAAGCACAAAAATGGAAAGAAAGAAGAGAAAAGCTCAAAGATAAATGGATAAAACACAAGAGTCAAGAAAATAAGAAACAACCCAGAAAGAAACAAGAGCATAACGAACAAGGGACTCGAGAAAAGGTTCCCATTCCATTGCTTATCCAAGAAGCAGAGAAACCAGGATCCATTTTAGCTGACCCAAAACCCGACGACCTAGACATGTGGTTGAAAGCTTACCAAGCTAGAATTAAGACTGGACCGAATGTAGAGCAACACGAAAAGCTTTACCCACAAGGAGAATTAGAAAAAGAGAGGCTTGCAATATGTCAGAAGCTTATAGAGGTAGCACAAGAAACCCTAGAAAAGACTATCCCAGCCCTTCCAGAAATGAGGATAGCAGAAGATCAATACAAAGAGTATGTCGAAGCCAAGGATAAAGAATCTAGGAAGAAGGATGACAAGCGTGAGCAAACAAGAACCCAGGATGAACCGATGTCAACCATACCTGACCTAGAGGTTGAATGGCCAAAGGAGTTATGGAATAGAATTAGAGAAGAACAATGGAAGAAGAATGGAGTGACGAAGCCTCCCTTTGAGGAATGAGAGGTGGAAATTTATCAACCCAATCCCGATATGGAAGAAGTATATGAGGAAGTGTCAAGGCTAGACAGAAATAGAGAAGAATCTTAGAGCATTTCAACTTTACCTAATTACATGGGAGAATACGAAAAGGAATCTATGATAATCCGAGCACCCACGGTACATGAAAAGGGAAAAGGAAACTCAGAAAAGAGTTCACACAATCTAACGGAACTAAAGAAGACAAAAATACAATGCAAACTGACCGTGGAAGAATTACTTCTAATTAAGCCGCATTTATGGAAGCGATTAGCGAGCCAAATGGAATTAGGACAAGAGAAGGAAGAAAAAGAAGTTAAGGGAAAAGGAAACTCATCTACGATACAAATTCCAGTTGATAAGGTGGGAGAATTTAGTGAAGGAGACGAAGGTAATACGTGTCTACCTATCACTTACAATGGGTACCTGACCAAGGCAATCCTAGACACAGGAGCTGGGGTAGGAATCGCCACCAAGGAGATTTGGGAGAAATGAGGAAAGCCTGCCTTACGACCCACACACATGAAGCTCCAATTAGCAGACGATCATGTGGAGAAACCCTTAGGAATACTAGAAAGAATCAAATTGACCACCTGTGGAGTTGAATTTGATCACACACTAGCCATTTGTAAGTTTGAAAAGGCTAATAATTACGAAATGATATTAGGACGACCCTTCATGAGACAAATGCGGGTAGTACAAGACTGGGGAAGAGATTCGTTATACCTACAACATCAAGGAAATACAACCAAGATAAACTTGCATACATTTGCATATCGAGATGTCCCCCCACTACAATGGAATCCCATACACAAGGAGGAAGATGACCTATCCATTCATAGTGCTGGATCGAGCGATCAATCATGGATGCACGAGGACGCTCAGTTATGGATGTGTAAGGAAGCCAAGAAAGAAGACAACAAAAGACAGATGTGGCCAATAGGACATCCTAACTACCGACCTGTAGAGGACCCGAGGTACATGCCTCTAATCTTTCCTAATGAAACATTTGAACCGCATGGATGGATGGAAATCTTAGCAACGTTAGATGTGTGTGTGAATGAGGAAGTCTTGACAATGAACGAGTGCATAGATGAGGAAGGCTATGATGTAAATATTTATATGGTTGTCCTTCAAGGAGTAGAAGAAGGGGAAATCTTGGAAAAAGAATGGAAAGAGGAATATGAGAGTATAGAAATGGAACCAGAATTCGATTCCGAAGAGAGCTATCTAGACACCATTCGAACCAAAGAGAGATAGGAACCGACAAAGATCTTGGCAATAGAAGCTGCTCCTAGAGTACAAGAACAAGAAGCGAGAATGAGTAAAATCGGACCAGATCCAGATCTGTTTGAAGTTCCTGAACATTTTAAAAGATACGAAGTAGAAGAGAGAAAGGTAGCCATTCAAATGCCTAAACGAGAGGCTTGTGACGGAGAAGCATACGACAACAAAGAACAAACAAAAAAGATCATAGTGATCGTAGAAGTTGGAGAAGAAAGATGTACATACATAGGTAAAGATGTGTCAAGGGAGGAGGAAGAAGAACTAAAACAATTGATCCGAGAATATCGAGACGTATTCGCATGGACATATAAGGACCTCAAGGGTGTGGAACCTTCGATTTGTTCTCATAGGATACCAATGACCGCAGATGCAATACCATCGAAACAACGCCCTTATACATATAATGAGGTCTATGCTGCTAAAATTAAGGAAGAAATAGACAAGCTACTAGCGGCAGGATTCATATACAAGATAGAAGACACCGAGTGGGTATCCCCACTAGTAGTTGTGTTGAAGAAGAGCGGAAAGCTGAGAGTGTGCATTAACCTGAAAAAAGTCAATGCAGCCACCATATGGGATAGCTACCCATTACCCATTACGGACCATCTATTAGAAAGAGTAGCAGGAAAAGAAGTATATAGCTTCTTAGATGGATTCTCCGTATACAATCAAGTAGCTATCACTACTGAGGATCAACATAAGATTGCATTCGCGATCGAATGGGGAGTCTATGCTTTTCGAGTGATGCCTTTTGGACTCACTAATGCACCAGCTACTTTCCAACGATTGATGTGTCATGTTTTCAAGGAATTCCTAAAAAAGAGCATGGAAGTATATGTAGATGACCTATGTACATACTCCAATCAAAGACAAGATCATATTCCTGAGTTGAGAAAGATATTTAATAAATGTAGACAGTACAGAGTCTGTTTAAATCCAGAGAAGTGTGTCTTCATGGTAAGACAAGGGAAGATCCTAGGACACATAGTCTCTAGAAATGGAATATCCACGGATGAGGACAAGATTAAGGTCATCTTA
Organism: Ceratopteris richardii; assembly: GCA_020310875.1. NCBI lineage: Eukaryota > Viridiplantae > Streptophyta > Polypodiopsida > Polypodiales > Pteridaceae > Ceratopteris > Ceratopteris richardii. Next base: position 139,668,635 of record CM035427.1, on the reverse strand, counting down.
GAGCTTCCTAGACCAAAGAATGTGAAAGAGGTGCAAGCATTTATGGGACATTGTGGATACTACCGTCAATTTATCCACATGTATGCCATAATCGCCAAACCCTTGTATGGTCTCTTAACTCAATTCACTTGGACATAAGAGTGCGAGAAGGCATTCAATGAGTTAAAGAAGAGGCTTAGCACAGCTCCAATTCTGAAAATGCCAAATTGGAACAAGCCTTTTCATATTCATGTTCATGCGTCTAATTACGCAATAGGATGTATATTAGCCCAACCAGCCGGTGAAGGAAAATTAGATCATCCAATTGCCTATGCAAGCAGACAACTAAATCAAGCTAAAAGGAATTATACCACTACCGAGCGAGAAGGATTAGGAATGGTCTATGCAGT
>CM035427.1:139568246-139663246 GCA_020310875.1 Ceratopteris richardii | reverse complement strand
CAACGAGTCTTAATGTGCAAGGATGAAGACTTAATAGAAGATTTTATCCTAGGACAGGATTGGATCATTGAGAATGAAGTAAGCATCAACCTAGCTCGAGGCTATATTTCAGCCAAGATAGGGCACAAGGAAATTTTTAGTCTATTAGGGGAGAAGCCTTCATAACAACCAAAAGCCATTGAGAGTGCAAAAGAACGCAAAGAAGAGCTAGTGGAACAGGATTAGTCCCAATACCTCAGAAACCAATCTAGAAGAAGCAGAAAGTTCAAACCCTAACGAGTCCAAGGAAGAAGTGAAATCATCCCCTTCAGTTGGTGCACGGCCAGACAATAAGGAAACCCACTCTTATGGAGTTTCTCACACAACAGAAGGATCACCAATGTGGAAGACAACATTCAGATACTCGCATCAAGGGAAGAACAAATTCAAATGGGTACACAAGGAGCAAGTGTAGAAATCAGAGATGCAAACACCAACTCATGAGGAGAAAAAGGAGAACAAGAAGTCAGCATCACTGAAATCTGAAACAAAACAAGTCTTGCAAATATGGCTCCCTAAGCCTCTGATTGAAGCTCCAAGGGAACGACAACAGATATGCATTCCCAAGAAGGTCAGACAAGCAGCCACGCAAGAGATAAGCAAACAGAAGAATACATTACATCGAGACATTCGGATGACAAAGCCAAGACAGACCAATCATATAAACATGATAAGACAAACATCAATCACTAGGACATCAAAAGAAATGCAGGAAATTCAAGAGACCAGAGAGAAGACACGAACTATCAACATGACAGCGAAGTGGATTTGGAAGCCAAAGATACCGTAAAGCATGGACCATCAGAACAACAAAGATTCCAATTGCACTCATGAAGTATCAGATGCACCTAAAGTATGCATAGTAGGGCCACATTACAAGGCCAAGCATTCGGCACATGATGTACATGATAAAATTAGTGGTGCACATTCTCCAACGGGAAATAGGTCATAGCTTCAACTTCTTTAGGAATGGACATACTATGTAAATAAATAGATGCTTCGGCTATACTTATGCTTGTTTTCTTTCAGGAAAAGAAATAAAAAGATGTGGTAAGAGATCTCACTTATGAACCAAGGGAAACGGAGTGATGGAACGACAACATATCACTGCAATGCACTACACAATTGCTATGCTTTCCATTGAAACTGATGCACTTTTCCTTACAAGTGCAGATGGCTTCTGAAGATTCGGAAGCAACGATTCAAGAGGAAGTATTGGAATTCCCTCTCTAGAGTATCACCAAGGCAAAGGGATAGTGGTTTAGAGAAGATCAACCGGTAGGGGAGTATCTCTTCCTAGCGACTATCAAAATCATGGATACAGATCATCAATTTCTGATCATGTCCCAAGACTTTAGAGTGGTGCATAAGCTTCCAACCACCCTTGACATCATGAAGAAAGTAGGTATACACAAGTATTTCGAATTACCAATCTACAAGCCTGACTTTCAAAGGTGCACACAAGTCATGAATACACTACAGCCAGCACTACATGACCCATTGGTGCTAGAAGCTAGAGTCATGGATGGGGTAGGTGAATGGGTAGTCATCCAATTTACACATGACTTGATCAAGGAAGCTTTTGGATGGGAAAAAGATGGCAACACAATATTGAAAGAGGAAAGCTACGGAGCAAAGACAAGAACCTTCATGGACATCAATAGAATTGATATAGAAGAGGAATTCAGACTAATCCATCAGCATTTTTGCTTCCCAAATATGCATCGATACACGGCTTCGCAGAAGATGATTGTTCAATTACTCTCACATGCCATCAAGCAGATTGGAAATCAAATTAATCTGACTCCTTACATACAGGAATGGCTGTTCGAAGCAAAAAAATAGTGGAATAATAAAAAGTTCCTCAATGGCAGTGTCGCTCTGACAATATTGATTTACCATGCCTTAGGCATTAGAGAGCACCTGCAAGAAATGCCATCATCAACTGCTATGGCTAAATATGTCAAAGTCGCGACAGTACCAAAAAAGAAAAGAGCAGTCAAGATTGTGGAAGAGGCAGAAACTAGCTCTCAACCCAGAATGAGAGGCACGAAGAGACTCAAGGAGGTAAAGCAAGTAGAAGAGGAAGTTCCAGCCACGAAAAGGACACACATACTTCCAAAAACAAGGATTGAAGAGCAAAGGCCAATTACAGAGGAAGATTTAACTAAAGACCTGGAGGATACACATCAATATATAGGAGGGCAAGTCAATTTACCAGTACAAGGGCACCATTATCAGCAGGCCCAACAAGAGATCGAAGCCAAAAAGAAGCTCACAAAAGTACACCACTACAGGGAATTAGGGTTGGAAAATTCAAGCTCATCTTTGGATGCACAAAAAGAACCCGACACCTCATTATTGAATGTAGATATTCAAAGTGAATCAAAGGATGATGGACACGCGTGGAATTGAATGCAGTCAACTACAATGAAGAAGAAGAGGGCATAAAAGTGGATGACAACACTACCCACCCCGATCACGACACCGCAAGCAAAGAAGCAAACCAAGAAGGGACGCATGTGATAAAAATAAATGAGACTTCCACAATTCTTATCAAGGAGACAACACCTATAAGAGAGGTATCAATCAAGATACCAAAGACAGAGCCACAGGAAGCGACAGTAGAAGAAACAGAACCCTTCACACCAATAAGGGTCGTGGCAGAACCCTCCCCCATGGATGTCAAGGGAGTGCCACAAAAATTATTGATTTGGATGATGAAATAAAAGAACCAAAAATACAACTACAAATCAGACAACCCCACAATGAAACCATCCATGTAGAGCAAGGAAAAGATGTGCACACCAGAGAAGCTCCAAACATACCGAGGACATGGTTGAATGTCGACACCGCTTAGCTCAAGCCAGTAGTGCAAGACATGATCAGAACCGCAATGGACACACAACAATTAATGCTTGAGGCTGATGAAGACTACGATCAAGCGATGTAGGACAAGCATGAGCTTCAAGAAAGGAGTAAGAATCTTTCGGCAGAATTAAAATTAGCAAGAGAGCAAATACTACATAAAGAAAAGGAATTCCAAGAAGCCAAAAAGCAGTGCAACCATTTAGAGATAGAAAACGCAAAATTAAGAGAACAATTACAGGAATTACAACAGACATATGAAGCAAGCGAGACTGAGAAGACAAGGATCATTGCAAGAAGCAAGATCTTAGAATCACAAATTAAGGTATATATGGAGGAAGTAGAAAACCTAAGGAACCGAAATAAGGAGCTCATGACAGCTCTTCTAAGTGATCAGCCCGTAGAAGTTCAGGGAAGACCAGAAAAGGATATCAAAGAATTGGAAGAAAAGATAGCTAAGTATGAAGATCAGCTCAAGCAGGAGCAGACCACCATTGCCGAATGGGAACAGAGGTACATGGATGATACCGCAGCTCTAAGGACTAAATGGAAAAAGGCGGAAAATCGCTATCTCATGCAATGTAAGGAAGAAATAGATCATCTGGATATTGTTGCTAAGGAACTTCGCAAACTCAAGGACAATATTGCTAATGCTAATGAAGAAATCAAGCAAAAAGATGAGATGATTAAGCAACTACAAGAGCAATTAGAGTAGAAGACAATTCAGGGGACACCAGTAGTTCCAAAAGGAACAGGAGTTCCAAATTGAACATAATACTCGGGACATTGGAGAACTGAGCCGATCGAAAAGGGCACTACTGGTGTCCCAGCTTATTGCTGAATTCGAAGATCAGATAATCCAGGTAATGAAGAAGGCCCAAATCGAAAGCAAAAACTTGGATCAAATTTTGAAGCCTTTCAATGTACCATATGGACTACTTAAAGAACAAACGCGACAATGTATAAAGACTACGACGAATAAGGATCCGGAAAACAACCTCCAATTCAGCCAAGATACATTCAAGTATACTCAAGAAGAATTCGAAAAAGCTGATCCCACATGGAGGCGCAAAGTTTTGGAAAAGAATCCCACACTGCGGGTACAATGGGAAGCATCACCATACGCGCTTCAGGTCAATCCAGCATTTTGTCCCGTACCCCGCAGACGCTCATGGTCACAATTTTGGGAAGGACAGCGCCAGGGAAGCATAAATAATCAATGGTTGAATTATCCGTTATTACCTAGTCCACCACATAGCTACCTACCGACGGAAGAGTACATGGTAAAAACAATGGAATTTTGGATTGCAAGATATGCGACTGTCCCGGACTTAGCAGTTAAAATGACCAATAAGATTTTCAGCATGCTATTAACTATAATTAAAGTCTTCCAGCATGCAAAATACACCTTTTTGAATTTCATCGGCATTACACAAGGATCCGAAGCGCTTGTTTTTTATCTCTCTACTATTTCGAGCCGCTTAACCCTGATGGCGTATTATTCAAGACTTATGTTTTTGCTGTCAACATACATACAGACTTTTGAAGAAGCATTTTTCACCGGCTTCTTTGAAATAGATTAAAAAATTTTTGTCAAGATGACTTCAAACCTGAATGCACGACTGGTAGCGTATGAAACCAGCTTTTTTGCGGATCATCGACAAGCACCGAGGATGGAGTGAAGTCACACCAGTGGAAAGAATTTATGATATGTCACGCTAATTTGTTGAATCAAAGAGAGCAAGCAGCCATACAAACCTATTCATGTCGCCACAAAAAGCCTGTCAGGGACAACAGAGTTCAGGAGGAGGGACGTGTGGAAGGGGAATCAAGCAAGAAGAGGAGAAGAAGAAGATCAAAGTCAAAAACTGCTCAATAAAGAATGAAGATCATAAAGTGAAAGAACCACCCTCTGCCCAAAGCCCCGTAGGGGCATGCATCAGGCAACAATGCGAAACATCTAGGTCCTGAGGAATGGAAATAAAGAACAATCAGAACCAGGACATTTCATGGGAAGGACGGACCAAGGCCAGGAACTATCCATGAAGAAGTGCAAGAAAATATTTGGTAGGTAATAATCCTTCCGTTGATAGCATGCATTGTCAACAAAGTAAACAGGCTCAAAGCAATACAACAGGTCAGATATGTGAAGACAAAGACAAATCAGAAGACCAAAATGTTAGAAAGAGGTAGAGGCTGAAAAGTTGAAGAGGGTGACTAAGAACAGCACATTCCTAGTCTCTGGTGGCATGCGTGATAGCCCGACTGAGTGCACCACCCCAGATTTGTGATGTACGAAATATCAAGGGGCAAACAGAAGCAAAGGACATACAACGGATAAAATAACAAATTCTCTGATAGTCCTTGTTGCCGCTTCGACCACTCGATGCATGTATTCAGAACTCTTAGAAGAACTACAAACAAGAAGCAAAAGGCTGTCAAGGGACGACAGAGACAAAGAGGGGGAGAGTGTTGCAAAGCAGAGAAGCACAAAAGAAGAGCCCCAAAATTTTCAAATTAATGGGCATAATTTTTCTTCTTCAAAGTCTTAGGAAATTCCCTCAAGCCATGTAAATGCACTAGAGGAGTCCTCTAGTTGCATAATCCCAACTTATTGTAAAATATCCCTTGTAAATTAGTAGGAAATTCACTTTTTAGGAATAAAGTTCCGGTCTCTTGTGTGAAAGGACCAAACTTAGGGCACATGTATATAAGTCACTTTGTGACTCTTTGTAGAGACTTTTGCCATTGTGAAGAAGGAGAGATCTTGAATTTCAAATTTGCCTCTTTCTTGCAGATTTCTATCTTCTCTTTGATCTTCTATGTGTGTGTAGCACTGTGGTCTACCCCTCCCCACTGTTTTTGAGCTACTGTAGTGTGTGTGTGAGCTTGTAGGAGTTGTGGCGTGAGTGTGGGTGTTTCCCATCATTCACTATTTTGGTCATAACTTGAAGCACACTTGTCAGAATCAAGTGAAACGACCTGCAGCAGATGCGTCTCGTCGAGAGCTTCGAAACGATTCACACTATTGACTATATTCGGAGTTCGGAGCTGGGAGAAATCCTTGATTTACTAAAAACTGTTGTAAGTGGTATCGCAGCAGACACTTTCAGTATTTCAGTGAGTTAGAGAGGTGGACTAGTCTCTTCTCATGCATATAAGCTGAACCACTTCATTTCCCATCATGTGTGCACATGTCCTCATACACTTGGTTAGGTCGTTTGATCGGATTGACAAGTAAGCCTGTGTCAATTTCCCACTATATGTACTTGTGTGGCAAATGAGGTTTAGTTTCTTTGGCACATGTCCTTAAGTCTTCTCGACTTAGGTACACAGAGTACCATGGGTTGATGATGTTCCTGCACCCTGATGGATCGCGTTTACATTTGTTCGTGATGGAGGCAATACTAACTCACCTCTCCATGTGTAGGTATTTCTTGCATGGTCTAGTACTACAAATACTCGTTTTGAAGTATCATCCAGATATACAACCTTTCTAGGTGTATCTGGGAATATTCACTCAAAATAGCCTCAAAATTGCCCAACAATTCAAACCCTAATTTTGGCATTTTGGGTGGACAATCGCGATGGTCTGGGACAATCGCAATGGTTTGGGACAATCGTGATGGTCTGGGACCGTCACGATGGCTCAAATGAACTGTCGCGATGGTCCGATCGTGCAAGGCATTGCGACGGTCTAAAGTGTTGTGTCGCGATGGTCTGTCTAGCGAGCAATTGCGATGGCGTGAGCCCCTTACGATGGTCAACAATCAATGCAACCGTCGTGATGGCGTGAGCCCATCGTGATGGTAACAAGGCGCAATGGCTTGAGCCAATCATGATGGTTTGATTTTGAAGCGTCGCGATGGTCCAATATGACATGTGGCAAGTGAGTCATCACGATGCCATGGGCCAATCGCGATGATGTGGGCCAATCGCGATGGTGTGGGCCAATCGCGATGGCGTGGGACCAATGAGATTGTTGCAATGGTCAATGACCATTGTGATGGTTCAAGTGAATTGTCGTGATGGTGCGAGACCGTCGCGATGGTCTGGCCGAGCTGTCGCGATGGCCTTAGCCAATCACGATGGTGTGACACAATCGCGATGGCGTGAGCCCGTCGCTATGATCAACCAAAATGATGATTTTCAAAATGCGACTGTGGATTCCTGTGTGTGCAAGGATTGCCTATGGCGTTGTGTACTCGCTTACCTCAAAAGTTGACTTTGTCAGACCATCGCGATGGTCTGATACCTACGATAAATTCTAACAGAAAGTGGATTTCTCACCTTTTGGAAGCTTTCCTAATACTCTGGAGCATTGTACCTGCAAGAAAACTCAACAAAACACATGCACAAGCAAGCACAAAAGCTCTCTCTCTCGCATGCACAAATGAGGGAAATGAGGAGGATAGGTGGATATGGTGAATTTTTTGATTTTTTTGGAGTGGAAGAAGATGATGCAGTGGTGAAGGAGGACTATAAAAGAGATGAAAAACACAAAAAACTACTTAAAAACAACAACAAAAACTGAAAAAGTGGTTGTTCTATGTCCTCAAACATTTCACATATCGTAAATCTTTCTTCTTATATCATATCAATAATAAGGCCTTCTTTTGATTTTAACTCTATTGATAATTTAGATCTTTCTTCTTCTTCTTCTTCTTCTTTCTCTCTTATATATGAGGATGTAAATTAAATTGTTTTTCAATTTCTTTTTTGTCTCCAACGCTTCTTACAACTCTTTTTGGATTTTAATAGGCTTTCCTATTGAATATACCTCCTTCACATGATGTTCTACTCTTGTAGTTTAAGAGGAACAAAATTCGAATTATCGATTGGTGAGAAGATCCAAAGAGTTTACTCGAGGGCATATGCCAAACGAGATGAAATGCACAAGGATTATGAGAACCCTATCAATCCAAAGTCTCACACACCAATAACTTGCAGAAACAAAAGAAATCATAATTGTGCATGTAACCCAAAAGTTAGTCATGTTTGGTTTCATTTCAAAGGCCTCCAAAAGTTCTATGATTTTATACAACTATAGCTGATTTGAAAGTATAGTTGATTGACATAAGTTTTAATAGACACAAAGATGGAGAAACAAATAGAATCAAGCTTGAGATTATGAAAAATAGTGAGAGATGAGTGGTTCATTTGAGTGGTTCATGTACTTTCCTTGAATTTTTTGGAGTCTCCACCCTCTCATTGTATCATATCTCAATTAGAAATACATTTAAAATACATTTTTAGAGCTACGTTGTTCTTTGTTTGGTGCTACAATACATGGCTTAAAGTCTTTCATCTTGTCTAATTCATTGCATTGTGTATATGATCTCTTTCTCTAATATATCTATTGGACTATGAAGTTGGAGATCTTTTGAGCATGCCTACAAAGTTTTATGTACTTTGGAGTTTTACATCTTGATTTATGAACAAATCAAGGTGACTGTGTATGTGCATCTTCATCTTCTTGGAAGGTTGGGATCACTCCCTTGGCTTGTATGCATATTGCTCTCAGTATAGGTCTTCTAAATTCATGAGACAAATTTTTATAGATCATTCAACACTTCATTTGAAATTATGCAAAGGTTTTTGGGTTAATTCAAACTAGGATGTGAGCTTTGAGTAAAACTTTGAGTGCCTTCTTCCATAAATAGAAGGTTTTCTCAAGTTGACTAAGTACACAAAAGTCATCTATTTTGACATAGAGTTTTGATAATGATGTTCCAAAGTAATATGGTGATATCAATGCATATATTGGAATCTTAGAGAGTCTAGTAAAGGTATCTAGAGTTACTTATGCTGTTCTAGAGCACATTTTTCCAAGACCCTCTCATCGTTGTGCACCAGCTATCACTCCTCATAGTGGTATAAGAGCATAGTTATACACTTGATAGTAAGGGTGATGGATTTCCCTCATCAATTTAAAAATTTTATAGAAGCAATTACTCATCATCATTTATAAGGATGAAGGCTTACTTACAAGGGAGAAATCTATATGGATAAATCTCAAGAGATGAGCTAATTCCTATATAGAGAAACAAAGGACAACCAACTCAAGAAGAGAAGGAAAGGTTAAAGAAATGGTGTGCAAAGGATGCTTTGGCAAGGTTATATATTCTAAAATCTATCTTTGATTTCTTACTTCCTCATATTAGTATTTGTAAGACATCTCAAGATACATGGAATGCTTTGGAAGCATTCTTTTCCTCAAGTACCAAAGCTAGGAAGAATCAATTGTGGATGGAGTTCACAACACTCAAGAAGATGTCCCAGCAAATTGTGACTGATTTTGTCACCAAGATGAAGGAAATTTCATAAAAAATTAGGAGCATTGACAAATCATTGATGGAGCAAATTTTGGGGCAAGCCATCATTGGAATCAAGGCTGATGAAAAGTGGGAAGATTTCACCACTACCATGGACTTATACATGGACATGCAAGTGCCAGACTTCAACACTCCCATGAAACAACTCTTCACTCATGAGGCCAAACTTATGAAGAATGGTGAGAACTAGAAAGGCAACCCATCCTCTATCCTTTACGTGGATAAAAGCAAAGGCAAAGATAAAAAAGGAAAAGGTCTTATCCTTTACGTAGATAAAAGCAAAGGCAAAGATAAAAAAGGAAAAGGTAAAAGGTCTGATGATGAAGGAAGCACCTCCCAAGCTAATTTTGTAGGTAGAGGCAGAAGCTCAAGAGGAAGAGGCAGAGGAGGTACACAAGGTAAGGGGAAATCTCAAAGCTCCTCACCATGTGCTATATGTGGCCTATCCAATCATACCATAGAGCATTGCATCATGAACCCAAGGAATCAGAGAGAAAGAGGATATACCAGAGGAGGTTATGGAACTTCTAGAGGTAGATATAACAATTCATATGGATACAATAATAACACTTACAACAAAAAATACCAAGGACGATACAAAGGAAGGAGAGGCTAAAGCAAATACATGTTGATCAAGCCTATAGGATTCAATTTTACTTATGAATATGACAATGAAGGAAGGTGATATTGATGAACATGTATTCTACATTGAATCTGGATGCTCAAATCATGTAGCAAGGAATGTATCCTTGCTATCAGATTTGGAAGATGCAAATGTTGGAGTTAGACGTCTGCGAAAGCACACGAACAGCACAAGGAAGAAGAAGAAGCTTGGAGCACAACACACAACACTGAATGTACTACCACTAGAGTGTACAAATATAAGAAACCCATTAGCACTATAGGCATATATACAAGCCGGGGGAAAAAACCTCCTAAAGAGGGAAAAAAGTGCCCCGGTGGTCCTAGTGTGTTCACACAGATCACTACCTAAATATGTCAACAACTCCCCCTTGGGCATGATGCGGTGAACAAGGAGTTGGCACTCATGTATAAAGAAGTGCCAAGCTATGTGGAATAAGTCCACAAAAGGAAGTAAGCCCAAAGCTTTGCGGAAAGCTTCAAACTTCTCCCTAGGTAGAGCCTTTGTGAAATGGTCTACAATGTTCTCCTGCATGGGCACATATGCCAAGCTGATCTCTCCAACAGAGAACCTCTCCCTGACATAATGATAATGCACCTCAATGTGCTTAGTGGGAGCATGGAACAAGGTTCTTCATAAGTGCCAATGCGCTCTGATTGTCAGTGAAGATGTTGGTGGCAGAAGACTGACCAACACCCAAATCAGCCATAAGGCATCTAAGCCACACACACTCAATAGTCACTATTAAAGCTTCCCTATACTAAGCCTCAAAACTGGAAGTGGACACAATAGGCTGCTTCTTGCTCAGCCAAGATATGCATGAGCTACCAAGCATGAAGCAAAAACCACTAGTGGACACTTGAGTGTCATAGCAAACAACCCATTCAGAGTTAGAAAAAGCATGCAAATATAGCGGTAGTGATCCCCCCTTGGATAAAACAACCCAAGTATCCGAGTACCACTCAAGTAGCAAAATATGTGCTTAACCACCTACCAATGCTTGACTCCTAGGCAATGCATAAACATGCTCATCTGTGAGAAAGCAAACTGAATATCTAGACGAGTAATGCACAAGTAAATCAAGCATCCCATAGCCTGTTGATAGAGAACCTGCCTCCGTAGGAGTGGCAATAGGTTTACCATCTTCAAGGCCAAAACGCTATAAGAATGTGTCAATTATGTCGTTTGACACAAAGCCATTCCACCATCAACGTGCATAAATTGAATGCCCAAATAATGATGCAAATTCCCCAAATCAGACACCTTAAATGAGGCATGCAAGTTATCCTGAAAATCAAATGCATCTCCAACATCATGAACAATCAATAATAAACATGCCTCCATAGGAGTGGCAATAGGTTTATAGTCTTCAAGGCCAAAATGTTGCAATAATGTGTCAATATATTTCGTTTGACATAAAGCCATTCCACCATCAACTTGCATAAATTGAATGCCCAAATAATTATGCAAATGCCCAAAATCAAACACCTCAAATGAGGCATGCAAGTCAGCCTTAAAATCAGCAATATGCTTCTCATGAGGACCAGTGAGCATCAACATACACAACAATGATCAGAAGTACATCATTAGCACCCTTAACATATAAGGTTCTTTCAGTTCGACTATTCTCAAAACCATGTGCAATCAGATAGGCATGTATCTTTTCATACCAAGCACATGTTGCTTGCTTTAAACCATATAATCTCTTCTTTAACCTGCACACCTAGTTTTCATGCTCTTTTTGCACAAAGCCATGGGGCTAAAAAACATACACTTCTTCATGCAAGTCACCACCCAGAAATGTTGTTTTAATGTCCAAGTGATGTACATTCCAACCATGATGAGCTGAAAGTGCATAGATGCTATGAAAAATAGTCATTCGACATGTAGATGAAAAGGTTTCAGCAAAATCAATGCCTCTTTCTTGCACATAACCCTTTGCAACAAGCCTAGTCTTATACATGTCAACTGTTCCATCACGTTTACGCTTCAGCTTGTATACCCACTTAGTGCCAATGGCCTTCTTGATAGGAGGCAAGTCACATAAAGACCAAGTACCATTTTTCATCATAGCATAATATTCGAATTGCATTGCAGCCATCCAATGTTTAGAATTTTGTGCTTCATCAAACAAAATAGGCTCAGTCTCATCAGAGAGACTAGAGACAGCCATAGGATAGCAATCTGATGCAAAAGAGGCACTATGAGAGCCTAAACGAGTATGATATGACAAAGATGCATCTAATTTGTCATCCAAAGTCTGCACTAGCCATTGTGGCATAGTTTTTGCCTCCTCAATATCATCCCTCTCATCAACAAGTGTATCATGCACATATGCATCAGAAATGGAATGATCTAAGTTGCCTCATTAGGGCTAGCAATAGACTATCCACCTGTAAAAAGAGGCAGCGAAGTATCATACATGTCTTTGGAGCTAATAGATGTCTCTTTCGTACATGAAAGTAAAGGCTGAATAGCATCTTCCACAAAAACAACATCACCGCTAACCAAAATGTGTTTAGTCTATGGATGATACAGATGATAGCATTTGCTTTCAGAACTCTACCCAACAAAAATACATTTTACTACTTTATCATCCAATTTTGTGCAATGTTGTTTAGGCACTAATGCATATGCCAGACAACCAAAAACACACACATGAGGAACCGATGGCTTGTGACCATGTCAAGCCTCATATGGAGTGATAGACTATAGTGCTTTAGTGGGACACATGTTAAGTGCATATGTTGCACACATGACAGCCTAAAGCTAGAAATTATGTGGTAAAGCCTGACTCTTGACCATACACCTCACCATCTCCATGAGTGACCTGTTCTTCCATTCAACAACTCCATTTTCCATTTTGTTGAGGTGTATACAAAACTGTATACTGATGTTTTATCCCACGTTAAACCAGAAATGCATTAAAGTCAAAAGACATAAATTCCACCCTCGATCAGAATGGAGGGTGCCCATTTTACATGCTGATAGATTTTCAGCCAAAACCAAAAACTGTTTGAAGCACATGAACACTTTGAACTTTGCTTTCAATGGATATACCCATGCATGCCTGGAAAAATCATCAATGAAAGTCACAAAGTAAAGACAATTTCCAAAAGCGGGTATCTGCATAGGACCACAAACATCACTGTGAACAAGCTGCAATTTCTGAGTAGCTCGAACTGAACCATCTTTTGGAAAGGAGGAATGCTGCATTTTACCCAAAATACAGCCTTCATAGACATGTTTTTCAGGTGCTTCAAGTTTGGGCAAAGAGGACACCATTTCAAATTTTTGTAGGTGTAGAAAACTAGCAAAATTTAGATGACCAAAGCGTGCATGTCAAAGCTTTGCATCTGACATAGCCTGAGAATCATATACTGCACATGCTTAATCATTCATAGATTTCTCATAGTCTATGAGCTTATACAACCCACGACATAAAATGCCAGAAGTAATAATCATGTCACCATTTGATAGATCATGAACTGTGCATCTGTCATCAACAAATCTCACAACCAAGCCAATCTTGGCTAATGCAAAAACTGATAACATATTTTCTTTTATCCCTCACACAAATAAAGCATCCAGCAAAGTGAAAGAACTACCATCAGCAGTAGTCAGAATGATCTTACCAACTCCCATGACAGGATAAGAGGAGTTGTCGATGCATGTGACAGTATTCCCTATAGGGGTAAGCTCGAGTGAAGTGAAGAAACTGCGTTGTGAGGTAATATGATTGGTTGCCCCACTATCAAAGTACCAAACATGTGAGACTACTTCAAACATACACTATTCGAGAGAAGGTGGGTCAATACTACAAACAGTAGTAAACGTCCATTCTTCATTCTACACAAGATTAGCAAACTTTGTTTTTGGTGTAGAGGCCTCTGCAACAACCATTCCAACCTCTTTTTTCTTTGCTGCTTTTGTAGCTAATTTTGGACAGTTCTTTATGACATGATCATTTCCTTTACAATACTTACAAAAGAGTTTTTACTTTTCTGATTTCTTCTCATCTTTGTCTTCCTTCTTCGAATGTTCAACATTTGGAGATTTTTGCTTACTAGTAGATGAGCTCCATTTACCTTTGCCCTTCTGACTAGCCAGGAAAGCTTGATCTACAATACGCATAATGGACATGTTCTACCTAGAATAATCTTCCTGCAACAAAATAGAGACTAACTCCTCAAATGACAAGGCATCTTGATTTCCTTTCATCGTCAAATGAAGAGTAGAAGCAAAACTCTGATATGAATCAAGAAGACCATTGAGAACAGTCTGCACAAGTGAGCTATCCGATATAACTTCATCAGTAGAAATCAATTGTTCCTTCAAGTCTTTGATCTTTGATAGTAAACTTTCCATAGAATCACCTTCATTCATATGCTCACTCTCCAACTGTTTTCGGGGGTAAGCAACATGAGCCTCATTCCTAGCCTGGTACAATGTGGTAAGTGTATCCCAAGTAGAATAATGGCATGTTTGACAGAAAAAGCTATCAATGCATGTGCCTGAGCATCTCTACCATCCCAATGAATTTGTTCTACAGTAGGTGCAATAGAAACCGCAACACAAACAATAATTTGAAGAATATCAGCATCTTCAATACCATCTCCATCAACTTCAATATATGTATTTGCAAGTGTAATAGGATGTTTTTCACCACCTTGCACAATGTTCCACAGTCCTTTTGCAACCAACACATGTCGCATCATATAAGCCCACAATGGGTAATTGGTACCGTCCAACTTATCCTCAACAGCCAACATACAAAATACGTCAGTACTTTTAGCCATGGCCACTCAGGAAAATGCCCTGATGCACAAAAATGACTCTATCTAAAAAAGTTGAACAAAACTACCCTGACGAGTTCTACTAGACTTGTAGCAAACTTCAAGACGCTTATACCAGTGAACCAAAACATGTATATATCTTTGGAACAAAAAGACAAAATAGCCTACATAAGCACTATGATAGTGCATTTTGAGGTCGAAACAAACTCATATCATGATTTCATCACCAGAAAGCGAAGCAGTTTTGATCTTCTAATCACCCTGAGTATGCTCACCAAATTTCATGCGATTCTGAGACTGTGACCGAAGGGGTGTTGATGATGCCCTAGTTAGACATCTGCGGAAGCATGTGAATAGCACAAGGAAGAAGAAGAAGCTTGGAGCACAACACATAATACTGAATGTATTACACTAGAATGTACAAAGATAAGTAACTTGTTAGGCTATAGGCATATATACAAGCCGAGGGAAAAAACCTCCTAAAGAGGGAAAAAATTGCCCGGGTGGTCCTAGTGTGTTCACACACATTACTACCTAAATATATCAACAGCAAAGAATAAGTATGAGGTCCAAACAAGTGATGATACAAGGCAACCTATGGAGAAGATAATGAATGCAAAGACTTCCAATGGTAATATGAATCTATTGAGCAGAGTTCTATGTGTACCAAGTACTACTAAAAACCTAATAAATGTAGGTCCGATTGTGGAGAAAGGTTTGCAGGTGAGATTTATAAAGCATGGAGCCTATGTGTAGGATCCATATCAAGGCTTCAAGAGGATGGCAAAAGGGGGGGGGCATGTAGATTGTTCACATTTGAACTCTAAGACACCAAGACCATTTCTTTCTTCAATTATAGTACACAGACCCTATCATAACAAGAGATTTGGCACAAATGTTGGCTCACATTAGAGAAAGAGCCCTCAAAAAAATCAATCAAGATCGGCTTGGACTACCCAATATATCAACACAACACATGATATACAAAAATGGTGCATGTCAATTTGGGAAATCTCACAGGAAACCATTCACAAAGGAAGGGTACATACATGGAGATCTTCTACAGATTTTCCACACAAATGTTTGGGGACCAAGCAAAGAACCATACATCTTAGGGTCAAGGTAGTAGATGGACTATTCTTTACTTTATGAAGCATAAGGATGAAGTGTTCTTATGTTTTAAGGAGTATCTAGTAGAAAATCAAATAGGTAAAACCCTAAAAAGAGAAAGGTTTGATGGTGGGGGAGAATACTTCTCCCATGATCTTGATCCATACTTACAAGATAGAAGAATCAAGAGAGATATTACTACCAAGTACACACTTGAACATAATGGGGTAGCAAAGAGGAGGAATAGGACCATTGTGGAAGAAGCAAGGTCCATGTTAAATGAGAAGAAGCTACCCAACTACTTATGGGCAGAAGTTGTATCCACTGCCACATATTTGATAAACAGATTTCCATGAAAAGGCATCTCAAATCAGAGGTGAATTAGACCCTAAGGTAGATAATTTTATCTTTATACGATATGATCTTAACTAGAAAGCTTATAGACTATATAACCCAAGCAACAAAAGCTTTATATTTAGTCGAGACATTGTATTTGATGAGAAGAAGTTATTCTCAGGATTTGAAGGTGATTGTTGGAAGATCAATCTACCATATTCCCTAGAAGAAGACTTTTCAACACTCTCAAGCAAGAGTATGCATACACTTGAAGCGTCAAGTGATTCTAAAGATGATCAGAAGGCTCCTTGGAAGGATTTTAACTCATCGAAATCCAAAGCTAAGGTCAAGATACAAGAGTTGAGGGATATTTCAAAATCCTCTCAACAAACCACGAGGAGATCTACAATGGAGAAGAAGAAGCCAAAAATTTATGGCTATGACATATCACTAGTGACTACACATTCTACCTGTTTGGCATCCAAATTTTGATATGAGCTCTTTTCATCCTTTCAATGCATTATCGTAGCACCTATGGAGGCAATTTTTTCCTTTTGTGCCACACATATATACATATTTTGGTTTGCCAATACAAGCACATCAAGGTCTACTACAGGTTTAGCAGAGCTCAATAGGATGCTTCTATCCAATTTTTTGAGATACAATCATTTCTTTGCATGAGAGTATATAGTCAATGGCCATGGCTGATAGCAATGACGTATTCCGTATGTCGATTGTTAAGATAGGTTGGATGGTACTAACTACCCGTTGTTGACATATATGATGCATCATGTATTGTTAGCAAAATGGTTGTGGAATATTGTGCAAGGCATTGAAAACATCCTAGTACACTTGCAAACACATTTATTGAAGGTTATGCAAATGGCATTGAAGATGATGATCTTCAAATTCCTATTTGTGCTACAAATCCTGTTGCACCTTCTGCAGAGAAACTCTTTTGGGATGCTAGAGATGCTCAGGCACACTGATAGCTTTGTCTCTCAAATATGCCATTATCCCTCATATTCGCTCCTGTAAAACAACAAAGGATGCTTGGGATACACCTTCCACTTTATACCAGGCAAGAAATGAGGCTCGTGTTTCTTACCTCCAAAAATATTTGGAAAGTAAGCATATGAATGAAGGAGATTATATGGAAAATTTTTTGACAAAGATCAAATATTTCAAGAAGTACTTGATTTCAATTGATGAAGTCTTGTCAGATAGTTCAATTGTGCATACAGTTCTTAATGGTCTTCTAGATTCATATAAGATTTTTGCTTCTACTCTTCAATCAATGATGAAAGGAAATCCTAATGCCTTAACATTTGAGGAGTTTGTCTCTGTTTTGTTCTAGGAAGATCAGTCCAGACATAATAGGTCTATTATGTGTGTTGTAGATCAAGCTTCCCTAGCTA
This sequence comes from Ceratopteris richardii, assembly GCA_020310875.1. Lineage (NCBI taxonomy): Eukaryota > Viridiplantae > Streptophyta > Polypodiopsida > Polypodiales > Pteridaceae > Ceratopteris > Ceratopteris richardii. Next base: position 139,645,701 of record CM035427.1, on the reverse strand, counting down.
GTTAGAAGGGAAAAGGTGAATGGAGCTCATCAACTAGTAAGTAAAAATCTACAAATACTACACATTTGAAGAAGGAAGACAAAGATGAGAAGAAAACAGAAAAGCCAAAACATTTTTGCAAATATTGAAAGGGAAATGATCATGTCATAAAAGGGTTGTCAAAAACTGGCTACAAAAGAGGCAAAGAACAAAGAGGGTGGAATGGTTATTGTAGGGTCCTCTACACCTAAAACAAAGTCTACCAATCTTGTTCTCAATGAAGAATGGACATTTACTACTCATGAGCAGTGTCTATAGTTGGTAGACTCAGAAGTTTGGTGCTTTGATAGTAGGGCAACCAAACATATTACCTTGCAACACAATTTCTTTAGTTCACTTAAGCTTTCCCCTATAGGGAATAATATTACATGCACTAACTGTTGATATATTTAGGTAGTGATGTGTGTGAACACTCTAGGACCGCCGGGGCACTTTTTTCCCTCTTTAGGAGGTTTTTTTCCCCCGGCTTGTATATATGCCTATTGCCCTAATGGGCTACTTATCTTTGTACATTCTCTAGTAATACATTCAGTATTGTGTGTTTGTGCTCCAAGCTTCTTCTTCTTCCTTGTGCTGTTCGCATGCTTCCGCAGACGTCTATCTCCAACACTAACAACTCCTCTTATCTTGTAATGCGAGTTGGAAATATCATTGTGACTACTACTGATGGTAGTTCTTTCACATTGTTAGATGTTTTCTATGTACCAAGGATCAAGAAAAATACTTTATCAATTTTGTTGGGGCTTCACTCACTAATTAAGCACAAATACATGAAGAGATAAGTGGAAAGAAGAAGAAAAAAAGAACCATGGAACTTCGACACTCAAAAATCATGCCTATGTGAAGGGATAAATTCACACATGTAATATAATGATGAAAATTAGGGTAAAAAATAGTCTAGAACTTTCATAATTATGAGTTTGAGAATAGGAGCATAAAGACTCAATGTATAGAAGTTAATTTGAAGGATAGAAATGTAGAACAACTCGATTTTAAGTCCTAAGATAGAAGAGAGGCAGCTGGGGTTTTTTTCTAAGAGGATTGTCATGGGAGATCATTCATAGATACATATCTTTCTATGGCTATGAGAAAAATGAGTCCAAGCCATTTCATACACATCTTCTCTAATAGAAAACACTATTTATGTAAAAGAGTTTGAATTAATTATCTTTTTGTGAAGACATCATGGTGATTTCATAACTATATGAGTGACAGTTGAAAGTTATGAGTTTTTTGGTGTAGATTTCTTTGAACTTCTAAGACTAAGATCTTGGAGTATAGTGTAATGTTTTTTATGAGTGCTAGTTCATTTTAGATTTATCATCCTTAACTACAATCAATCAAAAGATATTTGCAAAATGGGAAGTGTGCTAAGAGAAATAAGCTTGACAGAGAAGGCATGTCAAATTGATGAAGGTAAATTTTAGATTTCATACATAGTGTAAGTCTTGAAGACATTTCTAGTTATTTGCAAGTAATTACTTGAAAGTATTTCTTGGAATTTGTTGATTAATACATTTCAGAACTTTTGTTAATTATTGAGCACAAGAATATAAAAGATTCAAGAAAAATCAGAGAAGAATTGGAGCTAGAAGAAAAGGCACAACTATAGGAAGAGTAAATGTTCCTTTTCGCTATGGAAAGTGTTAAAGATTTTGAAGTTTGAAAACTTGCTAAGTTAGTGGTAATTGTATAGGACTTTTAATATCACATTAGCTTGGTTCTTGTGATTTTCCATACATCAACAAGTGGTATCAGAGTAGAAAGGTCCTAAAGAGTAGAAGAAGGTGCAGATACAAGAGATCTTGAAAAGCTTTCATTGGAAAGTTGGAATGTGAAGCATTTAATAACAAAAGGCATCAAAGAAATACTTGAAATCATCCTCAAGAGTAAATACCTACAAAAGGTAATAATCTTAAACCTTAAACACACAGGTTGGAGCAGAAGCAAGAAGATCATGGCAAATCATATCTCCATTGACAAATTGGACAGAGATAATTATCCTGCTTGGGTAATGAGGATGGAAGCCTTAGTTATGAGTAAGGGTCTCGTGATATATGTAACAAGTGAAGAAGAAAAGCCTACATTTGAAGATGCAAGTGCAAGAGCCTATATATATAACACTATCACAGATCATATGTTACCACACATCAGAGGCTTAGAGATAGCTGAACATATATGGAATGCATTGGAAGATCACTTCCAAAACACTACTAAAGCTAGGAAGCTAGCTTGTGGTCAAAATTTACAACATTCAAAAAGAAGCAAAGTCAAAGCATTGGTGATTATGTCACTAAGATGGACTTGGAAGATAGCCTTGGATCTATAGATGAAGACATTGAAGGTCATAGGTTGATTGCACAATTACTTGCTGGGTTGAGAGGAGATGAAAGGTGGAAACCTTTTGTATTATCAACTGAACTCTCATTAAGTCATTTTTTACTAGATCTAAATCAATTGCTTGGATTGGTTCTTGCATGGGAAATTTTGTTGATTATGAGTTATTGATACGGTGTTTATGGAAGATGCAATTAACCAAACATGTCATTTTTTCCAAGTAATCAAGAAAATTGTTGTGTATTTGCATCTATGGATATGTGTGCACATATTAGCATGGGTAGGGTTCCAATTTCATGATTGCAGTAGGAGAGTACATGTATGTGGGTGTGTTCTATGAGCGTATGAATGAATGCATGTATTGATCGTGACATTTTAGCATCTTGAATTCAATTTTTTGTACTGACATGTGTATCATTAAAAATAGAAGAGTGTTTGGGGGTATCCCATCATGCAACTACAGGTATGAAAATATAGCATGCATACATATAGAAGCAATGGTGTGGCTATGTGTAAGGTGTGGTGCAAATATCGGACCATATGTTCTGGGTACATGGGGCCTTCCAAAGGAGGGAAAGCAGATGTGGTTCTTATTTCAGCAAAAAGGATTCCCTACACTAAAGACCTGGGTGTTACTGTTAGTGTCCATGTGAAAGGCCAAATGGCCATCGAAACCTTTGTATATGTTCTTTAACAAAACATATAGTCGCCTAGTCAGCCATAGACTGTAAGTTTGACCGCATTTGTAACATCCAAGAAGTCTGTGTTTGTGCCCCTTGGATACTGTGTTTTTCCACGAATTCTGCAGCTTGCGTGCGGAGTACTTTGTGTGATGCTTGGAGCTCAGTTTTCTAGTCCGAGGGTATCATCATGGAGATCTTGAGAAGGAGAGCGCACTGTGGTGCATCACCATCAAAATACTTCACTAGTATCAGAGCATTTTGATGCAAAAGCTTTGTTACTTTTGTGCGAACGAAGCGAGCACCCACCCACCCAACCCACCCACCCAAGGCTTATGACCAAGGTGACGACCAAGGCATAGACCTTGGCATACCTTGTCTCCAAGTCACCGAAGTCATCGTTGGCTATGCGTGAGGGAGGACCTCAACGATCAAGGAAGACAAAGTTTGGTGGTACTTTACAAGCTAATTAGTAATAGCTAATTACTAACAACTTACTAGTAACATGCTAATTAGTAATAGCTAATTACTAACAACTAACCTAGGACCAGCTACTTATCAATAGCTAACTAGTAACAAGCTAATTAGTAATAGCTAATTACTAAAAAGTAATCCCGAACCACCTACTTAGTAATAGCTAACTTGTAACAAGCTAATTAGTAATAGATAATTACTAACAAGGAACCAAAAACTAACTACTTAGAAATAGCTAACTAGTAACAAGCTAATCACAGACAACTAACCAAGAACCAGTTACTTAGTAATAGCTAATTAGTAACAAGCTAATAAGTAATAGCTAATTACTAACAACTATCCAAGAACCTACTACTTAGTAATAGCTAATTGGTAACAAACTAATTAGTAATAACTAATTACTAACAACTAACCAAGAACTAGCTACTTACTAATAGTTAATTGGTAACAAGCTAATTATTAATAGCTAGTTACTAACAAGTAACCCAAAACTAGCAACTTAGTAACAGATAACTGCTAACAAGCTTATTAGTAATGCTAGATAGGTAGATAATTGAATAACTTTTTAGTTATTGTAAATTTATTTGAGAGACTTACACGCACACAACCTCGCCTGAAAGTCTTAAAATTAAAGTACTTCATATTTTATATATGAACTTAAGACCGGGTAAGGAATTTAGGCCAAATAGAATTTTGTGAGAAGCCACATTTCATATATAGGAAGCAGCAAGGTACACCCAAAATTCATGTGTGACTTCATCGAGTAGAGAATGATATTTTAATTGGGGTCAGATGGCGACTTCTCAAGACATGCAAGGGGGGCCACCAATGCTGATGAGCTTGGATGGTTGTCTATCTAAATATCTTGCAATTCTATAATTTCAATTCCATAGGGATGGGTGTCTATCTAAATGGTCTAAATCAACAAATGGTTACGCTTATTGACCATTTTCCACTTCCCAATTGCGAAATATTGAGAGGATCACTAGGAAGATGGGTTAGTTGAAAACACTAATCCCATTGGGAATCTTGTGAATAAGCCTAATGAAGAGGGAATTTCCAGATTAAGGTGTGCAATTGGATAGATTCCAAGCTAATGAATGAACTCAGGAAAAAAATGTTCGAGCAACACAAGCAAACACACAAGAAAATGTGCAAGGAAATGACAAAGGCAATGCAAAAGTTTTAGACATGATTCAAAGGGTTCATGACCTAGATAAGCACCTTCAATCATCATAAGTGGCAAAGTGCATGAAAAAAATTTATGATGGTTCTATTGATCTTTATGATCATATAGTAAAATTTAAACACGTCTTGAGATCCGAGTAGATTATTGACTTGTTGACACAGTATGAAGCTTTTGGCTTGAACCTTGTTAGGGCTTCACTTTTGTGGTTTCAATCTCAAGTCATAGAAACATTTGAAAATTTAAATGCATTGCTATGAGAATTCTCAAAGATAGGATACAAACACAAATCCATCTCCTTGATTTACAATTTTTGGCAAACAAATCACAAGTATATCCACGTGGAAGGTAAAAGATTCAAGCAATATGTTTATCATGAAAGACCACTTAAAGATAAATAAATTGTCTCTTTTTAGAATGCCAAATTAATGGGCGATTATGCTCTTTGGATAGGTTGCATTATTCATTACTTAATTATTCATGAATAATTAGAATGTTTTGATGATCTCCTATTGGTCGCTCAAATTATTCAATATCATGTTAGTTTATTTGGACGAGTTCAAATAGTTTTTGCACAATAGTTTTGTCTGTTTTCAATTGGAAAGAGTTTCAACCAAAAGTATATTAATCAAAATGACTTTCAATTGATAAGATTTTGATTGAAACTAGATTTTTTTATCATAAATAATTTAATAAAAAATGTTTCCAACTGAAATATTATTCAAAGAAAATACATTCGTGCATTGTAAAATCACCTAAGCTTCCTTGTTTTCTACAAACTAAGAGTTTCATACAAAAAGCAAGTGTATATTGTTTCTCAAAACATTAGATTTTTGTAGAATTACTAAATTTAAAAGTTACTAATTTTAGAATCAAATATTTATGAAATTATAGGATTATTTAGAAAAAATAATAAAACTTAGGATTTTTAAGGATTATTTAGAATTAATAATTAAAACTAGAGAGATATAGTATTATATAGAATTAATATCTGAAATTTAAGATTAAAAATTAAAATATTTTTATGATCTTTTAAGTTTATAGATTGTTGTGTTTGTCTGAACCACAAAATTGATTCTTACTTCAAGATAGTTTTGAGATGTTTTGGCCTTATGTATATGCGAGTGTGTTCCTATGTTACTTCAGGATAGTTTTGAGATGTTTTAGCCTTATGTGTGTGTGTGTATGTATGTATGTATGTATATATATATATATATATATATATATATATATATATATATATATATATATATATATATATATATATATATATATATATATATATATATATATATATATTGAAGTAACATAGGAACACACTCATATATATACACACAGACACACACACACACACACACACACACACACACATATATATATATATATATATATATATATATATATATATATATATATATATATATATATATATGAGTGTGTTTCCTATGTTACTTCAAGATAGTTTTGAGATGTTTTAGCCTTATGTATATGTGAGTGTGTTCCTATGTGTATGAATATGTGCATATGTGTGCATGTATTTTTCTTGTATATGTTTGTGTTATGTGGTCTATAATCTTCCAAACAAAGAGAGTAAACACATAAAACTAAAAGGACCTAATTTCGTTACCTTTGAGGAGTTGCACCGTTAAAATATAAAACTAGCCATAAGGCTATATTTTCACACACATTTTCGCATGAATCGCTTTCCAAGTTACACTAGCCAAAGTGATGAGCATCACAAATGTTTTGTGTCATGCATTATCCAATAACTTTGAGTTTATTTAAAATAAACTCTTAAAGTTACACTTTTAATCACTAATTTATTATAAGGGGCTTTCCACATTATTTTTATTATTTTTTCATAAAATCTTTCCATCTTCACTAAGATTTATCGACAAAAGGAAGGCTCCTTCTCAAAACTCGACATGTCCTACAAAAAGATGACAAGAAAGAAGACTTTCACGTTATTCTCTCAGCATTTCCCAATCCCAATAACTAAGTTCATTCACTTAACTCCTATGACTTGTAAGTTGTAAGTATCAACGATTTTGCAAGAGATCACTGAAACATCACCTTATCTTTGTGCCGATTCACGAGTATCCGGAACACAAACAAACTTTTTTTTCAAACTTGCCAGCATTTAGGGCAATCTCCCCTCCAACAGAGAAAAATTGAAGCGCACGCAGTTAAGTTTCTTTTTAATGGAGGTTCAGCACATACCTATTCCCCCAGCTTTAACTTTGAAAGAACAACAATAGAGATGAATGAGCATGAATGAGCATAGTAGTCATAGGACCCCTCCATCTTACAAAGGAGGGGCTATACTTAGTAATTAAATTATATATGAATAGTACACACGAATGAGCATGAATGCACATAGTACTCATAGGACATCCCCATCTTACAAAGGAGGGATTATATTGAGTTATAATTAAATTATATCTTACCAGTTTAAAAAGAACTCCTCCGGCTTTAACTTTGAAAGAACAATCATAGAGATGAATGAGCATAGTACCCACGGACCACGAATGAGCATAGTACCACGGACCCCTCTACCTTGATCCTACCTTACAAAGGAAGAAAGGCTATACTGAATTACAACTAAGTTACATCTGGTTTAAACTGACGATATCCACGCCAGAGATTGAAGATTGGACCTTCGCTTCAAGAGGTCAGTGTCTTACCAATCCACCTGCGGGACGTGGACAACAGAACTAGTTTTTTCCTCTGCTTGTCAATTCTTTATGATCATGACGATCCACTTGTGCATCTTGCATTTTAAGCTGCAGGAAAAATTACAGATAATCGTCAAGGTCTTGTAGCAGAAGAGCTTCTGCACCCGCAGCAGATCAGGAAAGAAAAAGGAGCAATAGATATACAGGAGTTTCCACACCCAGGAAAGGAAATGGAGCAGACAATTGATACACATTACACGCCGACGTAGAGAGAGTTAGTTAATGACTACGCCATCGCCATCTGACTTCGAACCCGCCATGAAGAAAGAGGCAGGAAACGATTCTCTCAGAAGGGTCGTGGAGGCTTCCGTAGGAGGGCAGAGAAGTAGACTTCTTCCTTCCCCGTGTGCCCATCATTTTTGGGAACGACGATCCACTTGAGCTTCTTGTATTTGAGCTGCAGGAAAAGATATAGATAATCGTCAATGTCCTCCTTGTGGCAAAAGAATTTGTCCACCCACAGCAGACCACCAGGGCGGAGCACGCGATCCCAATCAAAGACTATAAAGTCCAGGAACTGAAGGTCGATCCAACCGTCGAGCAGCAGGTTGCTGTGGATGAGATCCATGGTGTTGTCGAAGAAGGGCAGGCGCTGGCTGAGAGACATATAGAGTGGGACGAGTCCCCGCAACGCTATCAGCTCGTTGAATGGCGCTCCAACGTTCAGGGTGCAGGTCACAATAGTTACATTATGATCTCGCATGCGTGCCGCGAAGCTTCCCACAGACACGCTCATGTCCAGGCCGATTCGTAGAGTGCTGCCCGCTACCTGCACGACTTCCTCCACAGAGAACTCTGCCGGTGACGAGTTGTTCCTTCTCATCCACCGCGGCTTTTCATGGTCATGCAGCCTAAAGCATCCGCTGCATTTGGAAAACCCTCGACGCGATGCGTTCTGCAAGCACTGGAAGTTTCTGCAAACATTACAGAAACCACCATTATTTCTTCCGTTAGCTACACTGTTCATTTTTTGCGAGCGGCACCTGTTTGTCGTCCCTACATTCTACTTACAGATTTAATGGCAACAAGCTACTGCTAGATAAAAACCTGCATGCGTAATTCGTCCATCTAACATTCCGATCGTCAGGAAGAGTCCACAAAGCTTGGTGAACCGGCAGCGGGTTCTGGTAATAGGGTGGAGCCCGAGCCAAGCACCTCCGACGGGGCAACGGATCGCATCCGTGTACCATGAGCTTTTGCGCTAACAACCAATCGTCTTTGCACAAATCGCCCACGTCGTAATTCATGTACTCCTCCAGCTCAGATTTCATGGCGATGCACCCATATCCAACAGCACCGACCGTCACATTTGCGCCCATGAAGTTCTTCTTGCCAGTGCGATTGTCTCGTAACCTAGCATACTTCTTAATCTCTTCTGCCAAAAACAGGTTTCCGATTGCCACTGTAGATCTTCTTATCTGTCCTGAACTTTCCTCAATATCCATGTCCACTTCCTCGTATTCCCCTTCGTTCCCCTCAGATTGCACCGTCTTCATCCTTTCCTCGATCTCTGTACTTTCTAGACCGTTTCCGACCCTCGATGGCCTCCTGGATTTTGAAGAGAGTATATACCTTCTAACCTGTTCAACGGAGTAATTCAATTCAATTTGGAAAAAAATTAATATGATAGTACTTGAAAGGAAGCCATAGCTGCTTTTGTATCTGGTCGTTTAGGAAATGACATGATAATGGCATACAGTAGGAAATCAGCCCATTCGATGCAGGCAAAGGTATGGAAGATTGTGACTAAAACAGAGACAGCGGACGAATGCTTTTACCTGATCCATCCATAGCAAGACCTCCGACAATAGAATCGCCTCCTTAGAGATAGAACCGTCGATCGTGGAGGGGGAAGTGATCTCCACTATCCTCGTCTTCACTTTGGGCTGCAACTCGCTCATCCTAGATAGCAGAGATGCTAATTCCGCATTAACAGCACCTGCATCAACAGACATTGCATTCGGCTTGGAGATGGAGACCAGGGAAAGGTAAACATGCACGAGGGTAGCCGCGCTGATCATCACCACGACCAGAAGGGCTACCGCCACTTGCAAACGGATTATCATTTTGTTCCTCATCTACGACACGTATGGTGAAGTGCGTATCCCTCATCCCGTGCCTAGGCATCAGATGCACACAGCACCGCCCTACAAATGTTTGGATACCGGTGCATGGAATCTGCACTACAGAAAACTGCATAACCTACTGGTCGCCGATTGCATGTGCAGCACATCTGGCTTCTTACGCTGTAGAACACACATGCGCCCTCGACCTGAATGCCTTTTGGAGGGGGTGGATCGCCGCAGGAAGCCTTTGGCCGTGAAACTTGTTGGAATTGCCTCATTGTCTATCTCGAGTTAAGCGAAGCACACATATCGGTGCAGGGAGAGAGAGTGAGAGAGAGTCATTGATAACCGTGATGTTCATGTCCATTGTCCTCGTCCATGACTTGTAACAGAAGCTTCTCGTTTGACTTAAGCAGTCCAGTTTGCACTGTGCAGTAGTACACTTGATAGGAATTTTAAGGAAAGTGAGATGTCCGAAGCGTTTCCAAACAGAAGCACCTGCAGACAGTCTGGCATGCTCGGAACAAAATGACAGGTGGATTTGCACGATCAATTAGGATTGAAGGTTGTAAGCGGAGATGATGAAAGCCATATCAAGCGAAAATTGAGCTGGTCAAGGAGGAACAGGTGGATCAGCAGCCTTTTTTTTTTTGAGTGATCAGAATATGAGAGGGAGCATTGGGAGCATATGTATAATACATAAGATGAAGTTACATCATCATCATAATGGGCACATTCATAATGATCAATTTATTTTTTACCTCGTCAAGTGATTCTTAGATTCCGTCTTAAATAAGTCAAAATCACCATGATATCCGTTCTAGGTGGAACTCCTTAAACCTTCTTACTTTTTTTATGGATTTATTAGAGAGATTGGCTTCTAAGAAGATATTTATGGGAGTGATGAGGCAATCAAGAAGATGCAACATATTTTGTGGAATTTATTTTGATTCTAATTCTAGAGATGGTGGTCATATAATCATGCCTTTGAAAAAAGAGCAGAGTGGACGCCCCCAAGAGTTGAGTGAAAGGGCTAACAATTACTTACGTATTCTCTTAATTCTCTTTATTAGTAGTGCATTCCACCCCATGGCTGTCAATCATGTTTGCATAAGATGACCTCCAAGGGTAGGGAGTCCAAAGAATGCCATGTAGTCAGTCTTGTCATGCCTATATTACATTGAAGCAATGGTGAGTTGGAGAGGGCCCTTAAAGGTAGCAACAACCCACTGATAGTTCACATCTGTTAAAGCCTTAGAGTTATGTCCTTCGAGTTGGGATTTTTTAACTTTCTCTGATTTTAGTGAATGTTCTTTAAAGTCACACACGTCAAACCTTTAGGCCATTGTGACTTTGTTAATCGTGGCTTGGACATTTTACTTATGTTGTTTTGTTTGAAGTGTTTAATTTTGTCTCAACAGGGAGTCTTTCATCGTGTGGCCTTGCCTCCTATAGTGAAGCATGCATTAGGCGAATTTTGTATACTCTTTCTTGTTCGAGAGGCTTTTTTTCACCTATGTCTATGTTCATTTTAGAGGGTAGATCTAAGCTAAGATCCACTTCAATGGAGTTCTGAGGGTGCCATCTCGTGTTGAATAGCATGCTATACCTTCATAAATGAAACTAGTGACATCGCCCCTAAAGCCCAATGATCGATTGATGGGTGCTTCAGAGCTTTGCTTAATTATCTCCATGAAAGTGTGATTAAGCCAATTCACAAAAAAAGGAAGTAAAAACAAGATTGAAAATTGGCGATCTATCAATATGCTTCAAATTGGCTATAAGATCATTGTGAAGATTCTCACTAACTTTGGTTGAACAGCTTCTATCACTGGAGGATATTGAGCAAGTACTAAAGGAATATCCATTACTCCTCTCAACCACAAAATAGCTTTCACAAAATGTGTTTTTCCATCATCATCTAACCCTTGGATCCAACATGATCGAATACTTCTTAGGACCATTTCGAAGAGTAACTTCTTGCAATCCCCTATCTTGTTGAGCTTTAGTATGCCACAACCAAGGGCGACCCAATAGTAGATTATAGTCTTCCTTTGTCCTAATAACTCAATGAATACAAAAGTAATATGGAATTTTGCCTCTTGTATGCAGATGGGAATGTTCTTCAAAAGACCTATGGGTTGTACATGTAATTGATCAGCCATCCAAATATAAAAAGGATCTAGATGTAAATCCATCCAACCTAGTTGCCTACATATTGCTAGTGTGGCAATATTAACTCTAGATCTTCCATCAATGAGGATACAAGGAATGAGTTTAGTTTTATACCAAACCGTAATCAATGGAACATCACAATCCACTAACTGATCTTCCACAGGTCTACCTAGCTTAGTGGTACTGACTAAGAATCCAGTTGTGTTGGGAGAACAGTGGTTTTAGCATATGGAAATAGGGTTGCTTTAAATGTTGGGAGCATTAAATTTAATAATTCTCCTAGAGGCAATTTGTAGATCAATTTCTTGATCTATATGCTCGATGTGGTGTGTCCTCTTAAGTGCAATATGCACTATGGGTTGCAATTTGAAGGCTCAATGGGGAAGGAAAATATCATATACAATGACACAGTGAAATAAGAGAAAGAACCTGAAATTATGAGTGAAATGAAAGGGAGAAACTGAAATTATGAGTCTAACAGCTCAAAAGAAGATTATATAAATTCTGGGCAAATCGTAAGAGACATAAGCATACACCTTCACTCTAAGAGCTGCACTTTGATTCTCTAAACATACATGCTCAAGACTCTAGTCTTCCAACTAGCTGCTCACGAGAAGATTGGCCAATCACTGCTTGCCCACTACTCACTCAGAGTGCCAAGCTAGCTGATGCCAAATCTACCAAGTGGAGCACTAGTGGTAAGCTAAGAGCTCTACACACACAAAAGAAGGCAAAGCTTCAGCTCTGCATTCCTTCCTCAAGTCTCTCTCTGAGCTTGTCCTCCCCTTCTCCCCCCTTTGTTGAAGGAGAGGTCTACTTATATAGTTTTCCTCGAAGTGAAGGATAGCAAAAGGGGACAAAATTAGTTTGTTCTTTGGCAGGCTCTCTGACAATTTTGACAATTTTGGTACTCTGGAAGCTTCTTCTTGGTCCACTTTTCCTGCGCTGTCACTATCTTCCAAATTCTTGTATTCGGTGTCGTCCACCGTCCATGAGTTCTCCGGGTGCAAATGGCTGAAAATTTAGACTATATGGAGATCTGGGAAATTTAGTTGCTTCTTTTCAAGTGAAAAAAGTAGACTAAATCAAAAGTACACCCTTTTCTTAAAAATTAGACTACTTTTGAAGTAACTAGACTAACTTCATAAAATTGGTGAACTTTTGAGTAAGTCGACTAACTTGTAAAATTTGACTAAAAAATCGACTATTCGGTCAACTTAGGAAAATTAGACAACTTAGAGATTTAAACGACTTGGGAAAATAGGTCAACTTGGGAAATCGACTAATTGGTCAACTTAGGAAAATTAGACAACTGGGAGAATTAGATGACTTGGGAAAATAGGTGAAATGGGAATTTAGACAATTTGGGAAAATAAATGAAATGCGAAAATAGGCAACTTGGGAAAATAGGTGAAATGGGAATTTAGTCAACTTGGGAAAAGAGGTGAAATGGGAATTCGACAACTTGGGAAAATAGGTGAAATGGGAAAATAGGCAACTTGGGAAAAGAGGTGAAATGGGAATTAGGGAACTTGGGAAAATAGGTGAAATGGGAAAATTTGGCCTTCTTCATGAGTTGGATCCCCTGTTAGCTCAGTAAATGCTTGGTTTCTATGCACTAACATGTTTCTATTTGGCAGAGGATATGCTTGGATGCAGGTATTTTGCAACAAAAAAATGTTGGTCGATAGCAGTTGACTTCAATAAATGGGGCCTGGAGGTGGGTGCTGTGGAAAGAAAAGAAATGTGGCATGGGATGCCATCATTAGAAATTATGAACATACCGTTGTTCCCTTATTGAAAGTATGTGCAAAAGATGGAGGGTGTAAAAAGTGGCCTTGCACTGCATGAGGGGTTTGCTAAGGCTGGCCTTGCTGAAATAGACATCTTGTGGGCAGCTCCCTAGTTAGCATGTATGCAAAGTGTGCCGCCCTCACAAAAGCTCAGCAAATCCTTGAGGAGATTCCGGTCCAAAGTGCTATATCTTGTTCTGCATTAATTGGAGGCTATGTTCACCCTGGGCAAGGTGTTGAAGCATTAAATTGTCTTGATCGCATTGAGTGTGAGGGCCTGTTGCCAGATGCAGTGACCTTTATTTGTGCATTAAAGGCTTGTGCTAGTGCAAAGAACCTTGATAGGGGATGCCGAATTCATAATGAAATTGGTAGAAGAGATTTACTGGTGAAGGATGTTGCTCTTGGAAATACTTTAGTGGATATGTATGCCAAATGTGGTTTGCTTGTTGAAGCATGGGAAGTGCTCAATACATCTCCTGTTCAAGACTCTAATCCCTGAAGTGCCTTGATCTCTAAGTATACTCTAATTGGTTGTAATGATTATGCATTAGATCTCTATAGACAGATGTACCTTCAAGCTATTTCACCAAACAATGTCACATTTGTTAGCAGCTTAAAAATGGCCAAAGGTCGTTCCAGCCGTTTCTCTTTGCAGGCAGATGTCAGAAGGAACTTGGGGGAAATGGTGGAAATTTGTTGGCAAATCATTTGTATGTTTTTGACTTCAGTGGGCGAAGGGAGTTCGTGGATCTGAAAAGAAACCAACTTTTGTCTTGGAGCCTGGAGATTACTCAGAGGAGAAGTCAAGGGCATTCAGCGATGCAAATAGAGGACAGGAGGCATTTTGTTCGCAGAGGACTGGGGGGGCTGTCTTTGTCTCCCCCGGCGTCGCCCTCTTGTTTGCTTCTTATCATTGTGCAGGTGGGGGAGCTCTCAGCAGCTCATGGGGGGTTTCTTCTGTTTTTTTTTGTTTTTTGTGTGCAGAAACGCAGAGGGGAGTTTTTCGAGCAGCATAAAAGGGGGGCCCTTTGTTCATCGGGTTTCTTCTTTGTTTTTGGGGAGGGAGTTCTCTATGCCCGTGTGCAGTTAAGGGGAGATCAACGGGGGAAAAGTCCATCCTGGTTCTTAGCTACTGTGGAAGGAGAATCGAGGGTGCTTTTCTCCCTACTGTGGGTTTCTCGGGTGGTATCCGTGTGCAACAGTTGCTTTCGGGAGTGGGAGGAATTCGTTTTTGTGAATACATTGGGGGAGAAGGACGGAGCACTGAAGATATCAAGGAAAAAAGGTCTGGAGTGGGGGCTTCTCTTTCTTCTTCGAAGTTTGGCTGGGCCGGCTGTTTTCTAGGGAGTCTTGGTCGGGCGCAGCAGCTTGGCCTGCAGCAGGCCATGAGGGCATGATTGCCCCGTGGTCCAGATGGCCCTTCATTTCTACAAACAGGAGGATGTTTCTGACAATCTTGTTGACAAATAGAGGAATGTCTATCCAGGATCGGAGTTTCTAGACTCACGCTGGTCTGGTGTTGGCACTCACATGGGGGACCACGAGCTCGAAGAAGGAGAAGCAGAGAATAGATGAAATAAGCAGACTGAAGCATTGAGGGAGAGAACTTGAGAAGAAGAAACCCTACGTGGGAAAAGAAGGAGAATCTTCGAAGGCAGGCGACCATGTGAAGGGAGCAGAAGATCAGAAGGCGGCTCGCACGTAAAGGAGGGAGGGAATATCAGATGGAAAGGGAGTTTCTGGAAAAGCTCCGAAGGGGGACAGAGGGGGCATTCTCTTTTTCGAGATAGATGTATGTAGGAAGATGCAAGGTTTGGGGGATCTGAAGAATGGCATATATGTATGCAGCTCGCTCTGTGTGTATCACTATGATATTTTCTTGATGGTCTGTGTGGATCTCTGAGAGATTGGTGGGCATCAGTTGCTGAGAATAAATCAACCGAGAACCAAGAGCCTGAAAAGGGTAGCGAGGGAGATCGTGCACTATCGAGAAATGTATGGGGGAAAACGGTCATAAGATGATCTAAAAAGTAGAATGGGAAAGACGATTCGACAGAGATCAATGTGTGCTTGATAACAGATGGAAAGAAGTTTAGCACTTTACATGAAGAAGATGAAGGCACGTGCAGTTCTGAGTCGATTATAGCATAAGAATAGAAGGAAATGAGGGCACATATTGATGAGTGGCAGAAGATACTACAACTGGAAGGGAAAAAAGGAAGGGCTTGTTGACACGTGGGGGGCTGCTGCGCATAATGTAAGAGGCAAAAAAAAAAAAAAAATAGTGTTGCTCTGTTCTGGTTTAAGGTCTTATGAAGCTTGCATGCGGAACCTCCTTCATCATTTTTCCCCTCTTCTTCGACGGCTGCTGTCTTTTCTTTTGGGGGGGACTTGCGAGGGGAGCACTGAACTCGAGCATGTAGAGGCAAGAATAGAAGATGATGGGGAGCTCCTCAGTGGAGTGAGATGTTACTGTTAGGTTGCACCAACGCTCTGAGCAATAAGGGGTTGGCATGTCCCATGAATAGGCCTTTGAACATGGTCGAGCACGAAGCAGTCCAGCTATTGGTTGTACGAACCAAAAACTGAGATGTAAGTCAAAGCTGGAGTGATTTGGGAGGAAGAAAAGTGCGTGGGGAAGCTACTTCGGGATTAGAAGGAAGAGCACGCCCTACTCCGTAAAGGAAAAGCTTCTTGGCCTGTTGATGTGATCTCCTATCGAGAGATTTTCCATAACGAGTCTGACACAGGCATGTGAATTACACACGAAAAAGGCCAGGTGACATTACAAATCCCTTCAAGTATGTATTAGGGCTGCTTTAGTCTTTCTTTCCTTCTCGGTGCTGCTGTACCAGAAATATAATACTGGATTAATCGAATTCCCTGAAGAGGAATCATGGTGTTGTCTCCCACCTGTAGTACTGTTTAACTGCCTTGTCTGATTTAAGATGTGTAAATGGAAAGGTTTAGCATTGTATTAAAGAGGGACGTCTGCAGAGAAATTGATTGGCTGAAACCGGTTGCATCTGCGCTCCTTTTATCTCATTTCCATTGAGTGGGTTCTCTGTTTCCTTGAGCTGCAGACTTGGCAGGGAGGCATGCAGAAAAATAGCAATGATAACGTAGTTATAATGATAAACAGAACTATGCCCCTTACTTATGTGACCTGCGAGCAAGGATGTATATAAGTATGACATGCGTAAAAGTCACTTCTGGAATTCGTGAGGCTGCCTGGCCGAATTTTTAGTTAGTTACATGTCTCACATAACCATAGCTCACGTTTTATGCCTTCAGATCCTGTAGTGAGCCTGATTCCCGCACGTTCCTGGTTGCACTAGATTCTCTAGTTACCAACCACTATGCTAAGCTGCCAAGGAATAGCCTCTCTATATAATATTATCAAAACATCTTTTCCCCTTTTTGTGAGCATGTGACCAAGGTGAAGTAATCCCCTGCTTGCTTCAAAAGAAATTACATCCATCATCACAAAGATCAAATCGTCATGACTATCGTAGCCTCCTAAAGATATTCGTACATTTGGAACTAAAGTTTGGCTCATTTTCTTCTGTTTATCTTTTCCATCTCTGGACTAAATGTAATTGCTATATTCTTTTCAATTGAGTTTTCCTTCTTTTCTGCGGTAATAGAAGACCGAAAATATATATGCCTTGGATGGTGCAAAAGGTTATTCACGTGTGAAGTTCGAAAAGGAAAAAAGAGATTGTTTCCTAAATCCTACTGGTGTGCAGAGGGATTGGTTTCTATATAAGTGACATTAAGTACAAAGTGACTTCATTTTATGGGCGATAAGAACTGCTGCAGTGATAGATTCAATGTGGGAATTTATCTTACCATTGAGAGGGAGTGAGCTGTTGCGAGTGATTCCGAGTGCAAATGTGTGTATGTGTGGATATGTGCGTGTGAAGCTGTGCATGCATGAGTGTGGGAAGGAGAGAGTGTAAGTGTGGGAGAGCAGGAAGTAGAGTGGTAAGAGAATATGCGAAGGTAAGGAGGAGGAGTTAGAAGGAGAGATAAGGGAAGATAAAGAAAAGGGAAGTGAACGAGAAAGAGAGGAAGTGAAAAGAAAAGGGGAGGGTATGTGACACAGTAAGGGTGTGTGTGCTTGTGGGTGCAAATGTACGGGAGTGAGTAAGCAAGGGTGCATGAGAGTTAGAGTATGTGAAGGGGAGTGAGGAAGAAAGAAAGAGAACGGGGAAGCAAGGAGCGCAGTTTCACGAAGTAATACATGAGTCGGAGTCCAGTTCACATACGCACTAGGGTTTCCATTTTCGTGCTTTTACATATATATTTGAGTGGAACTTGTGGATCTCAATTCATTTGGGCAACAAAAAAATAGGCATTCATTTGCACTTTCCCTTGGGTCTAAGGGACTAACATCCCCCTTCCATTTTCTTGCTCTTCGCTTCTTCTCCTTCTCCTTTTGTTCGAAATCGAGGTAACTTGCCTTGTGCTTGGCTTCTGCATCTTGAAAAGCAAAACAAAAAAAATACATTATTTTAAGGGTGTATCAAAGTACCCCGCTACAGGTTGCCCACCACTTAAACATTCTCTGTCCTCGGAGAAAAATAATACTCTTTTTTTTTTCTCTTTTCTCTCTTTCCTTTTCTTCTTCTTTTTTTTTTCCTTTCTTTTTCTCTTTTTTCTTCTCTCTTCTTTTTTTTTGAAAGAATGTAAGTGAGAGATAATATGGAAAAAAGGAAGACATTTGCAAGTGAAATGCAATACATGCTTCTTACAAAAGGAAGTAACTAGACAAAAAGATGGTGGATACAAAGTAAAAAGAAACATCTAATGCTATCCAATGCCATTCCTAACTAGGGTGCATTATGGGCCACCATAAAGAGAGTTTTTGCCTTGTCATGGATGTCTTTATAGAACGTTGCTTCCCTCCGCAACTTCTCGTTCTCCTCTTGGAGTTCTTGGTTGTTCTTCTCTAGTTGCTTGTTCTGTTCTTCTAAGTCTGTGATTTGTCTATGAAGCTGAAGTACTTGTTGGTTTGCCTCCCCCACAAATGAGGAGATACCTTTGTGATAGTCATGGAGTAGTGAGAGAGATTCTAACGTGTTTCTTGCATGAAGATTTGCTATATGGATGTTTTCTAAAGCGGGGAGTGCATGAGTGTAAGAACAAGGTGCGAGTGGAGGTGTGCTAGAATGCATGGGTTGGGTGGAGGTGGAGTGCATATGTGAACTTGAAGGGGTAACTAAGATGGTGGGGGCAGGTGAACTTGGTGATGGCATAGGAGGAGGTATGGGAGGTATGGGGATAGGTGGGACATGGATAGGTGTATGATGAGGTTGAATCGAAGGTGACATACGTGGTGAAGGAATGTGGATAGGAGATGATGCATGTGGAGTGGAAATAGGAGGAGATGGTGGTGGTGTGGGTGGATTATATGAAGCACTATGGTGAGTGTGAACCTGAGGATTGGGAGCCTTTTTCCACCCATATGTACGTGAAGATGAAGGGGGAGGAGTACCTTTTGCTGCAGCATAACGTGAATCACCCATTGGAAGGGCCAGGATGTCTTCTAATGCATTGCCTTTTACTCGTGCTCGTTTTACCAGGATCTTCTTTCTTACAGGAGTGGATGTATTGCGCTTCATGGAAGATGGTTGACCCACATTCTTTGGTATTTCCATAAGTCTGGATGGTAAATCCTTTAGCCACAAAAGTATCACAGAAGAGTAGACGTGAAATTTCTTTGCATCTTTTTGTACCTGTACTACATGCCTTTTCCTTTTTTCCATGATGGATGCCCATATTAGATGATGAAAGGGATATGGACGCACCCAGGCAAGACATAAAAGCGCGTCACAAGTAGCCATATTGTTGAACGGGAACTTGGATTTGACCCTTCTTAAGAGGATAAAATACTGACATGCACATAAGATGTGATAGTACCTTTCTGAGAGGTCGTTGGTGGTGAACAACTTCACACATTCCTCACATACCTTGCTTGCGTCGACTCCTGAGTATGATCTCCCTAGCAGAAGCCGTTCTGACTCTTTCATCCCCACAACCTTGTTTAGCATTTTCTTGGTAAGAGTTCCTGCAGTGAAGTGGGGAAAGGACTCGAAGAAGTCAATCACCTCGTCCGTTGCAATGTCTTTGGTAAGTGGTACTTTGGCAATCTCTGTGAGGTGCATTGTGAAGATCACTTCCAAAGATGCTGGTGGAAGAGCATCATGGGCAATCAAAGTGAGTGAATTTTCTCCATCACTTGATGATTGGGCTGAACCGAAATCTTGCTGATATGGTTGATCATCGGAGTCATTGCTACCCATTGAGTTCCTTGAAGATGATGATTGTGACGTGATACTTTGTGATTGGCTGCTCTTTTCTTTTTGGTAAATGCTCACCTTGCAAGTTCCTAGATTTTTACTTGCATAAGAAGTAGAACAACAAACACCAAGGAACCTTGCTACTGTGTAAGGTCAATTTTCAGCAGGCAAGATTCATCTACTTCATATGAAGGAGATCCAAGAACTCTTAAAGCTAGAAGCTGGATCAGCAGCGAGTGAGCAGGAGAAGGAGACTGAGAGTTCGAGCCGATTGGAGATGGATGATTAGCAGAGAGTGAGCCGGATGAATAAGTGAGCCAATTGGTATGTGGGAAAACAAATCGACTGAGCTGGATGATCAAGTGAGTGGACTAGTATGAGTAGCAACACGATCGCAATGGGAAAACAAATCGACTGATCGCAAGAAGACTTTGACTCTGGGAAAAAATCAACTTATTGCAAGTAGACTATGGAAAAATAAAAAAATCACCCTATGACCCTTAAACAAATCGACTTTGACACCTTGGAGAACAAAAAATCGACTTTTATTAAGAAATCGTCTTTTGATGACCAGAAATCGACCTAAAAAAAACAAAATTGACCTTTTATTACATGATAAAAAAAATTGACTTAAGAAATCGTCTTTTTGATGACCAGAAGTCGACCTAAAAAATTTGACCTTCTCTTCCAAAACAATTGACTTTTAAAACATGACCAAAAAAATGTTCAAAATGGACCTAAACACTTGTAAATCGATTTTTTTTTCTTTTTGATAAAAAAATCGACCTAAACCATAACAGAATCGACCCCTTTTTTTTTAAATCGTCCTAAATCATGAAAAAAAATTCGACCCAACCCATTAAAAAAATCGACTTTCTTTTTTTTTTAAATATCGACCTTTTTTAAAAAAATCGACCTAAAAATTTGACTTTTTTTGAAAGGTTGAAAAAAAATTCGACCTTTCTTAAAAAATTCGGCCTAAAAAAAATTTGACTTTTTTTTTTGGTGGAAAAAACAAATGATCTATTCATAGAAAAATTGACATCGACCAAAAAAAGAAATTGACTCCAATTCAGATGTCAAAAAGGACTTATGCATGTGGTTGAGAGATCTAGTGGATAGAGATGATGGGTTTTATTGATGGGGAATACGGTAAGTGTAATAGAGCATCAAGACTGGACATGGTATTTACAGAGTTCCTATAGTAGTGATTCACTATCTCATTTTGTTTCTTGGTAGGGTTTGAGACGTGAACGGTTCACCAAAGGAATTTGGGTCCCTTCAAGAGTAGAGAGACGTACCGCCCCTTGAGGAAAGATCTCTTTTACCTTGTAAGGACCTGTCCATCCAGTGGATAACTTCTTTTCCTTCTTGTTGTACAACCTTGGTTGATATAGCAGGACCAATGAGCCTTCCTTGATTCTGTCTTCCACAGATTTCTGTCGTGCCATGCTTTCCGCTTCATCTGCTCTTTCTCGAGAGTTGAATCTGCTATTGTCCTCTTTTCCTGCAGTTGATGTAATTTATTCATATTGATGTTACTCATGACTTGCAAACTATCTAACCTTGGATGTCCCACTCTGCTTGATCCTTTTAGAAATTCTAATGGAGCTATTGCTTCAAGACCATATACCAACTGAAAGGGAGTATGTTTCATGGTTACCTTGAATGCCGTCCTGTATGCCCATACCACACCTAGATAGGTAGTGCCCCATGTCAAGGGATGGAGATAGCACATTTTCCTCAAGAGCAAGATGAGTACCTTGTTGGTGCTTTCCGCTTGACCATTGGCTCGTGGGTAATATGCACATGACTTTTTGTGGAAAATTTTGTACTTCATAAATATTTCAGCTAGGGTTTTGTTGATAAAATGAGATCCTTGGTCACTTGTAACTTCAAGTGGATAGCCATACCTGTAGAAAATATTCTCATACAAGAAAGAGGCTACCGTATGAGAAGTGCAATCCTTTGTTGCCAAAACTTCTGCCCATTTGGTGGCGTAATCAGTGGCTACCAACAAGTACTTCACATTCGCGGAAGAAGTGATGGGATAGATTGGGCCCACAAAATCTAATCCCCATTTTTCAAATGGTCTCCATGATAAAGAAATTTGCAAGGGTTGGTTGTTGAGCTTACTCGGTTTTGGTGCACAACGTTGGCAAGTGTCGCATGTCTTTGCATATTCTGTTGCATCTCGAAAAAGATAAGGCCACCATAAACCTCCATGTAAAATTCGATGTGTTGTAATGTGACCTGGATAATGGCATGCAGTTGTTCCTCCATGGGCTTCTTCTAGTATCTATTGTACTTCATGTGGGAGGACGCATCTCCTATAGATCCCATCATATCCTACTCGAAAAAGAGTATTTTTGAACAATTGAAAAATTCTTACTTTTTAGGAGCAATCTTCTTCGTTCGAGTGGTGTGAGGTTAGGTGGGTAGGTTCCCGTGGTTAACAAATGATGAACGTCCTGGTACCAAGTAGGGTAAGTGCTTACTTGAAATAAAGATTGATGTGGGAGGTTGTCTTCTATGCCCGTAACTGGTTCCGGATGTCCTTTAACCCTTGAAAGGTGATCTTCCATCACATGGTGCTTCCCAGGTCGTTGAACTAGTTCGAAGTTGAATTCTTGGAATAAGAGTAGCCACCTCCACACTCTTCCATAGATGTTCGGCTTGTTTAGCAAATATTTGATTGCCTGATGGTCAGTGATGACTGTAAAGTGAATTCCCAACAAATAATGATGGAACTTCTTGAGGGCGAAAACGATCGCGAGTGCTTCTCTTTCAGTCGTACTATAGTTGCGCTCTGCTTTGGTTAGGATTTTACTAGCATAGTAAATAGGTCGGTCAAGTTTATGTTCTTTGCTAGGTTGCGTGAGTATGGCTCCTATCGCTATAGAACTTGCATCCACATGAACATGGAAGGTAGCATTCCAATCTGGTGCTACTAAAATAGGTGCACTAATAAGTTTGGTTTTTAGAAGGGTGAATGCATTGTCTTCTACTTCAGTCCACTGAAAGGGTACCATTTTGCTAACGAGCCTAGAGAGGGGCTTAGTTATCTCAGCATACATTTTTATGAACTTGCGGTGATAGCCGATATGTCCTAAGAAACTCTGGATTTCTTTTGCATTGATTGGTTTGGGCATATGAAGTATTGCTTTGATTTTGTCAGGATCGGGAGCCATACCTTTTGCTGAGACTATGTGACCCAAGAGTGTTCCTTCTGTCACCAAAAAGTGAAATTTGTTTGGATTGATTTTCAATTTGGCTTCTCTGCAAGCACTAAAAACCTGTTCCAATTGACAAAGATGATCAATGAAGTTTTCTACTGGAGTAGAACATCCAGTGCCTGAAAAGGTGGAGAAGTGGTCCATAAAGATCCTCAAGAATTTTGGCAACAATGATCGGAAGATTGAGTAAACCACTCGATTGAAAGAGGTGAGAGCATTGCATAATCCAAAAGCCATCTTAGTATATACATACGTACCCCATGGAGTTACAAATGTTGTTTTAGCTTGGTCCTTTGGATGGATGAACACTTGGTTGTATCCGCTAAATCCATCTATGAAACTGTGTAAAACATGACCAGCCACATCTTCCAAAACTTATTCTTAAAATGGGGTTGGAAACCCATCGGGAATCGTAACCTTGTTGAGAGCCCAAAAATCGACACAAACGCGTATCTTGTTGGATTTATTTTTTTTGGACTATTACCATCGATGATAACCATTCAGAATGCTCCACTGGGACAATGATCCTCGCATCCTCTAGCTTTTTTATTTCTTTTTTGACCGCTTCTGCATACTTTGGATTAAGTCGATAAATCCTTCCTCTTAGTGGCTTAGCATCATGAATCAATGAAATATAATGCTCTCCAAGATGAACAGGAATTCCTTCTAAGTCATGGTAACTCCATGCAAACACATCCTTGAAGTTTTGCATGAAAGTGGTTACCTGATGGAGCAAGGACGGATGATCCCAAAGCCATGTTGCTAGTAAGATCGGTTGTGAGTGTTCCTCATTTCCAAGATTGACTTGCCTTACAGGTTGAGATGACATGGCTGATTGTTCATTTTGATCTTCAAAAATGCATTGTGGATAGGCCGGTGATTCCTCTATGTTAATTTTTTATTCCTTTTCTTGCATCCATGACGGTGAAAGCTCTTCCCTCCACGGTATGTCGGATGGTATTGATAAGTTGTCTATTGTAGCTCTTTTCTCCTTTCCTTGGGTCAAATCCTTCGAGACTCCTTTCTTTCCTCTCCTCAAGTCCATGACGGGTTCTCCAAGCCCAAGAGTTTCTACCTGTTCAGAGTCTCCTTCACAAATAGATATGCCATAGCATGGAAAGGCTTCCATCCATTCCAAAAGATCTTGGTCATCGTTTATTTCAATTTCATTACATGCTTCTGTGATAGGAATGTGTTGGTCTTCGAGAATAGTGAAAGAGTGAGCATTACCTCCATGAGATCCTTTCAGATCTAAGTGAACTTGTTTCTGTACTTTCCCTGGCAGATTAACTAAAATAGTATCATTTCCCCAATCATGCATGGCTTGGATGTGCCTTAGCCATGGCCTTCCTATGAGTAAAGGAAAGCCTCCATTGACCTGCGATAAATTTAACACCACAAAATCTAGAAAGAATGTCAGCCCATCCATCTCTACCGGTACCTTCTCTACAATACCAAGGGGTTTAACTCGACTCTGGTCAGCCAAGTTATTGTGAACTTTGCTTCACCGAAAAGTTGGAGTCCAAGTGATTTGAGGGTAAAATCTGGCATGAGATTTATACCTGAACCTCCATCGATTATTACTCCATTTATAGTTATTCCATATATAGTGACTGATAGATATGGACTCCTGAAGTTGGTTAGAGAGTTGGTTGATACCTTTGTGAAGTTCTTGGAAATTGAAGCTTTCATCAGGTTTATTGGAGTGTGCCCACCACTTATTGCAAGCAATGTCGGAGGAGACAATGTCTCTATGATCCCTATAACTTCACTTTTAAACCTTTCATCCAATCTTAATAGATCATACAATGATACCTGCTGGAAGGTGTTCTTTAATATTTCCTTCGTCTTGATGATGGATGGTATTGGCAAAGGTAGAGGAGGCTTGTTACATGAATGGAGTTCCCTCATCGTTTCTTCAAAAACTTTGTCTATTTCTTGCAAAACTTCAGAATTTTTCGTACCTGAGTCTTTTTCTTGGAGGACCCTTGCTTCTGCTTTCTTTTTCTGGGCTCTTGTCTGAACCCCTTGTTCTTGATCCATTTCTTGCAACACCACCACTCTAGCTTCTGGACTTGAGCTGAAGAATAGGCTTGCATTGAGTTCTTGATTTCCTTCTTCTCTCTATTGTGAATCAGGTTCTAACTCTGGAGCATAGCTTGGGGTTTCTTTTTCTGGTCCATGATTGTGTAGGGAAACATCTCCATGAAATTGATCAAGATCACTTAGTGGAGTGGCATGGATCTGGGCAAAAGAGTCGATTTCAAAAAATAGTCTATTTTCTTGAATTGAGTCATCCTGGGAAAATTAGTCGACTTCAAAAATTTGACCTTTTTTAAGTAGACTATTTTTAAAAGTTTGGGCAACTTCAAGTTGACCATTTTCCAAAAATTGGTCTACTTTGTGAACGTGGTCATTTTTACAAAATTGGTCAAATTTTTTAGTCACTTGCTCCTCTTGCTCAACTTGACCATTTCTAAAAAATGGTTCAACTTCTTTAGGTGAAAGAATTCGTCCAAATTGCCCAGGGGCATCACACACATTCGGGTCCTCTTTCTCAGATAAGCGCCATTGTGAGTGTACAGGAGAAAATTGGGTGTTGCTCTCTTCTCTCTTACTTGAATGAATTGCTGGTTGCTTTCCCTTATTGACAGAGATAACATTGACTTGGTAGGATGGAGCTGATCCGCTTGTAGAAGCCTTCTTCTTCAGACAGTCCTTCGAATAATGATCCATTGTATCCGGGCAAAACCTGCAAGGTGGAGACCCTTTTGGGAGGGAGCATTTTCCTTGAAAATGCCCATATTCGCCACATCAGTAGCACATGATAGGATGAGCTGGTCTTCTAAATGGAGGTTTTCTTTCGTTAGAGGAGTTTACCTGAGGAGTGGTATACATGCTTCCAACTTGAAATCTTGGAGTTGGTAATAGGGGTTGATGTACAGATACACTTGGTGATGCCCAATTTGCTTGCATCCCTTTGAGAAAATAGCAATCCCTTGCTTCATGGCCTGGCTTTCCACAAAATTGACACACCAACCTTTCCGAACAATCTTGAGAAGAATGTCCTGATTTCTTATATAAGGTGCACCAAATCGATGTTTTTACCTCTTTTTGCGTTCTAAGCTCCTCCAATTCTTGTCGTAGTAGAGCTAGCGCTTCATCCCTTCCTTGCCAAGCAGCTTTTTCCTCTTGTAAGGTCTTTTGTAACTTCAAGGCTTCTAACTCTCTTCTTAGTTGTGCAAGAGGATCACTTGTAAATTCATCCGTACCTTCATGATCTTTGAACTAGACTCTTGCTACTTTGATCCTTGAGGCTGCAGCTTCAAATTCCTCCAATGATGCATCAACTTGTAGAAACTCTCTAAGCTTTTGCTGAGAAGTTTTTGGTAGAGCCTTCTCTACCCATTTCTTGACTAGAAAATCCCACGGGTTGTGAGGAGGACGAGAAACTAACGACTTCACTCTGGTCATTAATTCAGAGAATGCCTCTCCTTTTTGTAGTTCAAGATTTTCCAATTGATCAAGAATGTGTTCTGTGGAGTTACCTGGTGTAAATGTAGTTGTGAAGGCGGTTTTGAGGGCATCCCAGGTGGTGAAGTGTGCTTCATCGTGTTGATTGTACCATCGATCTGCGAGCCCTTCAAGAGTGGCCGGAAACAAGGTAAGGAAGGCATCTTCTCTCTGATGTAAACCCCTACTCTTACATAGGGAAAGAAACCTCCTGATGTGATCATCCGCATCCTCATGAGGGGCTGCCTTGAAGGAAGGAAATTTGATGTTGATCCAAGAGAGCAAGTTAGTCAAATCGTCCCCCATCACTGCGGCATGTGGTCTTTGCTTGTCTTCCATGTCTGTCGAAGGAGGCGTTGAGTGTCAATCCGAGATGCCTTGCGATGATGATGCGTCAAGAAATGGAAATGGAAGTGGTGGAGCTCTAGGAGGGATGTAGTGTAATCTTTTCTGTTGATAACTCTTTATGGGAGTCTTCACGGGACTAAGGGATCCTTCCTTATGGCTAGAGCGAGTATGAGTCATAGACTATCACTCTAACGCTCTTCATCAACTCGGTTCTTCTAAGGGCTGAACTTTTAACAAGTTCAAATTGCAACCAAGATCCCACCGATTGTGCCAAAACGAGCACTTGTAGATCAATTTCTTGATCTATATGCTCGATGTGGTGTGTCCTCTTAAGTGCAATATGCACTGTGGGTTGCAATTTGAAGGCTCAATGGGGAAGGAAAATATCATATACAATGACACAGTGAAAATAAGAGAAAGTACCTGAAATTATGAGTGAAATGAAAGGGAGAAACTGAAATTATGAGTCTAACAGCTCAAAAGAAGATTATACAAATTATGGGCAAACAGTAGGAGACATAAGCATACACCTTCACTCTAAGAGCTGCACTTTGATTCTCTAAACATACATGCTCAAGACTCTAGTCTTCCAACTAGCTGCTCACGAGAAGATTGGCCAATCACTTCTTGATGCCAAATCTACCAAGTGGAGCACTAGTGGTAAGCTAAGAGCTCTACACACACAAAAGAAGGCAAAGCTTCAGCTCTGCATTCCTTCCTCAAGTCTCTCTCTAAGCTTGTCCTCCCCTTCTCCCCCCTTAGTTGAAGGAGAGGTCTACTTATATAGTTTTCCTGGAAGTGAAGGATAGCAAAAGGGGAAAAAATTAGTTTCTTCTTTGGCAGGCTCTCTGACAATTTTGGTACTCTGGAAGCTTCTTCTTGGTCCACTTTTCCTGCATCGTCATTATCTTCCAAATTCTTGTATTCAGCGCCGTCCACCGTCCATGAGTTCTCCACGTGCAAGTGGTTGAAAATTTAGACTATATGGAGATCTGGGAAATTTAGTCGCTTCTTTTCAAGTGAAAAAAGTAGACTAAATCAAAAGTACACTCTTTTCTTAAAAATTAGACTACTTTTGAAGTAAGTAGACTAACTTCATAAAATTGGTGAACTTTTGAGTAAGTCGACTAACTTGTAAAATTTGACTAAAAAATTGACTATTTGGTCAACTTAGGAAAATTAGACAACTTAGAGATTTAGACAACTTGGGAAAATAGGTCAACTTTGGAAATCGACTAATTGGTCAACTTAGGAAAATTAGACAATTGGGAGAATTAGACGACTTGGAAAAATAGGTGAAATGAGAATTTAGACAATTTGGGAAAATAGGTGAAATGGGAAAATAGGCAACTTGGGAAAATAGGTGAAATGGGAATTTAGTCAACTTGGGAAAAGTGGTGAAATGGGAATTAGACAACTTGGGAAAATAGGTGAAATGGGAAAATAGGCAACTTGGGAAAAGAGGTGAAATGGGAATTAGGGAACTTGGGAAAATAGGTGAAATGGGAAAATTTGGCCTTCTTCATGAGCTGGATTCCCCTTCCATTTTCTTGCTCTTCGCTTCTTCTCCTTCTCCTTTTGTTCGAAATCGAGGTAACTTGCCTTGTGCTTGGCTTCTGCATCTTGAAAAGCAAAACAAAAAAAAATACATTATTTTAAGGGTGTATCAAAGTACCCCGCTACACAATTGAATCGTAGAATTACATAATATGTGCCAAGAATCCTTGAATGAACTAAGTTCTAGAGAATTACTTACTGAATTTTGAGTTGGTAGCTATGTGGGACTTAAAGAATTCTTTGGAATAGACTTTTGATCCAAAATTGAGTGTATCACTGGAGAAGGTGAATTTGTAGACTTAAAATGTAGTGGCAATTGATTAGCCCATCTTGACACCTAACTATATAATTTATGTTGCTCTTGAGCAGTAGGATGATGGGAAGATTCTTCCCTATCAATTTGTTTTCCTCATCTAGTTACTACTATCACCACAAGTTCTTCAAAGCTGAAAGAGACCATGTTGGTCATAGGAGCTTTCAATGTAGCTTCGTGCTTTCGTTAATCATACTCCTGAGCTTCCTTGCAATTCGCTAGAACATGATCAAATTCCATACAAAATAGAAGTTATAGCCATTTACCTTCCAAATAAGTGTTTTCATCCTCCTACTTCGATTAAAGAGTCTTCATCCTCTTCCAAAACTTTGATATCCAACATTATCACTTCCTTGTTGAGAGTTACTTCCATTGTCTTGAGGGGTTCTATCATTAACCGTCAATCTGGGGTGAATATTATGTACATATGTAGGAGGGTACCACTGCCTTGGATGCATAAATTATGGTTGAAGTTAGTGGTAATTACCTTGGTACAATTATTGTATGTACATTTTTCAATACAATGGGTCATTATGTTACAAATTGTGCAATAAACTTGGTTTAAAGCTCAAGTGGCTACTATATGGCTCACATTCCAACATTTTGTACAATATAATTGTCTTATAGCTTCTTGAGATCCATTTAAAGGAAGAGGTTCATACTACTGCTCGAAGGAGAGATTGGCCACTTTCAGATTCCTCTCCAATTGTTCTATTGCATCAATAATTTGATCCAATGTTCAAATAACATCTAAAGTGAAGAGGAAAATTTTTTCATTGAGAATCAAGTCAAGCCCATCTATAAACTAGCCTTGTATTACATCTATGGGAGATCGTTCATTTTGTGTAATTTGTCTTCAAGTACTCCAAAAAAGAGATGCATAATCTGCCATAGTTTGAGCGGGTTTCTGTACCATGTATTGCAATGTAAAAATAATTGCCCCATCGTTTTGGCCTTCTAGAATTGTCGCAAAAATGCCATTTGTAAAGCATCAAATATGGCAAAATAGTCACTACAAACTATGTTTGCAATTGTACTACTTCTCCACCTACTTTCACCTAAAATACGTGATATTTCCTGCATCATCTTGTGCTATCCATGGAGTTTCCTATTGGAAAACAATGTCCTATTAGTCCAAAAGGTCTCAGATAATACAAAATGTATAGATAAAATTTGTTATAAGTTTTCTACAATGAAAGCACCCAGTGCTCTTGGCTAGGCAAAAGGCCTTCCATCCTAAGCGTGTGAGTTCGAATCCTTCCGATAGCATATCGGCGCAGAACAGATTTTTTTTTAGAAGATTTTTTAGCAACGAACGAACATCTTTTCGCGATGGATTTTTCTGAAATACGATTTGCTATCGCAAGAGCTTTATTGGATCATAGTTTTTCTTTTGAGTTATGCTTTTAGAGAGCTTTTCAAGAGTAAACACACTACTATATAATAAGAGCTTGGCTCATTATTCAGTTCATCCTTCACCTAGTTTCAACACCAAGCTTTGGAGAGCTTTGGTACCTCAATAGAGGTAGTGCTTTTAGCATATGGGGCAGCCATGGTGCTATGTTGAAGCATGTTGAGGAGCCGCTATGGAGTTCTTCTTGGAGAAGAAGAGTGTGCTCACACTCTTGCTTATGGAGAGGCTATTAGCAACTTGATGGTGTGGATCGGCCATTCACATGATGTATTTGAAGATTGTCTTCTACATGAAGATTTCGATTTACTTCAAAGACATTGGATGTTGGTTAACATAAGATTTACATCTTATGTTAAGAATTCAGGTACATGTTCTCTTTATGCACACAGGTACTACTTGGAGCTTATGGAGGCAGTGGCATCCATATCAGGAGGAGTACTATTCGGCATAGGTACAAGAGAATCAGTACATATATGCTTCATGCATATTTGGATGAGGTGTTAGAGAAGATATGTTCATATGAGTTTGAGGATTTCTGGCAGCAAACTTGTTAGCATTCTTTGCTACTTTTGTAAGTATGTGATCTTTTCACACACGTGTCTGACTTAGGTTCTTCCATAGCCTAAGTTCATATGAGGGTTTGTTGATTATCAGTTTTAGAATGATCCTTCCTCTTTCTGTCACTCATATTCACTCTTCTACAACCTATTAGGTCACACATCTCATGTATATTTAGATTTTTGTCCATACATCTGAATATGTTTGTTACATTTGTACATTCACTCATCCATCTATTTCTATTCACATAGAGTGGTTGAGATTTTGACTCCCACATTGTACATTGAACATTGGTATATATGATAGTGTGAGTAAGCAGCGGTTTATGTAACACTTTACACATGTTGTCTAATCTTTCTCTATCTTTGTCTCATCATTTGTATGATTAAGTATGGTATGTTCATATTTTGTCAATATTGATAGATAGATAGATAGATAGATAGATAGATAGATAGATAGATAGATAGATAGATAGTCAGATAGATAGATAGATAGATAGATAGATAGATAGATAGATAGATAGATAGATAGATAGAGAGAGAGATAGATAGATAGATAGATAGATAGATAGAGAGAGAGATAGATAGATAGAGAGATAGACAGACAAACAGATAGACAGACAGACAGATAGGCAGGTAGACAGACAGACAGACAGACAGACAGACAGACAGACAGACAGACAGACAGATAGATAGATAGATAGATAGATAGATAGATAGATAGATAGATAGATAGATAGATAGATAGATAGATAGATAGATAGATAGATAGATAGATAGATAGATAGATAGATAGATGGAAAAATTGATGGATGTGAATAAATGGATGGATAGATGGATTCATAAATAGCTGAATGAATAAATGGAGATGGATAAATAGATGGATTGGTAAATAGGTGAATGAATAAATGGAGATGGAATAATAGATGGATGGATGGACAAATAGATAAGTGGAGGGATATACTAAATAGATAGATAGATTGATAGATGGATAGATGAATAGATTATAAAATTGATAGATAAATAGATGATTAAATCTATTTATACATGATAATCTTCACGTGTATCTAGATAATATTATGGAACTAAAAGTCAAAATAAAAAAATCACAATAGTTTCTATACACTCCCTATACTATGGATGATTATCATCAGGTGAATATATGTAGCTATTGTGAAAGAAAGATTCAATGACAATCACAATCATTCTTATACACTCCCTATACTATGTATGATTATTGTCACGTGAATCTATGTAACTATTGTGAAAGTAAAATTCAAAGAATCATAAAATCACAATACTTCCTACTAAGAGAGTAAGAATTGGGGTGGTGATTCAAACAATCTCAACAGATTCAAATTTGATATTCATATATTATTGTGAGAGTAAGAATCGATGCTGCAAGGCATATAAGTAATTGATTTTTTAAAATTTGATTTACATAAGTATACAAGTAAGAAATCCATTCATTATTTATAACGTTTATAGTTATTATTAGTTAAAAACACATGAATATAAGTTAGAAAAGCATAAATCACACATATGTAAGAGACACTAATGTGAATCATCACATATGTATGATATACACACAAATAACTAATAATTAGAAGTATAAAAAACAACGGATATACCTAAATGCTTAGCTCAAATGATCACTAGTAGGAAGCTTTATTGCTAGGTCACACTTACAATCGAAAGGGCAAATGAGCACTTATGATAAAAAAATGTGTTACCTTAAAGCATCAAACATTCCTCTAAATCACAAGGCAAAGGGATATCTTCATCATATATCAAGTGCTATCTTTAGAGCTTGTGGCCCTAGTCAAAGGAGACCTTATCTCAAATTCATCCTATATATCACAAGAGGCCATGAGAATCATCAAAGTGTAGTGAAGAGCATGGATTCCTATTGTTGAGGAAGGAATCGAAAACCATATATATAGTGCCAAGTGTGTTCCATAGAACCTCCCATGGTAAGGGTTTAAAAAAAGTGCTTTGAATTAAAAAGGAGAATGATAAAAGAGAGCTAGAGGGAGGTATAAAGAAGGCTTATAGATTTTCCATACCCTCCAAGAGAGATCCACTTGCTTAAGAGCTTGTTGTCCTCAAACATGAAGACCCTCGAGTGTTTGAAGGGGGGAGAGCTATTGTAGTTCTTAAATCTTTTACCTAGAAATTCAAGCAGTTTTTATATGGGCCACTCCTTGGGGGATCCTCCAAAGTTAATCATGGATATTATTTTCCAAATTTTCCATAGGTATTCACCCTTAACAACTTTCTAGAGGGTAGAAGAGCATCTGATTGCCTCTTCATGCAATGCTTGCTTCCAATTGGTGGGTTGATTTAGTCAAGGAGTCTTACAGACTTTTTTCCATAATGAGGTCTTGTTTTGACAGGAGAAGAAGAGATTCCCAACGTCTTCTCTCTATCTATGATATCTTTTACACCATGAAGGGGCACCACAAATCTCCCTAGCTCTCATGTTTTTCCACATCTCATAATGGAGATCTTCCACATAACGAACACTTTCTTATTTCCCACAAGTAGGTGCCAAAGTCCTCTAGATTTTAAGTCCCATCTTAACCAAGATCAATCAGTGTGCCATTTATTGGTTTTCCAAGTTTCTCATAACTTTTTAAATAATATCCTCTAGTTTTTTTTGTCGGTTCTCCACTTCAAACCATTTTGATGAGGGGGCTTATGCAAGCCTTTGGGCTAGATTTTATTGGCGATATGGATGTTCTCTTTCTTTGATTCCCTAATATATTTGATCGAGAACCAAATAAAATTATTTTGTCTAATGCCGGATTCCAATTCCTAGTCCTAGTTAATACAATAGAGGGGCTTCAACTTATTTCAAACTTTCCACAAAGAGGCAACCAAATATGATCTTTTGGAGATCACTTGAATGGGGGGGAGTGTAATTGGATCCAAGAGAGAGAGAGAGAGAGAGAAAGGGGAAGAAGCACTATAAAGTGTGATGTAGTTCCAAGATCAAATGAAACAACTACACCAAAGGAACTTAAGAGATAATCACATCAACAAAGGATCACTTGTTTTACTATTTCGGATGGATCAAAATATGGCCAAACTAACATCAAGGTGGATTGGACCTTTTAAGGTAGTGGAAATTCTACCAAGAGGAGTGGTGCAATTGACAACTTTGGAAGGAGAACTTCTTCCCTTGGTAAAGAATTCACAAATCCTATTGTTCCATGCTTAGATCATATTGTCTCATATTGTAAGTGTCAAGTTTTGACCTCAAGTTTTTGTAGTAATATGTCCCCAAGTTTTTGTGGTAAATGTCCCCAAGGCATTTTTCCATTGAAATCCTTAGTTTTGCCCCTTTTTGTATGCAACCCTCTTGCATTTAACTCATTTTACTTTGTTCCATCTTGATCCATAATATCATCTACATGAATAACAACTTAGGGGCCTCTTTGTGCTAATTTCAACTCATTTACCCCTTAAAATCCCAAGGCTTGTATGAGGAGAATTTATTTGTGAATCTTTTCTTATTGGTTGGGAGGAGAAAAAGTGTCATGCATGCATCTTGGGGTTTCTTTTGTACCCTCGCTTTGCCTCCATAGGCTTAATAGAAGAATGTTCAGGGATCACAAAAATAAAAGGGGAAAAAAAGAGACAATACTACACACATCCCAAGACTTCCTGTTCACTCTCCTATCCCCTCTAGGGCCTTAGAAGTTTGGATGTGAGGAGAACACGGAAAGCGTAGGAATTTTTTTCAGAATTTTTTTGTTAATCTTTTTAATACATTGGGTCACTCATGGTCCCTCTCTCTCTTTTCTATGTCAATTCTCAACGCATGCATCATCTTTGACGGAACATAACTTAAGTTAGGAGTATCAAATTTTGATGTCTATTTAGGCCTTGTTTTAGTATTCTCTAATTTTTTCACAAATCAAAAGG
This sequence comes from Ceratopteris richardii, assembly GCA_020310875.1. Lineage (NCBI taxonomy): Eukaryota > Viridiplantae > Streptophyta > Polypodiopsida > Polypodiales > Pteridaceae > Ceratopteris > Ceratopteris richardii. The sequence goes on along the minus strand of CM035427.1, from coordinate 139,611,040 downwards.
TATGAGCTTCTAGCAAGTTGCATGTCTTAATGGAGTAGTGGCACCACCCCCATTGTGTCAGATTCATGGAGAAGTGGTGCATTTACAAAGGATGATGGTATATGTACTAGAGGCCTGGAGTATATGTACTAGAGGTTCTCACCATTGTGTCAGAGTGACACCAAAATTGGCATCATTGTCGGGATCACTTAAGAACAATGGTGAGAACCAATCTATGGAGATCAATCTTGTAATTATCAATTCGTGGAGACGTGAGGATGATATGACCATCATAAGCTAGTGGAATGCACAAGTGCATGATTAAGAAGCACACACATACACACACACACACACAAGGCAAGACAAAGAGTGGAACAATGGAATCTTGTATTTCTCTAACTTCAAAATACAATCAACTTCATACAGAGCTCAAATACCAAACAACCTAGCCCCCGGAATGAGGTATCTAGCGCTTTTTATAGTTTTTAGACTAGCTTTGCTCTAGTTCAAACCCAGTGATCGGCCTAGTTAAAAATTAGGTTCTTGGAATATTTTAGAGCGTCAAATGAGCTCCAAAAATTACAAAAATTGATACACTGGCTCTCCTAGTACTCCTCGAGCTTGGGGACTCCTTGGCTTGCACAAAATGGATTTGAAACTATAAAAACCCAATAATTACAATGATGTGTAGTGATGAAAATCAATGTTAAGTACATAATTGATTCGAAAAAATGTGGTTGGGCCTATTCCTTGCTTGATCAACATTGACTGCTTTGTCTATTCATACTGCCTTATTCTTCTCTCTCACTATCATGTCGCATGCTTCCTTGTCTACTAAGGCCTTCTTGGCTAAAAGTCCCCCCTCTTGTGTGTGTCATCCCTGACAGACCCTTGTTGGCGAGGGTGTTCTATGTAGTACTATACAACATGTCTGGCAAACTCATGCTCCTTGAGCCTTAGTCCACGAGTAAGATATATCATGAGTCTCTCCTAGCTCCTAGGACCTCTAGATGTGGTATTCTTAATTGTTCTGCATGGATGGCTTGCTCCACAACAAAAAGTTGCAAGAGGTGAGTAGGCCTCAAAATGAATATTTTTGAGTGATATTCCTAAAATCCTACTCAGAACATCTCCTCTAAATTCTATTTATACCACGCTGTCAAATACTTTATGCAAGCATGAAAATAATAGAGAGTCTAGATAGACAATGTAGTGCTCATGTCATGTACCAAGTTATAGTTTCCTTCATTGAAGCGAGGTGCAGATATATAAGGGGCTTTTACTTTGTGAAACATTTTGAATACTATTGTCATGAGCTCAAATATCTTTGTGGTCATATGTGCGGCTACATCTTTAGGTGTGGTGTCCAATGGCGAATGGTGGAGATCATGTATGCCATGGTGGGTGGAGCAAAGTAAGGGTAAGTGAGCCAGTTGACACACAGAGGGTTATTCCTTACCTTGATTGTAAAGGCTGGCCATGATCTTTGTCATGGTACTAGGACATAGCACGGGTTGTATATAATGTGCATTGGAGTGTTGGACCATGTGTGCATAATCTCGGGATAGGTCTCTAAGAGATGTCAGTGCCCATGGGGTTGAAAAATAGTCCCCCTTTGTGCTCTCTTTAGGACATCTCTAGGTAGCAAAGGTGAGATCCTTGCCAATAACACACTTGATTTCCGCATTGTATTCTACTAAGAGCACAAAGTATGGCTTGTATTGCAATTATGAGTTGGTGATGAGGTGACGATGAGACAAATTTTGGAAATATTCTTAATGTAACACTATCTCCTCTAGATTTTCCATTGATTGAATCTGTATGGATACTCTATCATCACGGGTGCATTCTATCTCTTCTACCTGCCTCACCCACTATGGCCTTGGTGCCTCATATGTCGTTTCTCCTTCTTTAGTGACTAGGCCACCAGGTATGAGCTATGGTTTGTAAGGTTCTTCAAAGGATTCTTCGATTGGAATTTCCACGCTCTCCTCAGGCACTGACACATTTGGCAATGAAGGTGGTCGCTTATACTGTAGTAATCTCTCTTGTAATTCTTTTATCTGCTTTTGCAACTCTGTCAACTCATGTGGTGCTTCCATAAGTGCAGGAGGTTCAAGAGTGGGAGTATGGGTTACCGTCTGCTATTTTCGTAACTGATCTACCTCTTTTGAGAGTTTATCGTATGAGTCAAGAAGATTAGCATGGTCTTCCAATATTATGCATATGTTCTGGTGACACAACTTGAAACTTTGATGGACTTATGGGTGTTCTCGATTGCTACTTCCATGTTGTCTTGATTATGTTGCTATAATCTCTTATTTTATTCATGGGGGACTACTATGTGTCTTCATAATAACCCCATATTTTGTTGAAGTTTTGCATTGCGTTCCATGGCTATGCGGAGATGGCCCTCCACTATGTGTATAACGTCTTGGTCCACATCTTGAAGCTTAGACTCTATCTCGTTGTGTGATTATTACAGGGTGTGGTACTGATCTTTTAAGGCCTTGTTGCTTGCTTCTGACTCTCATACATGTTCTTGTAGCTCGATGGATTGTTCATTGATAGTTGCATTGTGTGCCTCCACTTTCTTATTCATGTCTAAGTTGGTTTGCATAATTAATCATTGTATTGAGAGCATTATCTACATTCCTAGATGCTATATGTATAGGGGGGATGTAGGGGAAAAGGGGATGGGAATGGGAAGTGTGGATTATGTGCACGATGGTGTTGTGAGTGTAGGTGATGTTGGAGGGGGGATCAAGATCAGGAAAGGAGGAAGTGTAGGGGGTGGGGAAGGTGTTGTGGGTGGTGAGATGTCCATGGGATGAGACGTGGAAGTGCATGATGGTTCTACCATATAGGCGAGAATGGTAGGTGTTGTGCTCATGGTGTTAATGAATAGTTCTGATGATATCAATGGTAGTGGTGGTCGAGCAAATAATGAAACAAAGGGTTGAATAAGAGGTGGTAGGGAAGTCATAGTTGGATGTGGTGGAAACACATATAGGAATGGTGAGGAGTAAGGAATTATTTGGACAAAAGTTTAGGTGGTTTTTAGGGCAAGATATCCGATCATGGTAGAGGAAGTGGTTGGGTGACCTAGGTGTCGGGTATGATGGCCTACGATAGGTTTGGATAAGGACTTGATGGTGGAGGAGGTGTAGTACAATGGGTTGGTAATCGTGAAGAAGATCTATGAAAGGGAGACTGGGGCACAGAAGGAAAAGTTTGGCATTTTTGTGGTTGCATCAGTGGCAATTACAATGTCCTTAGTCCTAGAGGGTGAGCGGGGTGGGGTGTGGAAGTCTAATTCTTCTTGTTGGGTGATGACTTCAACCATGGTTGTGGGTTGGTGTCCAAGGGTTCTAATCGGGGATGAAGGGGGAAGAGGTGAGACTGGTGGTGTCTATACAAGGGTTTTGGTGGTTAGGTGAATGGTTGTGGTAGAGGTTGGAGTCCATATAGTGGTTAGTACTTTTTGAGCTGATGTAGTCACTTCAACTTTTGTGATTGGTATTTGGATATTCTTCCCTAGCCTCTATTTCTTCCATTAATGAACACTTTGCAAATCCAATTGCTATATGCTTAGATCAATCTATCTCTTAGTTTCTTTCATATTTAGAATGTGTGTTATTTTTGCTTGTCATGAAGTACACACACATTGATTTAATCTGGGGAATTTAATAACTCAAGTTATAACTTCTTGTAGTTTACCTCAGATTTTTAGTAAATTCACAAAGGGCCATCCAAGTAAGTGTGCATAGTGGAGTTTCACCTTGTTCTTGGGGCATTTTTGCATTCAAATCCTTAGTTTTTTCATTATTTTTCCATGTAGCCCTCTTGCGATTATCTCCATTTACCTTTTTCCATCCTTATACAGTACATAATCTACTTGACTAACAACTTATGAGACTCTTTGTGTTAACTTTGCCTCATTCAACTCTTTAAAATCCCAATATTTTTGGCTTGTATAAGAAGAATTTCTTTTGTGAAATTTGGCTTATTGCTTGAGAGGAAAAAAAAAGTGTTATGCTCGCACCTTGAGATTTCTTTTGCACCCTCTTCTCACTTCCATAGGCTTAAAAGAAGAATGGCCAATGATCAACCAAAAAAAAAGGGGGTAAGCTACACACATCCCAAGGCTTATTGTGCACTCCCCCATCCCCTTTAGGGCCTTAGAAGTGTGGATGTAAAGAGAATGTGGAAAGTCTAGAAGTTTTTTGAAAATAGTTCCAAAATTTTCCTAAAATATGGGAGACTCATGGTCCCTTTCTCTCTCTCTCTCTCTCTTGTTTTCATGTTGTATTTTCTCTTCGTCTCTAGTTGGTTGTACTCTCTCTCTCTCTCTTGTTGTTGTCCTCTTGATATCTTTCTCTCTCTTATAATTATCTTGTAATTATTGGCATCACGTTCAATTTTATTCATTAGCAGTTGTTGTTGATATATTTAGGTAATGATGTGCGTGAAGACACTAGGACTGCTGGGGCACTTTTTTCCCTCTTTAGGAGGTTTTTTTCCCTGGCTTGTATATATGCCTATAGTCCTAATGGGTTACTTATCTTTGTACATTCTAGTGGTAATACATTCAGTATTGTGTGTTGTGCTCCAAGCTTCTTCTTCTTCCTTGTGTTGTTTGCATGCTTCCGCAGACGGCTAACTCCCACAATTGGTATCATAGTAGGTCGCCGCGTCATCTAGGGCATCATCTTCACCTCTTCAGTTGTAGTCTCAAAATCGCATGAAATTTGGTGAGCATACTCAGGGTGTTTTAGAGATCAAAAGAGCTTCGCCATGTGGTGCCGAAATCGCGATCTGAGCTCGTTTTGGCCTCCGAACACACTATTGCAGTGCTTGTGCATGCTATTTCATCTTTTTGTGCCAAAGATATGTACAGGTTTTGGTTCGCCAGTATAAGCGTTTCGAAGTCTACTACAGGTCTAGCAGAACTCGTTTGGGTAGTTCTATTCAACTTTTTCAGATACAGTCATTTTTTTGCATCAAGGTATTTTAGTCAGTGGCCATGGCTGAAAGCACTGATGTATTTTGTATGTTGGCTATTGAGGATAAGTTGAATGGTACGAATTACCCATTGTGGTCTTATATGATGCGTCATGTATTGGTTGCAAAAGGACTATGGAATATCGTGTAAGGTGTTAAAAGACATCATGTTACACTTGCGAATACAAGTACTGAAGCTGATGCAGATGGCATCGAAGATGGTGATATTCTACAAATTCCTATTCGTGTTGCGGTTTGTGCTGCACCTATTGGCAAAGCAAATCCATTGGGATGGCAAAGATGCTCAGACATATGCATTGATAGCCTTGTCTGTTAAACATGCCATTATTCCTCATATTCGCTCTTGCTAAGCAGCTAAGGATGCTTGGGATACACTTACCACATTGTACCAAGCTAGCAATGAGGCTTCTGTTGCTTACCTCAGAAAACAATTGGAGAGTGAGCATATGAATGAAGGTGATTCTATGGAAAATTTTTTGACAAAGATCAAGGATTTGAAGGAACAATTGATTTTTGCTGATGAAGTTATACCAGATAGCTTACTTGTGCAGATTGTTCTGAATGGTCTTCTTGACTCATATTAGATTTTTGCTTCTACTCTTCATTTAATGATGAAAGGCAATCCAAATGCCCTATCATTTGAAGAGTTAGTTTTTGTTCTATTGCAGGAAGATTGGTCTAGGCAAAACAAGTCCATTATGTGTGTTGCAGATCAAGCTTTCCTAGCTAGTCAGAAGAGAAAAGGAAAATGAAGCTCCTCTACTAGTAAACAAAAATCTTCAAATGCTGCACATTTGAAGAAGGAAGACAAAGATGAGAAGAAATCAGAAAAGCAAAAATTGTTTTGCAAATACTGCAAAGCAAATGATCATGTCATGAAGAGCTTTCCAAAACTGGCTGCTAAAGAGGCAAAGAAGAGAGAGGCCGGAATGGTTGTTGCAGAGGCCTCTACACCAAAAATAGAGTTTGCTAATCTTGTGCAGAATGAAGAATGGGCATTTACTACTGTTTGCAATTTTGACCCATCTTCTCATGAGCAGTGTACATCTTCAGTAGGCTCAGATGTTTGGTATTTTGATAGTGGGGCAACCAAACATATTACTTCACAACACAGTTTCTTCACTTCACTTGAGCTTGCCCCTACAAGGAATATGGTCACATGTGCTAACAAATCCTCTTATCCTATCATGGGAGTTGATAAGATCATTCTGACTATTGCTGATAGTAGTTCTTTCACCTTGTTTGATGCTTTATTTGTGCCAGGGATCAAGAAAAATATGTTATTAGTTTCAACATTACCAAGATTGGCTTGGTTGTGAAATTTCTTAACGACAAATATATAGTTCATGATATGTCAAATGGCGACATGATTATTCCTTCTGGCATTTATGTCATGGGTTGTATAAGATCATAGGCTATAAAAGATTTGTGAATGATTCAACATGTGCACTACATGATTCTCAGACTATGCCAGATGCAAAGCTTTGGCATGCACACTTTGGTCATCTGAATTTTGCTAGTTTGCTATGCCTGCAGAAATGTGAAATGGTGTCCTCTTTGCCCAAATTTGAGGAACCCGAAAAACATGTCTATGAAAGCTGTATTTTGGGCAAAATGCAGCGTTGCTCCTTTCCAAAACATGGTTCACTTTGGGCTACTCAAAAATTGCAGCTTGTACATAGTGATGTCTGTGGTCCTATCCAGACACATTCTTTTGGAGACTATCTTTACTTCGTGACTTTCATTGATGATTTTTTCTAGGCATGCATGGGTATATCCACTCAAAGAAAAGTCTTAAGTGCTTATGTGTTTCAAAGAGTTTTTACTTTTGGTTGAAAAACTATCAGCATGTAAAATGGGCACCCTCCGTTCTGATCGGGGGGGGAATATATGTCTTCTGACTTTAATGCATTATTGGCTGAATGTGGGATAAAACATCAATGTACAGTGTCGTATACACCTCAATAGAATGGAGTTGTTGAATGCAAGAATAGGTCACTCATGGAAATGGAGAGGTGTATGGACAAGAGACAGGATTTACCACATAGTTTGTGGCTTGAGGCTGTCATGTGTGCAACATACGTACTTAATAGGTGTCCCACTAAAGCACTACAGTCTATCACTCCATATGAGGCTTGGCATGGTTGCAAGCCATTTGTTGCTCATCTGTGTGTGTTTGGTTGTCTCACATATGCATCAGTGCCTGAACAACATCGCAAGAAATTGGATGATAAAGCAGTAAAATGTATTTTTGTTGGGTACAGTTTTGAAAGCAAAGGCTATCATCTATATCATCCACAGATGAAACACATTTTGGTTATCCATGATGTTGTTTTTGTGGAAGATGCGATTCAGCCTTTACTTTCACGTACAAAGGAGACATCTGTTAGCTCCAAAGACATATATATGATATTTTGCTGCTTCTTTTTACAGGTGGACAATCTTGTGCTGGTCCTAGTGAGGCAACTTCTCAGCCATTGCAGGTTTCATGTGATGATGCATGTCATTCCATTTCTGATGCAGATTTGCATGATGCACTTATTGATGAGAGAGCTGATATTGAGGAGGCAAAAACTATGCCAAAATGGCTAGTGCAGACTTTGCATGACAACAAATTAGATGCTCCTCTGTCTTATCATACTCATTCAAGCTCTCATAGTGCCTCTTTTGCATCAGATTGCTATGCTATGGCTGCATCTAGTCTCTGTGATGAGATTGAACCTGTTTCGTTTGATGAAGCACAAAATTCTAAACATTGGATGGCTGCAATGCAATTTGAATATGATGCTATCATGAAAAATGGTACCTGGCCTTTATGTGACTTGCCTCTTGGCAAGAAGGCCATTGGCACTAAGTGGATATATAAGATGAAGTGTAAACCTGATGGAATAGTTGACAGGTATAAGGATAGGCTTGTTGCAAAGGGTTATGCACAGGAAAGAGGCATTGATTTTGATGAAACCTTTGCACCTACTTACCGAATGACTATTATTCATAGCATATGTGCACTTGTAGCTCATTATGGTTGGAATTTACATCATTTGGACATTAAAACAACATTTTTGAATGTTGATTTGCATGAAGAAATGTATGTTTTTCAGCCCCGTGGCTTTGTGCAAAAAGGGCATGAAAACCAGGTGTGCAGATTAAAGAAGGCATTATATGGTTTAAAGCAAGCACCACGTGCTTGGTATGGAAAGATATATGCCTATTTGATTGCACATGGTTTCGAGAACATTCCAACTGAAAGCACCTTATATGTTAAGCATGCTAATGATGTGCTTCCGATCATTGTGGTGTATGTTGATGACATGCTGCTCACTGCTCCTCATGAGAAGCATATTGCTGATTTCAAGGATGATTTACATGCCTCATTTGAGATGTCTGATTTGGGGCATTTGCATCATTATTTGGGCATTCAGTTTATGCACATTGATGGTGGAATGGTTTTGTGTCAAATGAAATATATTGACACATTATTGCAGCGTTTTGGCCTTGAAGACTGTAAACCTATTGCCAATCCTATGGAGACAGGTTTATGATTGAGTCTTCATGATGCTAGAGATGCATTTGATGATGTTCTCTATCAACAGGCTCATGGATGCTTGATTTACTTATGCGTTACTTAGCCAGATATTCAGTTTGTTGTCTCACAGATGAGCAGGTTTATGCATTGCCTGGGGGTCAAGCATTGGCAGGCGGTTAAGCATATCTTTCGCTACTTGAGTGATAGCCGACTACTTGGGTTGCTTTATCCCAAGGGTGGATCACTACCACCAGATTTGCATGCTTTTTCTGACTCTAACTGGGCTCGTTGCTATGACACTCGTGTATCCACTAGTGGTTTTTGCTTCATGCTTGGTAGCTCATGCATATCTTGGCTGAGCAAGAAGCAGCCTACTGTGGCTACTTCCAATTGTGAGGCTGAGTATAGGGCAGCTTTCATAGCGATTGTTGAGTGTGTGGGGCTCAAACGCCTTATGGCTGATTTGGGTGTTGGTCAGTCTTCTGCCACCACCATCTTCACTGACAGTCAGAGCGCATTGGCAATTGTGAGGAACCAAGTGTTCCATGCTCACACTAAGCACATTGAGGTGCATTATCATTATGTCAGGGAGAGGTTCTCTGCTGGAGATATCAGCTTGGCATATGTGCCCACGCAGGAGAACATTGTAGACCTTTTCACGAAGGCTCTACCTAGGGAGAAGTTTGAAGCTTTCCACAAAGCTTTGGGCTTATTTCCTTTTGTGAATTGATTCCACATAGCTTGGCACTTGCTTATACATGAGTGCCAACTCCTTGTTCACCGCATCACTCCTAGGGGGCATTTGTTGATATATTTAGGTAATGATGTGCGTGAACACACTAGGACTGTCGAGGCACCTTTTTTCCCTCTTTAGGAGGTTTTTCCCCCCCGGCTTGTATATATGCCCATAGCCCTAATGGGTTACTTATCTTTGTACATTCTAGTGGTAATACATTCAGTATTGTGTGTTGTGGTCCAAGCTTCTTCTTCTTCCTTGTGTTGTTCGCTTGTGCTTCCGCAGACGTCTAACTCCAACATTTGCATCTTCTAATCTCTATTTCTCTTTGCGCCTATGTGGGTTTGAATTCTTTGAGAGGTCCACCATCGTCAAGTTGTGTATATTATGCATTTTTGGAATAGACCTTTCGGGGACAATGTGTGGTTGTGTCTCCTACCCCCTTACGTCCCCACCAATACAATTAAAAATGGGTGGTAGGACTAAGAGAAAATGATTTGATTTAGTTTACAATATAATGTATACTCACTAATTATTAAGTGGATATCCCAAGTTCCAAGAACCTCTAGTCCAAGCAATTTAGCGACCGGAAACATCTATGGAACTTTGAAAGGAGCGATGGATCAAATTAGAGGACATTGAACTTGGACTCAAATCGGATTATGAGGACTAAAGGCTCCTTAAGAAATGCATTTTTTATTCGGGTAGAGAATATTCGAGGCTTCTCCATTACATAAGTGATTCCCATTCCGAAGGCTTAATTTGGAACAATGGCAATGAATGAAAAAAGGTACTATACCACTAAAAAAGTGAGCATCCACATTAAGATGAGCAAAAAATGGAGAGCTGAGTTCGACATAAATTAGGTGGGAAATTAGGTTTCATGAACCTACAAATTGAGAGGGAGAGGAAGAAAGCTACCCTACTCTCACAAGTTCTCCATCGCAGCATTTGGATGAATGCCACATCTCACAGAGTGTGCAAGGTCTTGATGTGGTATAAAAGATCCCTTGAAGTAGAGAAAGATATGTAGAACATCTTTTTTTTATTGCCTTCATGGTGAAAGATCAAAGAGATCATCGAAAGGGTGAGACCATGTGTAAAGTTTGCAAGGAATTATGTGTATAAGCTGAAAAAATCCCCCCCAATGATTTATTTATTAGAAAATCCCTTCAATTATTTGGTAAAAAAATCAAAACCCAGAAAGGTTTCCCTCCATTTTGACATGTGATGATCTTTGTACTCCAAGAAGATAAGTTGAGAAAGAAGTAGACTCCCTATGAAGGGGGACCAAAAGGATCAATAAACTTGTTTTGTAACTCTCTCTAATATCTGTATGCATTTTCTTTGTCTAAATATAACTCAAGTCAAAGAAAACACATTAGAATTCCCGTGAATAACCATAACATAGAGTATCTCTCTATTGTAAACGTACTTGACCATTTTTTTTCTAAAAAATAAATGGTTGCTAATTCCAACGTTCCATAATCTCAACATTAAAACTCTAATGGATTATGCAACATATATTTTCATGATTCTTATAAAAGCTTGATGTGATGTCTTCACGAATTTTGAAGATACAGAGGAGAGAGGAGAGCTGAAACCTGGAAGTGCACTAGAGTTTCAAGTCAAGTATAGCGGTAAGTACATACTACTATGTTTTCTTCTCATCATATATTTTTATCTCAGTTTTTTCTATTACTTTACATCATCTTTTGTTGTGTATTGCAGATATTATCAAGACTTTGTCAATTTCTAAAGGTAATTAATATTTCTCAATATGTTCTACCATTGTCTTATTATATATTATATCAACAATTGTCTATTTTTTAGGTAATATGGATCCTCATGCTTCTCAAGAAATGGATTCTCAAATTCATGATAAGGATCCATTTTTTTCTCAAGATTCTTTCTCACACGCATCTTACTATCCTTATTCTAATCCACCATTTCATATGTTGTCACATAAGCTTTCAAACTATGTTTAATTCTCCATCCTTATCTCCTCATTCTTTCCACATCCCCCCCCCCTTTCATCCTTCTCCAACCCATACTCCAACATCTCTACCAAGTTGAACCCTATATTACCTATGGAAACCATGGAAGCTCACCCTCCCAAATCCATGCCACAACAAAAGCAAAAGACCCTGAAGACAACTCAAAGGGATGCAGCCAACGAAGAACCTCAGATGAAGAAAACAAGGAGTTCAAAGAAGAAGACCATTGTCAACTTGGACAATGAAGAAGAGGAAGACATCAACAAGAGCTCAAAGTGGATGGACTTTTGGGTGGATCAATGGATCCATGTATGGGGTGGTATGAACGATGAGTTCAACAATCCCATCAAGCAAGGTGTCAATTTTTGGTCGAAGGTAGCCACTAAGCTCACATCCATGTACCCAAATTTCGACAAAGATATGAAAGTTGTAGAAAGAAATGGCAAAAGGTGCTTTGTCAATATAGATTGGACAAAGCACACAATGCTATTTCGGGCAATGATAAAAAATACACATGTCAATGGTTTGACATCATTGATGAATACTATCATTCAAGAGCAACGGTGACACTCATTAGCCATGCATCATCCTCAAGAGACAACATAAATCAAGACTCGACGGTTGCCAATGAAGATTTGCCCCAACCACCCTTGCCTTCCACCCGTCATCCTCCTCCCAAATATGAGGAATCTCTTGCATCTATTGCAAGCCATGGGAAGGATCTTTTAGAGCATCTAAAGAATTCTAAAAAACAAGCCTTGGATTCTCATAAAGAATCCATGGCACTTGAGAGAGAGAAGTTACAAGTCATTCAAGGATTACATATGGCTATGTCTGACTTCTTGAAGAATAATGCCAATAGGAGTTAGATTTAGAAATTTCATATTAGAATGGCTTAGGGATTTTATAGGTCTTTTGCATAGTGTTAGCCATCTCATTTTAGTTTCTATTAGATTCTAGATTGCTTTGTTGAAGACCTCCACTTGTATGTGCATTCATGTGTTATGTTTATATGCATGTGCATTCATGTGTGATGCACATGCATGTATGTATGATGCATATGCATTCATGTATCATGTTTGTATGCATGTGTTATGCATATGCATTCATTATGCATGTGCATGTATGTATTATGCATATGCATTCATGTGTCATGTTTGTATGCATGTGCATTCATGTGTCATGTTTGTATGCATGTGTATTCATGTTTTATGCATGTGCATGTATGTGTTATGCATGTGTGCATTCATATGCTATGCATGTGTCATGTGTTTATATGCTTGTGTTATAATGTGTTATGCATGTATGTTTGTATGTTTGTGCACTCATGTGTTATGCATGTGCATGTATGTGTTATGCATGTGCATTCATGTGTCATGTTTGTCTGCATGTGCATGTATGTGTTATGCATATGCATTCATGTGTCATGTTTACATGCATGTGCATTGATGTGTCATGCTTGTATGCATGTGCATTGATGTGTCATGTTTGTATGCATGTGCATGTATGTTGCATGTGTGTATGCATTCATGTGTTATGCATGTGCATTATGCTAATGTATGTACGCATTCATGTGTTATGTTTGTATGTATGTGTGCATTCATATGCAATGCATGTGTCATGTGTTTGTATGCTTGTGTTATAATGTGTTATGCATGTATGTTTGTATGCTTGTGCATTCACGTGTTATGCATGCATGTATATGTATTTTCTAATTTGCTATATATGTAGACATATTGTTTGTTTTTATCATTGCACATGCTAATTGTTCTTTATTTTTGTATGAAGGAAAATGACATTGTCTAAGGAAACGTCTTTATTTTGTGCATGGGTGTGTGCAATGTTAATAAATGAACTATTGGCTACATCACACACATTTAAGGATCAAGTCATAGTGCAAACATTGTTCTACTTCACAGAAAGCATGGCATGAGCTATAACTCTTAGAAAAATTACGAATCATAGAAATGGACATAAGCATAGGTGAGCATGGACTAACCCATGCCCACAAAGTTTTCTTAGAGACTAACTCTTGAGTACCTATAATGATAATATGTTCAAGAGGCATCTTAGAGTGTCCAAAGAAACATTTCACTATCTTTGCGGAAAATTTGCACCATTTCTTAAGAAAAAGTCAACACAATTACGAGATGTAGTGCGTATTGAGGATAGAGTAGCTATCGCACTCACTAGACTTGCAACGGGTGATGGATTGTTAGGAATAACAGATACATTTGGATGTGCAACTAGTACAACTTGTGAGATTGTCCATAGTTTTTGTCAAGCAATAGTGAAGTCTAGGCTTAGGGACATGAACATTAGATGGCCTTCAAGCTCTCGTCTTGAAAGTTTAGCTCATTTGATTACTTAGTTCCGCCGCCCCCTTCCATTCACACTAGGCAGTGGCACAAAACTAAAATATTAGTGTTCCACCCTTAAGTGTGAATAGATGGGCGGTGGAACAATCTACTTTTTTCTAGTTCTTGATAGAACTTGAAGATTTTCTTTCCTTGTTCCACTGCTCCAATGTGAAGCCACCCTAAATCAATTGTAACCAGTTATGACCTTGTATAACCCTGCTTTGTGAGATACTAGGGGTCTCACAGATACTATGGCCATTCATTTGTCCAGTTGTTCATTCAAAGTTAAAGCTTGGAAAATAAGCGCTTGTCGAATCTTCATTAAAAAAAAAAAAGAAAAAAAAACTCTCTTTTAAAATTTTAGTTCGTCCACCTACTCTTAGTTTATGCTTGTCATTGAAATGAACAATTTAATACAGCCTAACAATCCCCTTTATCTTCCATTTTCGAAGGGTTTAACATGAGATAAAGTCTCAAGTTTTGCCTCCTTCTCTCAGGTTTCGAACCCTTGATATCAGAGTGAAGGGTGGAATGTGTTTACCGCTACATCATGATCCTCGACAAATAAATTTACATATTCAATGCTCGCTGTATTCATATGTTTACTGTTGAGAAGAAAGCGCACACAATATTCTTATGCTCATGTAATATAAGCATGCGGGTTCTGCTGGAATGCCCGGTCGAGAGTCGGGATCGAGTGTCAATAAGGAGAAGTCTGAGTGACGTCTTCCGTCTAGAGAAGAATTGCGACTCATAAGGACAAGATACAATGGGGAAAAAACAGCATAGCAAAGATCGTATGTTTATCACCAGCACAGAGTGGGCAACTGAGTGGGGCGGTGCTAAAAGCAAAGAACTTCGCACTCCTTTCAAGCGGCTTCCCTTCTACTGTTGCGCGTAAGGACATATTTTAATTTCACATACTCTTGCTCATTCATGAACACATATACACACATGCGCGTGTCCTAAAGTCGCACATGAAGTTTTGCAAATTGAACAAGCGTCAGCATTCTTTCCTTGCAGAGTAATTGGGAATAATCCAAGTGTATACGTTTCTGTATGCACAAACATCTCTTTGTTGGTCAATTATAGCAGCTAACTTGAGTGACTATATTACGGTGAAGTTGTGTTGTCAAAGTTCAGCTGCAGGAAAGCTTGCCAAAGACTATGGAACAAGAATTACTTCTCAGGATGAACTTTTAGTCTTTTGTTGATTTGACCATTCCGCAACCAAATACTATCTTTTGCAAGATATGAAAATTTTGTGTACACAACTCTGGATTGCTTCATCAAGTACGGGCTCCTTCAAATCATGAAGAGTGGGAATAAGGTTATTTGAAAGTGACACTCCGAGGGCCTTTCCTGACTATAAAGAGGCCAAAAGCAAGATTAGGGCATTAAATTGCCGTCAAATGTGGCTAAGTCAAAATTTCGAGGTCGTGAAAGAGTGCATGTAAAAGAACCACTATGTTGTGATGTACTCTTTGAGTCATCTATTCATATGGTAGTCAACCTTCTTTTGAGATCATAATCAACCTTCTTTTGTGAATTACACATGCTAATTAAGAAATAAATACACATATATTGCATAATTAATAGATTCATACTGTATACATGTATGCATAGTTTCTCCATATGCAAATCATATTTTCCACTCATATGGGTGGGAAAGTGGGGAAAAAATAATGAAAATAAAAGAAAGATTTTTTGTATGAAATTATAAACCATATATCCCAATGTAAAGAACATACAAAAACTTAATTATATCGATTTTACCGAAATTATGCTTTATGGAAACATACATCAACTGAAGATAGCTTTAAGCAAATCCGGAGTGAACAGTCAATGGCAGAAATCTTTGAAAATTATTAAAATCAAAGAGAAAAAAACATCATGTTTTATTTCATATATTTTGATAAACAAAAGAAAATTAAGTGGGAAGGTGCCACTTAGTCTTCATTGCAGCTTCCTAATCCAATGCAATCATCATCATTAGAGCTTTTTTTATCATGATGATGATGATGATCACCAGTAGTCATATCATGAGGAAATTTTTTTCCCACTTTAGAAGTGAAAAACCTTTTTCGATTTCATTTCCACTCGGACACGTGTTTTTTTTTTTTTGTGTGTATATATATATATATATATATATATATATATATATATATATATATATATATATATATATATATATATATATATATATATTATATTATATATATATATGTGTGTGTGTATATGTGTGTGTATGTATATACACACACATATATATGTATGTTTGTATGTATGTATGTATGTATGTATGTATGTGTGTGTGTGTATGTATCTATGTATGTATGTGTATGTGTGTCAAGGTGGTAAGGTTCATAAGGTTCGGTACACATCCGGTTCGAGGGAAGAACCTTATCCTCGAGTTAACGTTCGTCCAGATATATATATATATATATATATATATATATATATATATATATATATATATATATATATATATATATATATAATACAAACAAAGCTACATTTCTAAACTCTAGATTCTACACCATGACCATTAACAATTTAACGTCACCATCTTTTAAACTTTATAAATAATATCGTGGTCCACTTCGAACATCACTTCCAAAAATTAAAGTTATAACAATAATCATAAACTCAGGAAACAAAGCAATGAGCATAGCATCCACATTGCATGTATTAACTATGAACCAAAATGTATGTGAATAATACATGAAGCATGAAATGTATCAAGTCAATCATGAATCGTGATACAAAAGGATAATGATGATAGGACACCTATGATGCCTCATTCCATTGTCCAATGTCCAACTCCACATAATGACTAATCTATGTAGTATAGACTATAGTCTATAGGTAATGGGATCAATCATCGTGCTCCTCATCATCCATCCCCTCTGAAGAAGACGATGACTATGATGGAATGTCTCCAATGATAGTGACATTTCTATCATCATTGTATTGTCGCTCGACAATCGGAGTGAAATCAATGCTGTGTGTTGCCATGCCGATATCATCCACCTTAGTAGGTGGATCTCCTCGTCGTCGTGGGTGCATTTTGCACCTCATGCTGAACATTGGTTCTCGACCTGCACTCATAGATGCAATGCCTATCCGAGGCTGAATACCCAATCGATGAGCACGTGCACGTTCACGTGCCACTCTGTGATGGATACTCTCTAGCTCCACGTGGAGCATGCGATATATATCCTCCTCGTCTCGAACAACTGTCATCTCACCCTCTGTCTCCATAGAACTCTCAAAGATGGTAGGAGATACCTATACATTAGATAAATGATAAAAACAAAATTTAAATTACAATATTAAACTTAAAAGAATGAAGGACATAAACTTAAATATATAAAAAAATGCCTTCTTTGGTCTATTTGTTTCCGTTTTGAAATCATGCACTAATCTCAAGTTGGCCTTACAAAAGACCAACCTCCCTAATTGTTGTGGAATCAACCTATCCTCAACTTTGTATGAATGAGAGAATAGGTGCTCCAATTGCATTCAAATGCACTAGAGGAAGCATCCTACACAAATTATAATTTAGGAATCATGACATCCAAAAGCATTTTCAAAATAAAGAAATTGAAATTATTATGAAATTTGAATCAGTGTTCAATCATCAATACAAAAAAAATACCTGTGATAGGACTAGTAAATCATGTGGAGCCATTGAAGGGTGGCCATAGCCATGTAGCCACTACTCCAATAGCTTTGTAGTCACCTCTTTGTGCATAGATGTACTACGCGCATGCGCAATGCCCCCACTCCCCATGTAGCTTGTGAAATCTCTCTCAAAGAGAAGCTAATCCTTAGGAGACACAATGCATTGCATGTACTCATCGTTTATCTGTCGTAGTTGGCCGTCTGCCCATAAAGCCGGACTCTTGAAATATGATACAAGAGTGCCGAAAAACCATGTATGTGTCTAGATAAGATAGACCAACGAGAGTCCACTAGTCGTAAAATATGAGATTTCCTACAAAGTAAAATAAATTCAAGTCTGAATTTTTATACCAATATATTAAGTAAAAGAAACATACATAAATTTCAAACTCATACCTCTTGTGTGAGAGTTCCCTTCCTTGCATGATAACTTGTCTCATCTGCATATAGAAATGGTATACAAGGAAGAGTGTAGAACCCTCTTTGTCCACTATACGAAGCAAGATATAGATAGGTTTCATAGCAAGTATAAGAGATTTTATTTCCTTCCAAAAGCTCTCATCCAATACCTTCCTTTGCACATAACATGCAAGCTCTGTATGGGAACGTGGTAGGTTCATCCACTTGTGATCTATGAAAGTCATACACATTGCATCTATGAGTTGCTGAAGTCTACATAACACCACATATATGTAATCGAATTTGGTGTATGCAAGCTAAATCATCTCCATGGTGCTATGAGAATGGCATATGGATAATGCCAAATGATTTTTGTGTGTAAAACTCACAATGCGTTTGGCATCATTCACAATGGGTTCTATCCCTGGTAGTTTCCTGATCTCCTCTAATAGCAGATCTACACAGAGTGAAGCACAGGGTGTCCAAACTATTTTGCAGAACTCATATTCAATCATTTCCCCCATTCTCTTACAGTTGTATGCATTATCTGTGATAACTTGTACCACATTTTCAACTCCAGCCTCAAGAATGGAAGATTTGATATGTTGAAAAATAAATTCACCTGTAATGAGAACCCCTTCTCTACAAGCATCCATGACACGGAGGAAATAGGCACCTAGGCAAGATGACACCAAGATGTTTATAATATGGAGTTGATGTGTGTCACTCCATCCATTAGAAATGATGGAAACCATACTTCACCGAGCTTGTTTAAATAGGCTTTTAACTGTATCTCAGTGCGATCTTTTTCCTCATCTAACATGGTAGTACTCAATCACTTGTAGTCAAGTCCATACCAATCATCACATGGACGGACCTGAGCAATGGCTTTCACTATGTGTCTCCATGCCTCGGTACATACACATTGGATGCAAGATTGCATTCAATAACACTGTGCAATTTGTATCTCTGTGGCCTTTTGTCTCTGTTTTTGTAAGGCCAAGGATATAAATGAGGCATTGATTCCTTGCCTAGGACATTGTAGGGGGGGTGGAGTCCTCCATATTGCCTGCTCTTTGCGATGAAGTTTGACTCTGAGTAGCACTAGTTGCAAATTGTGTCATCTCCGAAGGAGGAACTATGTCCTCCATCATCTCGATATTGGCCGCGGCCAAATCATGACGACGTGCAACACGAGCCTCTTGTGCCAAGGCATGCTCACGTATTAATATTTGAGAAACCTTTGGAGGAACCTTAGCATATGTAGAAATTCTCATTCCTCTTGAACCAAACACGTGACGTTGAAGTTGTTTAGTCATGGTAGAGAAGGTCTTCGTGCAATATGTGCACATCTAGTTACGAGTGCCAGAGCCCGAAGTACTTTGAGCATTAGCCAATGAGTGGCTAATGGTATGGGCATCCCACATGGCATTCATGCTTCGATGCATATTTGTAGCTGAAGCAAGAGTGTGCTATAGGGTCAATGGATTATGGGATGAGGTGATATTGCTCTAAATTTCAGTGCTCTCAAATTTCTAGCAAGGGGAATGAATCATTCTAGACTCAAGACTCAAGAGTCAAGCCTACTTTCAAGGATTATAATTTATGGGATGATGTGATATTGGCCTATGTTCCAAATTCCAATGCTCTCCCTCAGGCAAGGGTGGATAGCTCTCTGTGAAAAGCACGTGACTTCACAAGCCTCAAGGCTGAGAACTTGAGAAGCTGTCACAGATGAAGCTATCATGCTGAAGGTTGTATCTCACGGGCTGGAGCGGGCTGTGAAGGACCAAGATCACGACTCACTCATGGGCTGAAGCAGGCTGAACAAGGCTCAAGCCGAAGGCTGAAGCTCATACTTGGAAGCTCTTAGCTCACGGGCTAGGGCTGAAGTCGAAAGGAAGTCGAAAGTCTCACACGGAGGAAGCTTAACCGCTAGGGCTTGACTATCAAAAAAACATCCATATTACAACTTGGCAGTTCAGTCACGACCCGAACCTAAACGGTTTGAACTGAACCAATAGTACCTAATGAAGAACCCGTTGAATAAGATATGTGAACTGAATCAAGCTTGATGTGTGTATATGTATGTATGTACACATACTAACACACACATGTATGTGTACGAGTCTCAAGGATGTCTGACATTCATGGACTATGTTGTTCTTTTTGCATTTGTATGAGATCCTTGTTCAAGTTTGTAGGATCTTCCTCCATGACTCGTGAGATGATTCTTTCTTTTGAAGAAGGCAAGTCATGTGTTTGCATCTCTAAATTGAACGACTGAGGTCTCTGCCCTTCTTATGTCAGAAATGGTTAAGGAATATATATATTCAAGCATTTGGCCAAGTGTGCATGCATTCTTCTTTCTTGTTGTCACTGTGCTTTCGTTTAGCTGTATGATTCTGAAATTCATGATGTGCTTGACACATTTTGTCTTTCTCTATGTTTTTGTGATAACTGCCTTTTCTGGTGCATCTTTCTTTCCTTGTTAATATTTTTTTAAAAATTCTCTGTGGATTTCGTGCCTTCTTGCTCTCTTATACTGTCTTCTATGGCTGTGATGTCGGCCTCCCCTTTGGACAACTGAAGATGCACGATGTCCTCTTAGAACCTTGGAGGTTTGCCAGTAGTTCTGAATTGCACGCTTGTGATAACAGACTTTGCTGCCTCTTGTTTTAACTTTAGAATGGAGAGGTCTATGCCTTTCGATGAACAGATACGATCCACAGGCCAGCCTCATTGGACTTGACTCAGTCAATTAGCTCTTGGTCCCACGTGTGTACATTGCTTTTGATTCCAAAGTTAACAATCTAAGTTTTATGCTCTATTCTGTAGGGTGCCTCAGATGTGATTTTGATGTGCCCACATCCATTGTTGGTGACATTCCTAATGGGGTCCCGTTGTTTTTCTACATTAATATCATGCTTTAGTCTGACTCTTGACGGCAAACGTGATGTGACCCTGCTCTTGGAGGCCACTGTGGATTTACAAATTCCACTATCTCAGATTTGGGCAGTGCTCATCACTGTCCTGTGTAGTCAGTGGAGTAGTTTGCATGGGGAAACTTGATCAACCATGGTCCACTAAGTGATTCGCAATCAACAACTGAGTGCAGACACCAGCTCATTTGGCTATGGGGGTGCCATGACGTAATTCTTTTCCCAATCAGAGCAGTTTCTAATGCACTTTTTTTTGCTTTATTGCTTCATTCCATACTCTTCACACCATCCACGTCAACTTAGTTGGTACATATCATATGGGGTTTTAATCTTGTATTTAGCTCTGATATGATATGTGGCCCTCCATGTACTTATTAGATCTAAATAAATATCATCTTTGTTTCTGATGCTAAAAAAAGAAAGAGTACTGGAAGGATTGTAATAAAGGATAGGGTGTTAAATAAGTATGACCATATAAAAAAAAGAAAAAAATCCTGCACATAGAAGAGTTATTTATTGCAGTGATTTCAATTAATTTTTCTCTATGATATCTGATCTGGAAAGGTGGATGTAGATTCCATCATTTGAATGTCTAAATTCATTGGCCTTCTATGGTAATGGAAACTGTGGTGCTTGTGTCAGGAAACCTGATATAGTTGTGGGTTTTGCAGGCTCACTTTCACTCCTTTTGAAGATGCTGTCTGTACATCTGAAGGACATGTTTTTGATTTTATGTAAGTGTCTCTTCCTTGTCACTTTCAATACATAATGCATGTTGAAGAAGCTGGTGAGCACCTTTTTCCCCGTGTGGGCTGTGTTTGTTTAAGAGCTTCAATAAAATGGATCACTCATTTTCATGTTTTTTCAAATGACTATATTTCTTCTGTTCAAGTCACATCTCCTTTAGATAATTTGTATACTCAAAATCATCATGCATTTTGGTACGGGTAATGCTGAGCATCAGTAATAATCTTTTGCACATTCATTTCTTGACCTCATTATTTACTTTTTGTTTCCTATATTGTTTAGCAAGAAGTAAATAGACGGGAAGAAAATAACATTTGTCTTTAATAATCTATTAAAAAAAAAATAGTTTTGCTTGGAACAAATTTTGTGTGTGTGTGCGCGCGCGCTCGTGCACATGTGTGTTTTTCTCTTCCTTTTTTGCTCTGTTCTTCTTCTTACGTTTTCTTATATGTGTGCGTCTCTGAGCTTATGAAGCCCAGTGTTCACAAGATGATTTCTGAGATACTGCTGAGTGTATCAAAGTATGCATATGAAAATTTAATATGAAAATACTTCAAATTCAAGTTTGGTCACATTGTCCTGTTATGAAGAAATTCAAACATCGCAGACTGGTACTGCTAGCAATTCTGCAGTCTATTTGCATGGATATCATCGTTACCAAATCCATGCACAACAAGCACAACAAAGGGGTCACCTTTCAGATTTTCTTTTCTGGATTCTTAGTTTTGTATCTATTTACATAGAGAATTTAGGTATTTGCTTAGCATATTTATTACAATTAGGCACTTTGCATGCAAAAGCTTTTCAGAAGTAAAGCTGTTTCTCTATGAATATCCACACAAAGGAGGACTTACGGCATTTAGAGAGAGGGGGTTATTGCCTTTGTTACATGAATGCATGTACTCTTATAAAGCGCTTTATGGTTTTTATCATGCAATTTCTTCATGACATAATGATCAGCAATGAGATCATGCTTATTATGAACAGTCAAATGTTGGTCCCAAATAGCACGTGAATGTTACTTTTGGATATGCAGTCACAAATGATGTCTTCTTCGTGTTAGTTGGCTAGGAGATGTAGCATTTGCTTGCATGCATTTATCTCACTTGGGCCTCGTTTTTCATGGATTCTTTTGGATGTTCTCTAGTTCCATCCATATATGCACACTTACTAAGGTTCTAACCACTAGGAACTTGAGATGCGTGTTGGGGCAATGACATTCAAATGGAAACCCTGTACAAAAAAAAAGTCAAATTATGATATGCATGTTATAACTGTGAGCAACCTTCCACAAGCGAGCTCAAAATTACATGTCAAACGTTGGTCGAAGGCTGTCAAACAAAGTCAAAGATGCGCAAATTTTGGCAAAAAGTTTTATTACATATTCTTATGGAGCTCAATGAAAGCTATCCAACCATATATAACACTTGGGTATTTGGAAGGAGATGGCTGGTCAAAAGTTAAACCTTAATTTCAAGTCAAATTTGAAAAGAAAATTTTAAAGGTCAAAAGCAGATGACACTTGGCAAAATCTTATAGTTCTTACTCCAACAATCAATATCAAACTATGTGGTAATTAGCTATCTTTGAATTTGCCCCGCAAATTGCGAAAAAGTGCTATCTGGGATTTTTTTGTAGATTTTTTGTGAATGGAAGCTTGCCTATATAAAGGCAAGACTAGAAGCACCTAATCATCACATGTATACTAGATTTTGCTCTTGGCTTCTTGTGAGTTCATGCTTCTTGTGAGTTCATGCTCGTGGTGTGTGTGCGTTGTGGGATCTGTGTGTGAGCATGTATTCACTGTGAGTTCTATACCCACTATTGGGCACTGATGACGTTAGTGGGGATGTCATAGTATTGAGTTGATACTGTGCATAATGGAGCTGATATGCTATATAGTTTGTGGTTGACTGCCATGAGCTTATAGTTGCACTTTCGTTTGGGGTGAATTTGGGGTTTGCTTGGATTCATTCTGGTATATACTAGATTTTGCTCTTGGCTTGATCATCTAGGAGCACCTTTTTATGTTGTTCTGTTTTTAGACAATTTGTGGAGCAATCTTGGATCATTTTGCCATATCTTGTGCATATCTCTTATCTATATTTGTTTCTTTCTCTCTCGAGATAGTTATCTTGAGCAACCCACTTGCATAAGTTTTAGTTTGAGAGATATGGCAACTTTCTCCATGGTAGTAGTAGATCGGTTCATTGGAATCAACTCTCTCTCTCTATATATATATATATATATATATATATATATATATATATATATATATATATATATATATATATATATATATATATATATATATGTATATATATATATATATATAATTATTTATCTATATATTTATGAATTTTAATTTTATAATTGTTATTTTAATTCCTTTCTTTTTATTATTTGTTTGCTCTTTGTGAAAGACTTTATCATGGCTGAGTTTGCCCTTCACTTCCGGAAGTGATAGAAACTGAGTTCGTTGACTTTGTTAGAGATCTTGATTTAAAAAGACCCTTTATTAAAGTCTTCACCTTCTCTAGGGCACTGATGACGTGAGTAGGGATGTCATAGCTATTTGTCCAAGCTATGCATGATAAAGTTTAATTTTGATACTGCTTGTTTAGGACAGGCATAGAAGTTGACGATGCAATTTTTGTTTTGTTTGTTTTTGTTTAATTTGCATTATATATATATATATATATCTATAATGTAATTATTATTATTATTTATTTTCTTATGTATATATATATTTATATATTTTATTTTTATTTGTTAATTTTTAAAATTATTATTATGATTATTTTTCATTTTTCATTAATCGTCTTTTTTTTTGGTTTGTTTGTTTGTCTTAGTTTGTATTGATTTTCTTTCTTGTTTGTATTTTTCATGCCTTATATTGATCTTAAGTCTTTTGCTTTTATTTTTATTTTTTATTTTTTATTATATATATATATATATATATATATATATATATATATATATATATATTCCCAATGTGTACGTGTTTGTGTTCTCTATCTTGAGTTCGTAAGTTTGGATATCTCTGAACTTATGAAGGTATATATAAAGGGATTGTAAAATGCTTAGCCATCTCTCAAAGGATCATGAAGGAAGTGACTAAACTCCCATTGAGTCAAGGGGTGGGGAATATGCCTATGCCTACATCATTAAAGACTGAGAGCATTCAAGGTAATGAGGCTTTTGATGTTGAGGATGTGTCTTTTATAACGTAGTAGATCAAGTTTTTATTGTATTTTTAGCACCAGATAGGCAAAGGAGTGCTAAATATGCATTGTTACCATGGATTATTTAAAAAATAAATAAAATGTTGCGAAGAAACCGTTTTTTATTTCCATTTTCTCTTGACCCAACGCACTAAACATCTTAAAACTTGTTTTTCGAACTCTTTTTTAAAACTGTCGTTTTACCATGTCTACCGTTGACATGTCTGAATGACATTGATGAGTCTCTCAAAAACTAATATCCTTAGCTATGAAGCTTGAGGTATTATGGGATGGGGGATCAAGAGGACACTTTAGATGCGTTGATGTTTTTAAAAATAATATCTGAAATGGAACCGATGTTTTGTGATTGTATATGTAAGAACAGAAGTGGAAAATAAATCATTGATAAATAGCCTTTTTAAGTGGAAATAGATAGTTAAACAAACTTCCAATGTAACACTAGAATTAATCTTAGAAGTCATCGGCCATATGATATAAGACCCCAAAAAAAGGGAACACATCATCATATCGTCATCTCACATAACATCATCAATCTTTCAAGAAAGATACATCTATTTTATCAGTGTGATAAAAAAGGTACCATGTCGATTCAGGGTAATCAATGATCAGACATCATATCATTGCCAAACAACACATCATTTCATGAATAAGTAGATCCAAGAGCATGAGGGGGAGTAAATTTATAAGGGAATGAGCCCCTCAAACAGATGGCCATCTAGACACTTCTATGTGCCTATTTTTTGCCAAAAGAATGGCCATTAAGGATAGTTAGACACATTATGGCGATGGGATCCTGCTGTGAGGGGTGATTGGGACATCCTGTTGTCTTGGGGCATCCTGCTGTGTAAGGCTGTGATGTGTCCCCCTGTTACTCTTCCATTTTTTTTTAATTTTGTTTTTGAATTTTTGGCAAGGGCAGGTTGTCGAACGACCTTGGGGATCAATGTATCTTTTCTGGAAGGTTTTCCTATGTCCTAACATGGTCTTTAATGTTCTGACTCTTGATGCTTGATTATGTTCAAGTATTTTGGGTCCCCTTATGTTGTCCAAATTCCAGTGTTCTAAAGCAATCAGCCAAAATTCAAGGCATGGAAAGCTTTATTTCAGACTAATTAAACTACCATCTTTTGTTGCAAAACACTAGTTATTGGATATTTCAGTGCATTGATTTATGTTAGAGGCTTCAAGTGTTGCCCTAAGTTCTCTGTCAGTTAATCACAAAGATAGTTTCTGTAATTATATTTTTCCTTGCATACTGTTGGAAATTAGGTAGGCCCACAGATTTCAGGATCTAAAAACACAGATTCCAGGATCTTCCAATATTGACAGACATGAGCATACATCACTTAATCATACAATGATGAGACAAAGATAGAGAGAGATTAGACAACATGTACAAAGTGTTACGTTAGCCACTGCTTACTCACACCGTCATATATACAAATGTCAATTTACAATGTGGGGTCAAAACCTCAACCACTCTATGTGAACAGAAATAGATGGAAGAGTGTATGTACAAAATTTACAAGAATATTCAGATGTAGGGACAGAAATCTGAATATGTATGAGATGTAGGACCTGATAGGTTGTAGAAGAGTAAATATGAGTGACTGAAAGAGGAAAGATCAGTTTGAAACTGATATTCAGCAAACCCTAATCTGAATTTAAGCTATGGAAGACCCTAAATCAGATGTGTGTGTGATAGATCACATACTTACGGAATTAGCATAGAATGCTAACATGTTGCTGATAGAAATCCTCATACTCATGTGGAAACACCTTCTCTAACATCTCATCTGATGCATGTAGCATTCATGTACTGATTCTCCTTTATGGATGCCACTGCCTCCATGTATACCGAATAGGACTCCTCCAAATATGGATGCCACCGCCTCCATAAGCTCCAAGTAGTACCTGTGTGCATAAAGAGAATATGTACCTGAATAGTTAACATAAGATGCAATCTTATATTAAGCTCCATCCAATGTCTTTGAAGTACTCTATAATCTTCATGTAGAAGACAATCTTCAAATACATCATGTAGATGGATGATCCACACCACCAATCTGCTGATAAGTAAGTCTTTTCCATAAATAAGAGTGTGAGCACACTCTTCTCTAAGAAGAACTCCATGGCTGCTCCTAATGTGCTTCAAAAGCTGCATCATAGCTGCCCCTATGTGCACCATGGCTGCCCCATGTGTGCATCAGCACAACCATCGCCAAAATCAGCCAAGTGATGGTATTGGATAACTTAACAAGCGACCATAGCACTGTTTATATAGGCCTTTAAGTCCTCATGCGAAAAACTCCACAAAATAAAGCCAATCGCTTCTGAAAAGTTGGATCGCAGTTTTTTTAAAACTTAATCGCTAATTTTTAAGGATCGTTGCTTTTTCTTTATGCTATCGCTAAATATAGCTTTTGATCAGCTATTCAAACAATTTGACCACCTGATGAATGACTTGAACATATTTTTATGACCTATAAGCTGAGAGCTCTTAAATGAGGTAAAAACCCTAAATCAACAGAAAATTAGGGTTAGGGTTTTCTCTCAAATCTGATCTCTGATGACTGAATGTCCTATACCATCAAAAAGCTCTCATCAAGCTCTACAAGATAGGATCATAAGTCCCAGTTCGCTGGCCTAGTGCTTGGGCCTCTCACCTCTTGAGGCGGGGGCGAGGGTTCAATCCCTGGCAGCAACATGTAAGGGACATGTAATCTGGAAAGATGTTGCATTGTGGTTGAGTGCCACCGTTTGTCTATCCCTATGGTAGTGTTGACCGCCGTTTAACCTAGCCTTGTAAACCCCTGTTCTTGTGGGATAAGGGGGGTCCCATGGGTACTATGCCCTTCCTTGTATAGTTGCAATTTCAAAGTTAAAGTCCGGGGGAGTAGGCCTCTGCCGAATCTCCATTTAAAAAAAAAAGATAGGATCATAAAAGTTTTACCCAAATTTTGTGCCTGAAATGACTAAGTACCAAGGTCATAAAAGTTTTACCGAAATTTTGTGCCAGAAATGACTAAGTACCAAAATTAGGGTTTCTGCCCTAATAGGGATTTGGACTAATGTGACATTGTTTTCCAACAATCCCCCTTTCAATGTCGAATTGGTACAAACTGAACTGGCTTCATTCTTCTGTAAATTGACATAGCTTCAAACTTGTCCTTCAGAATTGACCTTCAAACTTTATCTTCAAGATTGTTCTTCAAAACTGAATTTGAACTTCGCCAAACTACAAAAATCTGAATTTGCTGAATATGGACCATAATATCTGAGAAAATATGCAAACTAGATATCCAATAGTGTTAGCATACATCAAGCAATCACTGCTTGACAACATATGTAGCATGAATTGACTCTGATATGTAGCATGAATTGACTCTGCATCTGCTATCTCCTGAAATAAGTCTTCTCAAACTTGTAAGAATACATTAGGATCCACATATTTGCATTTATCTTAAGAACGGTTTCTCAATGTACTTCTGCTGTGTCATGTAAATACACTAAATAGAATCAGAAATTGAATTCATCTTGGGACTTGTGACTAACAACTCACAACTTAGTGTATTATGAACACTAGCTGGTACATCTATGACTGTACTCAACTCTCATGAATCTCAACAAAGTTTCATATCTACGTTGTCATCTTGTGTTCATCCTTGTTCTATTTGTAAGTCCATCATACCTCTTTCCTTCAAAGTTTGATATAATCATATATGTGCGCACCTCATAAGTAACAGACCTCTCTGAAATATCAAGCTTCTCTGCAATAGAACTCTGGAACTTTCTCCCGAACAAGAACACCCAACATTAACTTTTTCCAGACATTCTTCTTCTTCCTTCTTCTTTAAAAACTGGAACATAAAGAGAAACTGACCATAGTACAAAGTAGAGATTTAAATCGTAGATTTAAATCGGGATTTAAATCGTTTAAATCGTAGAGGTTAAAAAAAAAAAAAAAAAAATTGAGGTTTTTATTCATCAAGAGAGATTTTTATTTTTTTTCTTATATTTGAGGTATGCACAATCCCTAGTACATTTAGTGCCAAAAACACATAAAATACCTACTCTAGAAGTTAGAACCCCTCCCCATTACATGATACATCATTACAATTTACATCGATGAGTCATACATCGTAGAACTTAAATGAATGGTAAATCATGAACATCATATCTACATTGCAATTTACACCATGAATGAGATAGTGATCAATGACATTTGATTACATGAATGATGAAAAGTAAAAGATATACATGAATGTCAATAGCTGAACGCACAAAAACCATAGAATAAGTGGCAATGTCATACAAAAAAGCATAGAGTGATCACTATCACATGACATACTATAATCTAAGATGTCTAATGAATCATGAGTCATGACTCCTCAATGTCATCCATGGAGGGGTACTAGCCCATGATGATGTACTATCCGACTCTGAATGTCCAAACTGAGCTACAATCGCTGCAGCGTTTGGGCCAAGATCATCTCCGCTAGAAGACGAGGCCGATAACTCCTCCCAATATGTGCATTCTCTGTAGAAGTCCTAGGGCCACCAATATCATGAACACTAGATGTCCCACTGCGCTATCCACGACCTCGGGCTCGTCCACCTCGTCTCGAATAATACTTCCGTGGTCGACTAGTAGATGGCAATGATGGATCATCTACACATAGCACAATATTTTCATAAAACAATATATTAGAATTTTGAAAATAGAGTGTAGAATGAAAAATATTCTTGAATCTTATCTATATATTATAATTTGAACTTTGTAAATTGTACCTACGTGAGGTCTATCTCTTCGAGTGCGACTACGGGCCTGACGCACATGCCTATCAGACTCCATCGCAAGCATGGCAAAGATCTCTCTCTCTCTCTCCTCCTGAGGGATTTGAGGGATATCTTTGACATGGCTGATATCAATAGAATCTACATTAACATGCAATTTAAAAATTTCAAAATTATAGAGTAGGGTATACTAAATACAAATATAAATTTTAAATGCATGACTAAATGTCAAAGAATTTATTTACCTGCAGAGGAGCAATGTTATGTCCTTTAGACTCTAACAACTTGAGATTGCAATGGCAATACACCAACTTTTCAAGTTGCAATGGGCTCAATCGATTCCTCTTTTTCGTATGGAATAGAGCCCATGTGCTCCAATTCCTCTCTGCAGGTCCCGAACAATCTTGCGAAAGTATCCGCAAGGCAAGTTTTCTCTGCGATTCACACATAATTAAATTATTTAAACTTGATTCTTTGATAATAAGATGAAATATTTACTAAAAAATCACTTACCAATATAGGAGTAGTAACTCCATATTTCTCCCACCATGTGACAGGAGAAAGCTGATTCTCTCATAGCCATGCCGCAGGTTGCCCAAAATATTTCTCCATGCTACGGAACCGCACTCTCTCGTCCTCCAACAGAGACAAGAGTGCTACATCACCACCTGTCCATCCTGCGATGTACTCAATCCAGCTATCCTCAAGAATCTCGTTTGTGCATTGCTCCTCACTCCTCCACAGTGGATGAAGAATATGAGCAACTACATGGATTGGTTTATGAAACCAATCCCATCGACTTTGGACAGCATCACATAAACCCTTCTTTCTATTAAAAGAATTAAAAAACATATTTAAGTAATTATCTAGACTATAATCATACAAATTACAATGAACACAAACACGTAGAAAATTGCAATAAACTTACTCTTCCTCTGAAAGTCCATTGACTCGCTGGATGCAATATTGTATACGGTTGATGTACTCGTATACAAGGCCAAGAGTGCTACCCTCCATATCTGTAATGCGGAGCACAGTTTATACAGGCTGAATAGAAGCTACCAATCTCTCTCCCTTCACCCAAAGTTCATCCTCTCCCATGACAAGAGATGAAAACTTTGTGAAGAGAGAATTCCCTGCTCTAACTTCAGATAATTGATACCATTCTTCTGAAACACATGTGCGCAAAAGACCCTTCCTCACTCTCAAGACTATCAACGACTATGTACATGTAACAAAAACGGGTGAGAGAAGGTTTTTGGAAATCTAAGGAGGAGTGAGAGCGGAAAATGTTGAGGACTTTAGGGCGGCTAGTGACAAACTTCACTATAAATTTGGCTTTATCTAGGATGGTTCTTACCCATGGAATTCCCCCTATGTCTTCCATGAGTAGATCTAAGCTATGTGATGCACAAGGTGTCCATTTGATTTTGGGATACATATCCTCAACCATACGCCCCATGGACACACAATTAGCCCCATTGTCGGTCACAACTTGCACCACATTTTCACTCTCCACATCCTCAATGGCTTTTTGAACATGTGAAAATATGAATTGGCCAGTAACCACTGTGCCAGGTGCATGTGCAGGTATGGCACGTAAGAACATTGTGCCCTTGCATGAGGAGACAAGAATGTTGTAAACATTCCTCTTCCTCACGTCTGACCAGCCATCACATAGAATAGAGCAGCCATACTTTTCCCCTGAGCTCCTCAATGACAACATTTCTATCTCAACTAATGTCTTTTGTTTGGAGAGCTCAGAGGTACGTAAGACTTTTCCCGATGGACCCTCCCAAGGATAACCAATCCTACTCACAGCCTTTATGGCCCTCTTCCATGCAAGTGTGTTTGCCACATTGAATGGGATACCACATTCAATGAAGAGTTTGGTTATCTCTCGGGTTGCTTCATTCATTGAATGTTTCTGTATTCCAGCCCTCATGCTACTTTTCACAAACATATTGCTCTCTCGAATCTTGGGTCTAGGATCCTCAGAGATGCTCACTGAGCTAATGCTCTCTGTGCGGGGCCTTTTGGATGAACTAGGGGTATAATCAATGACATCAATGGGATTGGTTTGCTCTTCATTGCTATGTGACAATGAAAATGAACCAATTGGCATCTTACCCACCCCTTCCCTCAATTGAAGTTGAGCAGTTAGCTCCTCAACAATCCTTGGAAGAATAGAAGTGCATTTTGCAATGCCTCCACCTTTTAAGCCAATGAGATGAGCTTTGATACGAGATGCAGTGCTCGTGTAAACCCCCATGCAATACTTGCATTGTCATGTGTTCTTGCCAAGCTCTTTCACATGGTTGCGAATAACATTAGGAGTTCTTCCCATGATGATAAGACACAAAAGATATTAGTGTAGGCTTAGGACTATACTTCTATTATCTATAACACTTAAGAACAAGGCTCAAGACTCAAGAGGGCAAATTGCAAGGCTCAAGATGGCTGAAAATCGAAGGCTGAATATATGTTGTGAGTCGTGACAAGCTCTCTCTCTCTCTCTCTCTCTCTCTCTC
The DNA here is from genome assembly GCA_020310875.1 of Ceratopteris richardii. Taxonomy (NCBI): domain Eukaryota; kingdom Viridiplantae; phylum Streptophyta; class Polypodiopsida; order Polypodiales; family Pteridaceae; genus Ceratopteris; species Ceratopteris richardii. The sequence goes on along the minus strand of CM035427.1, from coordinate 139,579,069 downwards.
TCTCTCTCTCTCTCTATAGAAGGCTCAGGAAATCACTCGCGCGAAATCTCAAACAAGGAGGCAAATGGTAAATCATACGATCGGCAAAACTAAAACCCTCGTCGGCAACTTTCACGATTTTTTTGAATAAAAATCGAAGAAAACGATTTAAATCGCTCGATCGATTTTTACGATTTTTATTTTCAAAAAATCGCACGATTTTTTTAACTATGAAACTGACAAAGGAAATATAGGAATACCTGTAGGTATGATTCTACATTCTTTCACATATGGCTGAAAATAAGTCATGTTTCATCACCCCCTGATGATTTAACACTAGTATCCAGAATTCTTCAAAGTATATCAGACTTTATGAAACCTGGAACGTCTTCCTTCTTTCAATAAATCTGATCTTTAGTGATTTAGTATTGCTTTCATAACATTAATACCTGTGTCTGGAACAAGAAGCTTGAACCCCTTTTTACTAGCACCGCATATGCCAATAGCTTTCACTGCCACTCCTCCCCTTCCCATAATCTAGAATAGGGTTAGATGATCCTATTACATCATAACAAAAAACTTTGATGAAAGCACTTTAGGATTCATAATCTTTTGCAACATAACAAGTATCTTCTTCTATTTCTTTGCAACACTAATCTGATAGAATCTGAATCTTTGACGTACTTCTTTCAATGCTAAGAACTTTACAAACAAAGGATAGACATCTGACTCAAAAATACTCAAGATCTACAAGATCATAGATCACTCCAACAAAATATCTATGTAGAATCTGCTCTCATCAAACCTTCATGACTGAATGTTTGATTTGCTACCTGAATGACTCTAAGTGTCCATGCTTCTTACAAAGTTGTAAAACTTTTTTTCAACTAAATCCTTCCCAAGAATCTGCAACTCTTACTAGAACACAAGTGGACAAATTCTCACCTTGAGAACTCCAAAATTTGCAAGTTGATACTTCATATCTTCATATTCTTCCCGAGTGAAATGTGATAGTATCTGCTTGACTTTCTTTTGGCTAACTCCACTTCTCAATCAAGTGATAGGAACTGATGGAACACCTTTTGAATACAAGCATGTATCCAAAAGTCAAGACAAACATAGAAAGTAGATTCTCCATTTGATTGGTACATCAAAAATCTGAATTTTTCTGAAAAATACTGAATTTTCTGAATTTTCCTCCTAAAAAACTCTGAATTTTTTGAGTATACTGAATATACTGAATATGAGGTAACTTTTCCAAACAAAAAGCCTCACTCCAAGTCTCCAACATCTGCTACAAATACTCTTTTACCTCAAGAGTTAGGTAAAGAAGAAAAATACTTCTCTGCAACTTGTCATATACCAAGTAGCTCTGAATTAACACTCCAAGAATTCTTTGAGGGAACATATAAACTGCCTGCTCAAAAGCTTCAACTAAAACGTAACTCATACGCATATGAGCCAAAACATATAACTTGTCTTAGATATCTGCTTCTTTCCTTTCTCTCAATGCAATTCTTTGTCAAAAACCTACTAAAACATGACCAAGTATAATGCAAAACAAGAAAACTGCTTCTTCTTTAAACTATCTTCTTCACTCAAGATGTTGTCGTAGGCTTGTCTTTGGATGTAGAGGATAAAAGTAAGAAAAGTATATGGATAATATAAGAGAAAAGAAAGAAGTCTTACTTTCCCTTTGGAATTTTTGGACCTTCTTCTTTTGCATCTTTCTTCCACCCGATGATGTCAACATCTTCAAACTTCTCTTCCATACATTTTGTTCTCTTCATCTTGAAGTAAAAAGCACTCTTAACTTCTTCAAATGAATTTTTCTCTTCCCCTAGTGCTAAGAGTAAGAGACAAAACAAACATGGTATATAAATGGAAGTGAACATAGAAGCATGTTTTACCATCTCCTCATATGCTCAATCAATACTCTGCTTCAAATTTGACTGATATGATTGAATTCACCAACCTTTTCCTTAAGTTGGCTGAATGCTGAATTACCTCTCTAGGTACAAAATTTGATAAAAAAAACTTCCAACCTTGTGTTGGTTGAAAACAAAACTGATCTAATCTCCAAATTTGTCTTCTTAGATGATCTTTCTTGCCATGAAAGAGATCTTCTATCAAAACTGTCAAGTGTACAAAATTTACAAGAATATTCAGATGTAGAGACAGAAATCTGAATATGTATGACATGTAGGACCTGATAGGTTGTAGAAGAGTAAAATATGAGCTACTGAAAGAGGAAAGATCAGTTCGAAACTGATATTCAGCAAACCCTAATCTGAATTTAAGCTATGGAAGACGCTAAATCAGATGTGTGTGTGATAGATCACATACTTACAGAATTAGCATAGAATGTGAACATGTTGTGGACAGGAATCCTCATACTCATGTGGAAACACCTTCTCTAACATCTCATCTGATGCATGTAGCATTCATGTACTGATTCTCCTTTATGGATGTCACTGCCTCCATGTATGCCGAATAGGACTCTTCCAGATATGGATGCCACCGCCTCCATAAGCCCCAAGTAGTACCTGTGTGCATAAAGAGAATAGGTACCTGAATAGTTAACATAAGATGCAACCTTATGTTAAGCTCCATCCAATGTCTTTGAAGTACTCCATAATCTTCATGTAGAAGACAATCTTCAAATACATCATGTAGATGGATGATCCAAACCACCAATCTGCTGATAAGTAAGTCTTTTCCATAAACAAGAGTGTGAGCACACTCTTCTCTAAGAAGAACTCCATGGATGCTCCTAATGTGCTTCAAAAGCTGCATCATAGCTGCCCATATGTGCACCATGGCTGCCCCATGTGTGCATCAGCACAACCATCGCCAAAATCAGCAAGTGACCATAGCACTGTTTATATATGCCTTTAAGTCCTCATGCGAAAAACTCCACAAAATAAAGCCAATCGCTGCTGAAAAGCTGGATCGCAGTTTTATTAAAACTTAATCGCTAATTTTTAAGGATCGTTGCTTTTTCTTTATGCTATTGCTAAATATAGCTTTTGATCAGCTATTTAAACAATTTGACCACCTGATGAATGACTTGAACATATTTTTATGACCTATAAGCTGAGAGCTCTTAAATGAGGTACAAACTCTAAATCAGCAGAAAATTAGGGTTAGGGTTTTCTCCCAAATTTGATCTCTGATGACTGAATGTCCTATACCATTAAAAAGCTCTCATCAAGCTCTACAAGATAGGATCATAAAAGTTTTACCCAAATTTTGTGCCAGAAATGATTAAGTACCAAAATTAGGGTTTTTAAATCCTAATAGGGATTTTGACTAATGTGACATTGTTTTCCAACACATACCTCATTTGTATTTCACAGCTTGCATTATAATTACCTATTTACAATGAGAGAGAGGTCAGAGGAAGCATCCTCTTGTGGAATGCCACTAGCGAGTGTCCTTTTCCTTATTTCTTTTGGGGATTTCTAAGTACTTCACGGAACATATAAAAACTTTTTCGCCATATAAGAAGGCACTGAGTGCTGTATTTCACGAGTACCATGTGATCCGAACAATCTCCATACTGCACGTCTGTTCAAATTGCAGCATATTTCTGTCTTATTAATATGGTGAATTCCGAGCTGCAATTTTCTTATGGTTATTTTTACTCCTTTCTCTATCTTTCTTGCTCTCAAAGCTCTGCGGCATTCTGATCAGTGGTCATATATGCTATGGCCTGTGTTTATGATATGACGACAGATGCTATGACCTAACTTTTTATGTATGACTTAAGACTCTAACAATGGGTTGTTTGAATTGTTGGAAATAATCATGGTTACAATTCAGAGGAATGTGAGGTAAGGCAAGGCAAACTTTCAGGATGTTGATATGAGGCTGAGTTATTCACAATCATAGTTTGTTATATAAACATAGTTTGTTTTCTTTGTACTTCCTAAGTTTGTTGCTTATATATTTATTTGTTTGCTTAACTTTCCAGGAATATAATACCGTACATCAAGAAATTTGGTAAGAATCCTGTCACTGGGAAACCGCTTGCAATGAAGGATCTCATACAGCTGAAGTTTCATAAGAGCTCAGAGGGTATTTATCTTCCATGTTAGGTATTCCGGTTTTTAATTGACCTGGCTCTGCCATGCAGTAACTAAGAAGTAATTTCGTGTGTGCGCATGCATGCTGATCAATGTTTCCTGAAGCAAGATTATGTGATTATTTCTTCTATCATTATATTTGCAGTAATGCCAATATTATCTTTTTCTTGGGATTTTTTATTTGCTCGTGGCCAAGAGTTTTTCACGTGCTACTCGGCCCTCTGCTTTTCTCAAATGTGTACATCTAATTTTTGTGGTGTCTCTCATGCATGCAATGTACAGGTGAATACCATTGTCCAGTGTTGCATAAAGTTTTCACGGAATATACTCATATTGTCGCTGTCAAAACAACTGGCAATGTCTACTCCTATGAGGTATAAGAGTAGACTTTAGAGAGACGTCCTGTGGCATTGCTTCACAATGTGTGCCTGATTCTATACTTCTCTGCAGGCAGTGAAGGAGCTGAACTTGAAGCCAAAGAACTGGAGAGACTTGCTGACTGATGAGCCATTTAGCAAAGAGGATATTATAACCATTCAGGTCTGGTTTGGAGGATTAATTTCTCTTCATTGTCATTTAGCACAAGGTGATTAGTTCAAATCCACTCTAGACCAAATTAAGATTATTGTATTTCTGAGACAGCTTATAGTTTTCATTATGTATTTGCAGAATCCCAATTCTGATACGAAGATATTGACTGAATTTGATCATGTGAAATCAAACCTAAAGATTGATGATGAAGGTTTGCTTGTTTGAACTTTTTCTTGACATTAGTTTTATGATTTTCACCTAGAAATTTTGAATGCTGTCCATGTCAATCAGACATTCAAAGAATGAAGGAAGATCCGACTTACAACATAAATGTTTTTGGTGATACAAAGGCAATGCTGGAGGAGCTTGGAACTGAGAAAGCAAAGGAAACAGGTAAGCTTGGAGGTGGAGGTAGCAAAGCACAACGTGAACGAGCTTCTGCTCTAGCCATACTTGACAGGGCAAGAGAGAAACTAGCAACTGAAGGAAGAAGCAAGAACCCAGAAATGCAGGTTTCCTTAGCTCCCAGTATTGTTGATGCAGCATCAGCGTCTACTTTTGGAAGGAGTGCTGCTGCTGCCAAGGCAGGTTCTCAAGAGAAGACAGCAGCACGCATTGCTGCTCATTTTGCAGGAGAGTTAATGCCAGTGAATGTCAAGATGGTATGCTATTTTTCATACTCCTTTAGAATGAATTGCATGGGCTGCATCTCATGTATTATTAATGGATATTGGGTGGATGACAGGTCAAAAGCCAGTACACTTCTGGAAAAGCATCACGCTCTTTCACATCTACAGTATTTGACCCTGTTACTGTGAATGATTTTGAGTATGTACCAGCCGAGAAGAATCCTAAAAAGAAAGGTTATGTCCGTCTTCATACTACTCATGGTGATCTAAACCTTGAATTGCACTGTGATATTACTCCACGTACCTGTGAAAATTTCTTAACTCTGTGTGAAAGAGGCTATTACAATGGGGTCATTTTCCATCGTAATATCAGGTATATTTTCCTCCTTCCTATGTGCCATCATTGTCTTTCTGTTCAAATGATCTATATCATCGACTTGACAATATTTATGGCTAAGTAAGATTATATTGCAAGGGAAAAAAACATGCACATGATCTGGGTTAGTTCAAGGTTACAATACTGTGTTACACAACATAAACAGAATGTTTCAATGTGTAAGTTGTGTTATTCTCTGATAATATAAGATATTAGTAAATCCTTTTCCATCAAACGCTAAAACAAGGATACCGTACGGAAATAAACTCGGCTATTGATTAATATGTATCGATCAATTGAAGACAATAGGAACGACTTCTCCCAAGATAAGCTGGAGCCTTTATATCTGTCTTGATATAGGTTTTTAAGGGCCTAACACATAATCCATGTGAAGATATTTGGAAAGACTTTAAGGCAAAGACGCGACCTAGGTTTTGTATCTTGCATAGCAGATTAAGATCACATAACTCTTTTTTATTATCATTAGGTGGTCCATAACATATCAAGAGTATATATTTTATACCATGCTCATAAGATATGCTTGGAATAATCAGAGATTTGAACAAGATTTGGATTTTCCAGCATTGGAATTCCATAAAAAAGGCTAGAATCTTTTAGACAGCTCAATGAGAACACTGTTCAATGCATTCATGTGGTATGATGAGTCTTGAGACCACATACTTCAAAGTACTAAGATAATCAATGGTACAAGCTACCTCATTATACTATTTTTGGATTCCAAAGCTGAAAACTATAGCATAATGATTAATTTATATTGTGATTCAAGCAGCTGGATTAAGTGTTTAATGATTACTGATGTTCATGGAACTTGGGACTGCACTAATAACTTGTTAATATGAAACAAAACAATCATGTGGTTACGGACATGGATGATATGTGAATGAATACAAACATTCAGAATGCAAATGAGAGTGGACATGGTTCATTCTTCAATATGTCTATGCCAAGACAAAGTGGTTAATTTCTAGATTGTGTTAACATGGGTATGCCAATATGCCACCACCTGGAAAATCCTAAACTCTTTTTCATTTAACCAACATCAATGTCTATAATGTAGGATCAATGCATAGTTTTCCATAGGCCACATCTGAAGCATATGGTGTAGCTATATAGACGTGCAAATTTGAAATTATTATGAAAATGAAAATCAAACTTGATGCCATATGCCTCCTACATGGCTTAAATGTTAATAGAACATCAAAATTATGGTAAGAAACGGTCAAGCATCCACTAGATGGGAGGGAGGGAGGGAGGCAGGGAGGGAGGGAGGGGGGGAAAGGGAGGGAGGGAGGGAGGGAGGGGGGGGGAGGGGGGAGAAAAGGGGGGGGGGAGGGAGGGAGGGGGGGGGGGGAGAGAGAGAGAGAGAGAGAGAGAGAGAGAGAGAGAGAGAGAGAGAGAGAGAGAGAGAGAGAGAGAGAGAGAGAGAGAGAGAGAGAGAGAGAGAGAGAGAGAGAGAGAGAGAGAGAGAGAGAGAGAGAGAGAGAGAGAGAGAGAGAGAGAGAGAGAGAGAGAGAGAGAGAGAGAGAGAGAGAGAGAGAGAGAGAGAGAGAGAGAGAGAGAGAGAGAGAGAGAGAGAGAGAGAGAGAGAGAGAGAGAGAGAGGGAGGGAGGGAGGGAGGGAGGGAGGGAGGGAGGGAGGGAGGGAGGGAGGGAGGGGAAGGGAGGGGAAGGGAGGGAGGGGGGGGGAGGGAGAGAGGGAGGGCCGGGGGGGGAAAGGGGGAGAGAGGGAGAGGGGGAGAGAGAGAGAGGAGAGAGAGAGAGAGAGAGAGAGAGAGAGAGAGAGAGAGAGAGAAGAGAGAGAGAGAGAGAGAGAGAGAGAGAGAGAGAGAGAGAGAGAGAGAGAGAGAGAGAGAGAGAGAGAGAGAGAGAGAGAGAGAGAGAGAGAGAGAGAGAGAGAGAGAGAGAGAGAGAGAGAGAGAGAGAGAGAGAGAGAGAGAGAGAGAGAGTGTTTACGTCTATTAGGAGGCCAAACTCGGCCTATGAGACAAATCGATGTACATGGGTGTATCTTCTGTCTATCAGAGAAGATAAAAGTGCTGAAGAAGAAACTGGTAAAGCTGATACATATCTCCATGATAAGCGTGTGGAGATACCCATGAAAGTGTTGGGGGGGGGGGGGGGGGGAGAGGGTGTATGGAGTGCGATATCTATGATAGTCTATATGCGAAGGGGTAGTACAACAAGCATGGGAATGCATCTGAAGCGACTAACTAGCTCCATCCTGTGCTAGTGGGCGGGTGTAAGATGTGATACATAGGTGGAGGTGGAGTCAGGGCCATCATGATAGCTGCAGCAGGATCAGCCATCATCTGGAATCGTCTCTCCTCCATGGCGCGATGGTGACGAGTCTGAATCTCTGCAATCTGATGTCGGTGATGTCTCGGGGCCCGATATCCTCTAGCACGGGGTCGTCTCCTAGCTCAAGGAGTCTGAGCCTGCTGAAGAGTCACCTCTCTCGGTGTGTGGGCTGAGGGGGGGAGGGCTGCAGCACGTCGTGGAATAAAGAACTTAGTGAGCTGACTCTGTCTCCCTCCTGTATGGGCTGCTACAGTAGGCTGGAGTAGGGAATCTCTGTGGCTCTGTATCTCTAGTAGGAATCGCCCGAGCTGTCGCTGGTCTCTAGAGTCCATGATCTCTCGGAGTGTGGGCTGCCCTGTAAATAGAGCCCCGTATCTACCTCTGATGCCATCATATGCGCTACATCTGCATACAAAGTGCTCCTCATCCTCCATCTCTACTCTGCAAACCCTGCATATCCGCTCCTCTCTGGGAATGTCTGCGGCTCTGCCCGTCTCAATCTCTAGTCTATGTGATGAGACTCTCACCTGGCCAATCGCTACCCTCGAGCTATGAGGCATGTAAGTATCCATGTAACATGGTCGTCGGATGAAACCGTAAGCTAGGATGTCTAAGAATTGGTCTCGATAGTGTAATAGTCTCGATCCCATGTGTGATGTGTGCCATGTCTGACTAATGTAGAGCTTCCAAAGATCCTGTCTCATCAAAGCATTCCTCTCATGACGAGAGAGGTGGATGTGAGGTGAGTCTGGGTCGTACTGAAAAGGCGGCAATCTGTCCATATCAAGCCCATGACTATCAAACCATACTCTAACCTCAGTGTACCAAGCTCTCTCATATCCTGACTGTGATATCTGTATAGATGCCTCAAAGGCTCTGCGTGTGAGTCTGTCTGTAGGGAGCTCCCTCATCCTCTGAATAAAGCAGATAGTCTGGAATAGTGCATCTACTACCATGGGTGTTGCAGCTAGCTCTGTCCTGATGATGTCATGTGGTACCGACTGTTTCCCGCGAAATAGTCGCGAGATCATACGTACCTGGGGCCTCTCGATCGCACTCCACTGGGTGATTGTGAGGCCTGGGGCCCAAACTGTCGCAACATACATCATAGCTGGTCGGACTAGTGTCTCAAATAGCCACCCCTTCGTGCGGGGCTCCTGGAAGTGTGCCTGGTGACATCTCCGCTCTAACATGGCTAAAGCTGCATATCCTCGTGTGAGTCTATCGATGGCTGCCTGTCTCATGCTGAAGGGGCCAGATAAGCTCGTGAATGTGACTCCAAGGTAGACATAGGAAGTGACCACCTCAATCTGTCCACCGCCGGCTGTGAATCATGCTCCATTCCTCACCAAGGGGGAGGTGTGGAAGATCATGACCTTGGTCTTGCCAAGGTTTATTGTCAAGCCCTTCTGTGTACAAAACTCATCGAGGGAATCCAAGTGGTGCTGTAATCCATGAGGTGACTCTGAAATCAAGACAATGTCATCGGCATATAATAAAATGTGGGAGGTGTACCTGCGAGTTCTGCACCCTCTCCTCCAGCTCGGAGAATGTAGTCCTCAATCTCATCGATGTAGAGACCAAATAGAGTGGGAGAGAGCGGGCAGCCTTGCTTAACACCGATGGTGCTAGCAATGGCCTCAGACATACCTCCTGGATACTGTACTCTCCCAGTCACCTTCTCATAGAGTGCATAGATGGCCCAGATCATCCCTGATGGTACTCCCAAGCTCTGAAAGCGTTGGAAGAGCCTCTCTCGTGGCACTGTATCGAAAGCTTTGCGGAAGTCCACAAAGCAGCAACATAGTCTCTTCTTCCGCACCCTTGCCCCATCAATGAGGCAGCGCAAAATGAAGATGTGATCAATAGTAGAGAAAGCTCGCCGAAAACTTGCCTGGCCTCGTGCTCGTAGCCCCTCAGTCTCTGCATATGAGCTGAGCTCTTCCTCAAGTATGGCACCGTATAGTTTGGCCATGGTGTGGCCAATCATGATGGTCCTGTAATTCCCTGGATCCAGGGTGTTACCAGATTTGTGGATAGGCACAATGGTGTGCCTAGTCCACTCCTCTGGGAAGCCCTCCCCTATAGCCCGGTTGAAGGCATGTGCAATCAACGGGGCTATAGTGGAGGCTGCATATATGAGATGCTCGCTCTTCAATCCCGTATGGTCTGTTGAACGTCCATGTCGCAGTCGTCCTATGGCCCTCTCAACCATCTTTGCTGTGAAAAGAGAAGAACTAGTAGGGCGAGGCTCAAGTGGATGGGGAATGGGAGGTTGCCCAAGCACCTCATATAATCTCTGAGCATAATCATGCCATGTGTGTAGGTCCCCAATAGGTGTGGTCGGGCGTGGCTCTCGTAGGGTACGCCATGCTGCGGCACTGTCCATACTCATAAAGAGATGGTATAGCTCAAGCACTTGTGCCTCCTCAAAGGCTCGCCTCTTCCGAGGTGTGAGAGTCTTCATCTGTCTCGTGGCCTGTCTCTCTGTGATCTCTCCCAATGCACGCTGAGCTCGTAGTCGGCGGTAAGTATCTCTGCATTCCTCATCATACCAACGATGTTGTGGCATAGTCCTGGGAGGAGGTGTGTGACCAGAGTGGGTGGTGTGTGGGAAGGAGCTGATGGCGGATGTCTGAAGAACTGATGCTATCTGTGAGGTGAGTAGGGATAGTGGAGTGTCAGGGTGAAGCAAGAGAAGACCCTTCTTGACTTGGGCCACATATATGTGAGCTAGCTCGTGTGTGAAGTGGATGGTGGTGTGTGGGATGCGTGCTGCGGGTGTGTGTAGGGGTATCTCCCTTGAGGGAGAGAGCAAGGTATGCGTGATCAGCCCCAATGGGTATGGGTGGGATGGTGAATGAGGTAAGTAGGTGAATGGCCTCTCTAGATCTCATGACGT
>CM035427.1:139500746-139560746 GCA_020310875.1 Ceratopteris richardii | reverse complement strand
TGGGTCGGTGGAGCGAGGTTATAGGTGCGGAAGAGAGGAGAGGAGGTGGGTTTTCTAGAGAGAGGGGGGAAAGAGGTGCATGGTATGTGTGTGTATGTGTGTGGAGAGGGGCCGGCAGGTTATCATATCCAATGAAAACCCCACTTCCTAATGTAACAAAACCCCATGCATGAGGAGCAAAAAAACAAAAGACCAATCATGCTCACTTACATGTAGATCATATATCATTGATTATTTTTTTTGTGTCTCATTTTGTATTGGTTTTCTTTCTTGTTTGTATTTTTCATGTCTTATATTGATCTTAAGTCTCTTGCTTTTGTTTGTTGTTTTTTCCAATGTGTATGTGTTTGTGTTTTCTCAAGTAACTTTGGATAACTCTGAACTTATGAAGGTATATATGGATAATGGCACATACATATGTATCTTTGTATCTTGATTCTTTCTTATATCCCAAACAAATACTAAATGAATAATAAATTTAATTAATATATATATATATATATATATATATATATATATATATATATATATATATATATATATATATATATATATATACATATACATATACATATACATATACATATACATATACATATACATCTACATATACATATATATATATATATATATATATATATATATATATTTATTTATTTTTATATATGTATATATATATATATATATATATATATATATATATATATATATATATATATATATATATATATATATATATATATATATATATATATATATATATATATATATATATATATATATATATATATATATATATATATATATATATATATACGTTCCTTAACGCTCCATATCTTGGCATTTGGTATGGCACCACGTTCCGTACGTGCTGTACCAAGCGTTCTCTACCACCTTGTTCCATATTGTTGTGCAAGGATGAGGACTACCGGAACAAGTGTATACTACACACCCACACACCCACATTTTATTTCTCTTAGCTTGTATCTTTTTCGATATTAAAATAAAATTTGGTGTGCTCGATGGGGCTTTTGCTCAAAGACTACTCACCTTACTTCGAGGATTACACCTCTCCTAAGCTCTTCTCAATATTGAGATTTCAATTTTCTTTCTTTTCTTTCACTCGTCTCATTGTATGTGATCTAATTGATTAGATGATTTGCTTGGATCATCTTCCCTTGATCATCTCCATACCTTGCTAGACTAATTTCTCTCAACCACTTCTCCTCACCCAATACCTCTAGGACCTAGACTAATTTCCGCCACTTTTATTTGCCTAAATCTTTCAAGCCAATTTTTACTAGTCACTTTTCCTTGATGCCCTCTCATAGACTAGTTTCCCTTGGCTACTTTTTCTCGCCAAGTTCTCATAGGCTGATTTCCCTTGGTTACGTTTTCTCTAGATCACTTTCCCTTGATTACTTTTGACGACCGATCCCCCTAGATTGCGCCCATCATCCAACTTCCCTAGACCATGTTCCAAGGATCAATTTTCATCTACTGATTTCGTTAACACTAGCTTTGTTAGAACAATTTTCTGGACAAATTTGGTTTGGCCTTTTGGTCAATGCTATTGGATCACACACATTTTTTAGTTATTGCCCCTACTTCATTGTAGTTATTTTATCAGGTCTTGAATTCATTAGTCTTCTTATCTGTCTTATTCAAAAGTGCATTGATATGTCTTTTTTCTATTCCATTTTATTAGTGTCACTAGTCTACTTGTTATTCAGTTTGGTTTGTTTTATGGTTCATTCCATCTTTCTATCTCCTGTACTCTAACGTGTCTAGTTCCTTACATCTTTGGCTTCTCTAACCTTACTAGTCCACTCCAATTTGTTATGGTTTTTTAATGGATTCTTGGTGCATTGATTACGGATTCATTTCTTATTTGTTCATCCATTGTTGAGTTCATTTTGACAAAGTTATTGCATATTGCTTCATTGTTGAGTCTATTCTACTTGTTTTATAGTCATCCTTAGCAATGTGATCCATAGTCCATGACATACTCGTGTCCAATCAAAGGAAGGATTCCTAGTCCGTTAAGAACTCCAATAAACAATTACAAGAGAACAATACCCCAGTAGACACTAGTAAGTGTCTCCCTTTAACCTCTAGCTCTCAAAGAATTGAATAAATTCCCTCTACTGAAATCTTATAAGGGTCACCAAAAACTCCTTTACTCTGTTTATCTTGAAGAATCTCCTTGTGGGTGAAGGACTTGATCTTTCCTATGGGGTCCATGAGGACTAAGATAATCACATGACCACATTTCTTTTGCTTTGTGAAAGCCCAAATGACGCTTTAAGAAGATGCCTTTTTTTGCCCTCGAGCCTCTTCCCATTCACACTCTCAAGGATTGGCGGATAAATAGTGTAGTTGGTATGAGGAAGCTTACACTCTCAAGGATTGGTGGATAAATAGTGTAGTTGGTATGAGGAAGCTTACTTTACCATCGATAATTGGACTAGAAGGAATGCAAGAGATCCCACAACTTGGGACTATAGGTATGAAACAAGATATTTGAATTACAAACTCCCTTATTGACTTTATACAAGAAATAACTTGACATGATCTCGTGCTACGAGATTACAACAAAAGGAAGGATGTCCATGATACTAGACTAGACAAGAGTAGAACAAGGAATGAGACTAGAACTTGAATTGGAACTTGGAAAGTACTTACTTGGACATCGCGACTCCTTGAGCTCCGAAGATTAACATTGCCAAGATTGAGTATATATGTGGCCAACCCCTCCTTATATAGGTTTTCAAGGGCAGTTCATCAATGATGGTTATGAATTGATGATGTCATCAATTTGAAACAAGACCTCCAAGTGTCAGAATCAAGAAAATAGACAATTGATTTTAGGGTTTCGGTACGTTGTGAATGTGATGGAAGCATTAGTTTCTCCAAATTCTGAACCAAACATGAAATGTAGAATTTCACGTGGAATCCAAGGTTCAGGATAGCTTCCTTGTCCATGACTTAGTCTACCTAGGCAATAACAAGAGTCTCTCGATCAAAGGCAAAGGCAAATTTAGAATCATCAATCATAAAGGAGAATGCAAAGCTTTGACCAATATACTATTTGTACATAATCTTTGCATGAGCCTCCCCCAATAAAATCTATAAAACATCATCACAAACAAGGATTATTTGACAACTCCTGAGTCAAGCTGATTGATCCAAGAACTCAAAATATTGTAGCCCAAGGTATAGAAGATAAAGGTTTATACAAGCTATCATGTTTTCTCACTAAGGATTCCCTCCTAACACTTTAGCATCAAAGATATGGGCATACAATATCCTCATCAAAATTGGTGGAAGGTTTACCAAAGATTACTCAAATTTAAGATGTTTGCCAAGCATGCACTTAAGGCTAACAACATACTGCTACAATACCAAAAGAGGAATTCACCTAAGCTCAGAATCCTCTAGCCCTTGTCCACATGGATCTTTGTGGATATATGAATACACCATTTGAGGCTTACTTTGGTAGAAAGCCTAATAGGAACTACTTCAGAGTATTTGGGAGTGATGCATTTGTTCATGTGCCTAAGCAACACTATCCCCCATGTCCAAGGAGCATATCTTCATTTGGTACAACGAACAAGCTAAGGCTTATAGTTCTTATAATATGGAAAATCAATCAATCACCATTTCAAAGAATGTAGTTTCTTTGATGATTCTTCTAAATACTCAACCAAAGATCCAAGCACAAGTTCTAGTCCATCGATCTACACTTCAAAGAAGGAGACAATTATTTCGAAGAATCGTTGAGAAGCAAGTACTTTCGAGCAGCCTAGAAGGTCTCAAAAACTTATTAAGAAGCAACAAAACGAACAAAGTCATTATGTGAAGTATGCAATTATGCATTAGCATCAACAAGTTCCAGATTAGTCCACCTTTAAAGAGGCTCAAGGCCAACCTGAATGGGAAGGAGTGCAAGTTGAAACGGATGCAATCCACAACTACAAAATATGACAATTCTACCTAAACCATCATATCATCAAGTTATAGGAGGCAAATGGCGTTACAAAATTAAGTACAAATCAGGTGGAAATTTGGATAAATATAAATGAGATGGAACTTTGGATAAGTATAAATTAATCACAAAACAAATGGAACTTTGGATAAGTACAAAGCACAACTAGTAGCAAAAGGCTATAAGAAAAGCATGAGGTAGACTATGAAGATTCCCATAGCAAGGTTTACAACCATTCGAGTAATTCTTGCACTAAGTGCTCATTTTTGATGGCCCATCTATCAACTTGATATGAAAAGTGCTTTCTTGAATGTGGATCATCAAGAAGAAGTAAATGTGGAACAACATGAAAGTTTCCAAATCAAAGGTAAAGAAGATTATGTCTACAAATTACACAAAGCACTCTATGGACTCAAGCAAGATCCATGGACATTGTATGAGAAGATTTGTAAGTTCTTTAAGGACGAAGGATTTCATCGAAGCTCTGTCGATGCCAATCTCTACAACTATCAAAAAGAGTCTCTAGTTGCCATAATCATCGTCTATGTTGATGAGTTGATTCTAAGGGGCTTATATGATGATCACATCTAGTTTATCATTCACAAGCTTCACCTGGAGTATTCTATGACAGATTTTGAGTATTCAGCTCGAGTATTTTATGACAATGTATACAAGAGATGTGGCAAAGGAGCAAAAGAGCTCCAAGCATAAGACTCTATATTACAAAAATATACTTATAAAGTTGCTTTTGATAAACCCGAAATAAAATAACTTGAGGGAAGCTATGGTACACTATGCTATGAGTGTATATTGATCGGTTCTATGTAGGCAAGAGCTTCCAACGAAAGCGTATGTGAAAAATCACAAAGAAATGCCTAAAACGCAGTTTTACACAAAACGTGGCTCAAAAATTGGGTTTTGTTTTTTTTTTTTTGACGATTTTACGATTTTTTTAATGCTTTTTGATGCTTTTGAGTCGATTTAGTCTTGGCCATTGGTTTTTTTGCTTTTTATAATTTAAATCTTGACCCTTCATTTGAAAAATTGATGAAAAGCATATTTGATTGGAAATTAGGGTTTGACTCTTGCACGCTGAAATCTCCTCCAAATTTGATATATGCCCTTGAGTAGTACTTTCCAAATATGTGATGTTTTTTTTGCATATTTTAGCCAAAGTTGATCTTCTATTGACCAGTGTTTGACCTTGAAAAAAATTCCTCGTGGATAGACCCTCTTGTGGAAGGTTCATTTCAACAATCCCCTCCTAACATGATACAAGGGGAATATGCTAGGTAGGTATATTGTGTTAGCTAACAAAAAATGTTGTTCTAGATACTTATATATATCTACAAAGATCATGCCAAATGTCCATAAACAAACAAAAGGACTTTGGACATGAAGAGCACTCCATACCACAAATAAAAGGAGAACTAAAATAATTTCGCTTACTCTTCTCAACCAAGTACTACTTGGAAGAATAGAGACAACTATAGAGAGAATAAAAGAAAGAAAGAATATAAAATTGAACATATTTTCTCAATTATTAAGGGTGATCAAGCTTTTCTAATTAAAATAATATGTCCTTATTCATATCTATCAAAAAACAAAAATACACATACAAAAATAAGATGATGTGGTTTAACATGAATAGTTCAGTGATGAAGCAGTATCATCATTCACTCGACCAATGTCACCTTGAATATTTGTTTTTGCTACCTTTGCTTGGTCGTCTTTCATCTTGAAGAAAAATTTTGCATGGTTTTATAATAAAACATGCCTCTTTGTGGTTTGTTCTGCCACAATGCTTGCATTTCTTGAATTTCTTCAATTTCCTTCTATATGAACTACCATTGAGATTTTTTTTTTGTGCCCTTAACCTCATCTCTTCCTTTTGGATTGCTTCCATTACTTTGTCAAGGTTTGCATTTGTCTTGTTTTGTAGAATAGTGACAATCATACTATATGTAGGAGGTAGACTCTTCTAAATAATTACTATTGCAATTTCCCCTGAAATGGGATTGTTCATCCAGCCAATTGAGCTATCAAGCTCTTAGACTTTGTTATAATGCTCTGTTACTGATGTTGTTGAGCCTTTCATTTCTAGTTGGAAGAAGGAGATAAGTAGTGATATAATAGCCAAATAATCCTTCTAGCTTTATCCATGCTTCTTTTGCACTTTTAATGTTTGAAAGATGATGGATGAATTCATTACTAAGGCTCATATGTATAGTTGACATAGCTTTTCTATTTTTAGATAAAGTTTCTTCACTTGGTCCTTTATCTATAGTTGAAGTGGTAGACCCTTCGTTTGTGTAGCCCTCCTACTTGGGTACTTACTACACCACCAAATGATGAAGATGAGGCAACACTTTGAGCTTATTGAGCTTGATTCAAATAGAAATCTTGTACAACATCCGTGAATAATCCAAGACCTTCAAGTTCAAGTCTTCTAGCTTCAACTTCAACTTGATCCCATAAGTCAGTGATCATGAGATAATATTGGAGCCTTGTTTGCCAAGTGTGAAGTCTCTTGAAAACTCTCAAATACTTGCTTTGATAGAAATTGTTGGTTTTTGAAGCCCAAATCAATTTAGAGATATAGAGTATAGAGAGAGTGACAGAGAGACAAGTAGAGACAATCTATACAAGAGATGTGGAAAAGGAGAGAAAGAGCTCCAAAAATAAGACACTATATTTTAAAAATATACTTACAACGTTCCTTCTCAAGGACCCTAAATAGGAGATCTTTAGGAAAACTATGGTACAACATGTTAAGTGTGTGTATTGAGTGGTTCTTATATAGGCAATAGCTTCCAACAAAAGCTTATGCAAAAAATCATAAAAAACACCTGAAAAGCAAATTTTCGCAAAATGCAGCGCAAAAATTGAGGTTCGTTTCTTTTTATTGATTTTACATTTTTGATGCTTTGAGTGGATTTGACCATGGCCATTAGATTATATGCTTTTTATAATTTAAATCTTCACCCTTGATTTAAAAAATTGATGAAAAGCATATTTGACTTGAAATAAGGGTTTGACTTTTGCATCCTCAGATCTCCTCCAAATTTAGCATATGATATATTATTGGATAGCTCTTGAGATCTATCTATCTATCTATCCATCCATCCATCCATCCATCCATCCATCCATCCGTCCATTTGTTTGTTTGTTTGTTTGTTTGTATGTCTGTCTGTCTGTCTATCTTTCTATCTATCTATCTATCTATTTTTCTTTCTATCTATCTATCTGTCTGTCTGTCTATCTATCTGTTTATTTATTTATTTATTTATCTATTTATCTATCTATCTATCTATCTATCTATCTATCTATCTATCTATCTATCTATTTGTTTGTCAGTCAGTCAGTCTGTCTGTCTGTTTGTCATTATACCTACCGACCTACCTACCGACCTACCTATCTACCTAGCTACCTACCTACCTATCTATCCATCTATCTATTTGTGTATCTTTCTATCTATCTATGTATCTATAGTACTTTTTAAATATGTGATAGAAAGTTTCTGTATATTTTGAGCAAACTTGACCTTTTTTGAGAAGATTTTGACCTTGAAAAAAATCTGCATATATGGATAAACCCTCATGTGGAAGGTTCATTTCTAAAGGACCAATGTCGCTCAGTCTCTACAACTCTTGATCCAAACATCAAGCTCACACCGGAGGACACATCACCGCTTGTGGATGTGCATGATTATCAATAGCTAGATAGCTCTTTGCTGTTCTTAGCTTACAAATGTTGCATATGCAGTTGGTGTTCTTAGCTAGTTCTCCCATCAACCACATTAGATACACTGACAAGTTTCTCATAAGTTACTTCACTAAATTTCCCTCACACAACATGATCGTCTTTGGTGTAGAGGGGGTATTGATCTTGTTGGACATTATGATTCAAATGGGGCTAGTGATTCTGATTCTCGACGTTCCATTTTGGGATATTTATTCTTGCTTATCTTAGGACCTATCTCTTGGGCAAGTAAGAAGGCAGCCTACAGTTGCTCTTAGATCCATAGAGGTGGAGATACTCTGACATGCATATGCACCAATAATGAATCAGCCTTGGCCATTGCCAAGAATCTAGTCTTCCACGCTGGGGCCAAGCACATTGAGATCCAAGACCACTTCATCCGTGAGAAGATCATATCTTAGGAGATTACTATGGAGGAGTATACCTCTAATGAGATCTAACAGATGTGTTCACGGAGACTTTACCTCCTGTTTTTGTTCGAGTGCTTGGTGGACATCTGTAGCAGTCACCCACTCCGAAATGGAGCTTCAGAGGGGGTTTTGACGACATGATTTCATCTACTTCCATTTCCTATGGTATCTATATGAGTGCATCTCTATTTTGTATCTAGGAGGGAGTCCTTTTCATATTTGTTTAGTTGTACTTGGGTACACTCTCATTTGCTTCTACCTTGTATTCATTCTCTTTCAAGGGGAATTATCCCACATATGATGTACTTTGAGATGCCCTCCAAATCTAGATTAGAAGGACCCCTCCTCTACTTTGTAGTTGGTTAGAAACTTGAAGAGCCAACTTCATGCTCTTGGCAAGCTCACTCTAATCCATGTGAGTCTTCCCATTTCATGGTCTACTCACTTTTGTGTCTCACACTCTTTTCCATTTTTTTATGAGTGATTGTTCGTTTCATTTTTCGTATGCAAGTCTAACCCTTTGTTATAAAAGGTGATTGTTACACTTAAGTAACAACAACACGTATAAGGACTAAAAACAAGTCAAAATAGATTGCTCAAAAACTAGGATGGGACAGGGAGGACATCGCACCCGAGTTAAAAGATGACTGCATCCTTGAAACAGAAGTGCTAGAAGCACAACTAACCAAGGTGGTCCCCTTCATCAATCTAGGGTCTCCGGTCTTCATCACACCCAAAGGAACTCAGGCAAGGGTAAGCTATTTTGACATGTCAGATAAGATAGCTGTCATGAAGCAAGCAAAGTCACTACAAGGTACTAAAGTATGGATAGCAGATGAACTCACCCCACTCCAACTTAAAAATCGACCAGCAGAGTTAACTAAAGTCAGAGAAGCCAGGAAGAATGGAAAGTGGGCAGTATACAGAGGCGGTCAAGCTATTATCAGAGATTTCCATACCCATACCACATAGGAAGAAACAACTATCTCCCTCATTTGTAATATATATTGATGTAATTTTGAAACTCTTATGAGTCATAAGAGTGCTTTGGAAGCCACATCCCCCCCCCCTTTTATTTTTATTTTGATTTTTCCCTTTTATTATAGCCCCTTGAGGGCTTCCCCCCCCAAGTGGAATGTAATGTTTTGATGTACTTGATCGGTCCCATAGGTCGATTTCGGCCTCCCGTGGACGTTAATATATCTTTCTTTCTTTCTTTTCTTTCTTTTCCAAAGCCAAATGTAAGATTTAGGATACCAATTGAGTTAACTCGGTTTTTGTAGTTTGACCCTCTTGGATAGAGTTGACCAACCTTGGAACATGTCAAACAAGGTACTAGGAAGCAAGGGGAACTAGAAAAAAGATAGAGAATGGCTAAAGAGCTGAAGTTATGGCAAAGAACAAAAGTCAAACTTAGTTGACCACAATCAAACATAGTTGATCAACTGATTCCTAAGCTCCTTGAAGTCTTGTTATACTCGTAAGAACTAGAAGAACTAGAACTAGCTTTGATACCAACCAAGCTATAATAAGCTTAGTTGACACTTGCAAAATATAGCTTTGATGCTAAATTGTTAGCCCAAATAGAGAAATAATAGAACACACAAGAGATTATGCACACATAAATAGAAGAACAAAGCACACAATACACAAAATATGATCAAAATTCATATGCTTCAATTCATGAAGAACCCTCTACAAGAGGATGATATGCTCCAAAAGTAACACAAAAATAACTCAAGAAATACTCACAACTCACGAATACTAAAGAGTTCATGTGAAAGGTGAAGGATAAGGCATGAAGAGGCTAGGGGAGTATCTCCAAGGAAACCTCTTACAAGAGTATGAGAGACCTCCAATAGTGTGTGAACATACAATACTACAAGCAACTCCAACCCGTTACATTGCCAAGAGTAGACTCCACCTGCAAGCACTCCAAGCATGAGAGAGCAAGTGGTCATGTGTGAGATACGATGATTATGAGAAAGTAGGACAAAATCAGCTTTTGGCCCTATTTTTGCATGAATTTTTGGTTTATGGCATATGCTGATGTGTCACATCTTGATGACTCGATAGGATTCGGTATAGGTGCATAAAATCTAACCCCTTGGATCAACTACTTTTTGTTCTTTAAATCTCAGCCATACATGTGTTTAATGTACTTTTGGCTTTTTTTAGAAGGTTTGACCAGAAACTAGGATTTGACTTTTGAGGGGCAAAATGGTGTCAGATGGGCAAGTGTTGTATATGGTTGGAGTCTGATTTGGCATGGTTTGATCTTTTGAGTTTGGTCTAATCTAATCAATATCTTCATGAATATTTATAATGAATGGTGTAATGAAGCCTTAAAATGTACAATTTAGAATTTCAATGAAGTCCTAAACTGGAAATCCTTACATTCAGTGGAGTGACCATCAAAGGTAAGTCTACAAATAATTCCAAATCAAAGAGGCCAAATTTGTGAGAGGAAAAAGTTTATAATCTCAACATGAAATTTTGAAGAGATCAACGAAATGGAAGAAGGATGCATAATTGTTGTAATCGGATATTTAGAGTGGCTTTCCTCAGTGGTCATTGCACGGTTTTAATTTGCACCCGCAAAGTAGTTAAACAAGATTCAGTTATTTTTTGACTTTTGGGCATTGAACAAAGTCATTGTGCTTGAGATGTCCCCTTACCATTTTTAGAACAAGTCATAGAAGATATTTTAGGCCATGCTGTATACAACTTCACACATTTAGCAGGTAATTGAACATCAATTTATCCAAGGGAAAAACATAATTTGGTTATGCATCAATTTTTGTGCATTGAGCATAGTCAATTAAGCTAGGTTGATAATCCATAATACTTGGGTGTTGTGTATTGCATGCTCTCTTTATCCTTATTTCCCCATGGTACAGTATGAGTCAACCTCATTACCACCCTACCCAACCAAAAAAAAGCCTAGAAGACAGAATGCAGGTTATGTGCATCAGCTGAAATTTTGATTGCCAGGGCTTGACACTCATTTCGGTTTATCAAAGAATAGTCTATCAGCTAATTTGTGCAAGTTTTGTAGCTTTGGGTATGCTTATAATCAGTTATATGTATGCTTTATGAGGCAGAAATTTTATGATACAAGGTGGTGATCCCACTGGGACTGGGAAGGGTGGACAGTCAATATGGGGGAAGCCATTCAAGGATGAATTCAATTCAAAGCTTTTGCATACAGGCCGTGGTATTGTCAGTATGGCCAATAGTGGGCCGCACTCCAATGGCTCGCAGTTCTTC
This sequence comes from Ceratopteris richardii, assembly GCA_020310875.1. Lineage (NCBI taxonomy): Eukaryota > Viridiplantae > Streptophyta > Polypodiopsida > Polypodiales > Pteridaceae > Ceratopteris > Ceratopteris richardii. The sequence goes on along the minus strand of CM035427.1, from coordinate 139,549,316 downwards.
ATACTCTATAAGTCTGCTCCTCATTTGAATTATAAACATACAGTTTTCGGGCGAGTGGTGGGTGGAATGGATGTACTTTCTGTCATGGACAAGGTCCCTGTCGATGATGATGACAGGCCACTGGTATGTCTTAGTTGCCTTATGGTCTTGAGTAGCATTGATCTGGTCAGAGTTTTCTGATATTTAATTGATTGCAGCAAGAGATAAAAATCATACAGGTATCTGTATTTGTCAATCCTTACACGGAGCCAGATGAAGAGGAGGATAATGGAGTGAAAGTGGAAGAAGATGACGAAGACAGAGTAAGCTCAAAAACACTCGTTGATATTGACAGTTGCAATTTTCACAATTGACCTTCCTGTCATGAAGCTTCCACATTGTTACAGATTGATGCATTGTCACAGTTTTTTCTTTAGATTTATCTGAATACATTCGATATTGTACAACTGACAAGTCCTTTTGGGGACCATATGAATGCATTCTTAAAGTATTATGTAATTGTGAACATCAATCTGAGCCATTGCCTTGTGCTGCAGGAGAAGATTGGTACTTGGTTTAGCAATCCAGTGTCAGATTCAAAACTCATTTCAAATGATAAAAGGGTGGGCAAGTACCTACAGACATCTATGCCGGCAGCTCCAAAAAGCAAGATTGACTCAGAATTGGAAGTGGCGAGTCGAGAGCATGATAGTAAGAGGCAGAAAGTGATCAAAACAGGAGTTAATTTCAAGGATTTTTCTTCTTGGTAACTGAAAAGAATGCAGTCCAGGGATGAACTTTAACTAGTTTAAATGCTATGGTGCAATCTTTTTCAAGGGAACTTTTTGGAGACTTGCACAATCATCCCATGGTAGAACGTTTTGTAAATTTTCAAAAGAGGGGAGTCTGGAAAAATAGTTGCTTGTTGTATATTGAAGTCATAATGGTTGCCTGCTCTTTTTAAATTTGTGCAACACCATTTGTGTAGATACTGGGCAGTATCGAGTTGAAGGAAATTTTCTGAAGAGCTTGCTGTAGACTCATTATTTTATCTCATTGCTTGTGACCATAGTATCAGAACCACAGACCTCGTGTCAATACAATCATTTCTGGCTTTCTGTCCCTACGATAGTGTGCTCCTTTGTTTGTGTCTCTTGGCCTATGCCTTTGCCATTAGATGTTTGCAGTCTCTCTCCTCTTACATTCCCACCTACCTACCTAATTTGAAACTTGTATAGGCTCAGAAACTGGCTTCCTAGGAGATTTTGACTGCCCACTAGTAAAAAGAGGCAACAAAGTGTCATGCACACCCTTTGAATTGAACAAAGTCTCCTTAATATGTGAGAATAGAGGTTGAAGTGCATCCTTTATAAAAATTACATCTCTGCCAACCATAATATGTTTACTCTTATGGGTGATATGAACAATAGCCTTTGCATTTAGAATTGTACCCAAATAAAATACATTTTACAATACATTTTAAAGCACACAATAGCTTCGGGCTTTGACATGAGTGGATAAACCCATGTACGCCTAGAAAGGTCATATATAAAATCAATGAAGCGTACGTAATTACCAAAAGATTGTGTTTGCATAGGATGACATACGTCCTTAATATCAAGCTGCGATTTAGACCATGCTCTCATTGTATGATCTTTAAAGGAACAACATTGGATATTTATCCAAAATGCAAAGAGGATCATTTTTTATTTCTTTAGGCATAGGAAACTAGCAAATTTGATGTTTCAATTGTACAAACTAAAGTTTTGCATCTGAGATGGTTTGTAAGTCTTGAAATATTTGTGCATAATTATTCATAGATTTGCCACAATTTGTGAGTTTATAGCATGTTAGATGCAACAATTTTATCGCCATGGTAGAGCTGATGAACTATACATCAATCATCAACAAAACTTGACTCAAAAGCATATATGGAGCATTTGATAATGTGTATGTACTATCATTAGTAGTAGGGATAGATTTTTCAACTTCTTTGATAGGATAAATAGAGTTGTTTGCTCAAGTGAGTTGAAGAAACTACAGAGGTAATCATTGCATCACTATGGTAGTACCAAGCATTTGGATTCCTAAAAGAAACAATGATCATGGAGTGATGGAAATGTAACTTTATTGTGTAGTGAGTGTCCATTCTTCATTTTGCACAAAGTTAACATATTTAATTTTAGAAGTAGGTGTTTGCAATAACCATTCACTTGTACAATTGCGATTTCAAAGTTAAAACTCGGAGGAGTAGGCTTTGGCTGAACCCGCATTGAAAAAAAAACCATTTTTGGGTCTTTCTTCTTTGCCTTCTTAATAAATCACCTATTACTTGAGGAAGATCCATCTTTCCCTTTGCCCTTTTCACTAGCAATAAAAGTTTGATGCACAACATGCATAATGGAATTGTTTTGCCTTGCTTGATCACCTATTAAAAAACATAACCTTACTCTTCAATGTTATGGAAATTGGATGGTCGTTTAGCATCAAATCAAAGAGCATAAGCAAAAGTTTGATAAGAATAAGGTCTATTAAGGATAAAATGCACAATTGGAATATTTGGGAAAATTTCATCTCTTGAAATATTTGATTTTTGTAAGAAAATTGCTTATAGAATCATTTTCATTCATATGCTCTCTCCAAATATATTTCAAATTAAGCAACCTATCTCGATTCTTTACCAATACAATAAGGCAAGACTATCCCAAGCATCCTTAGTTGCTTTGCATGAGCTAATGTGAGGGATAATGGCATGCTTAATAGATAGAACAATTAAGGTATGTTTTTATGCATATTTAATATTTATGGAAGTTGCTTGGAAATGGTTAGAGATGTTGGTTATGTACTTGACATTATGAAAATAGAGGTTGTAAGAAGTAGAACATGGAAACTACACCAAACTTGAACTTGCAACATTCTCAATGCCACTCACTCTAGCTACATTTTAAGCATTTGTGGCTATAATACAATGTATTTCATTACCTTGTACAATATTGCAGAATGCCTTTGCAATCAATATATGATGCATCATGTATGCCCATAATGGGTGGTTGGAACCATCTAATGTCTTCAACAATCAAAATATGCAATACGTCATTGCTATTAGCTATGGTTGGTAGTCGTTACTTGATACAAAAAGTTGAATAAAAGTACCTTATGAGAGTACCACATATCTATAAAAGACTTTGGGGAACTTATAATAATGAATAAAAACTATAATGAAATATAATAGAAAAGAATAAAATTATCTCGGTAGTTACAATATTGCATTCAAGTATGGAAATGTTATGGAATTGGTTTTTTTCTACAGTAATCGCTTTAAGCTAATTTGTAATATTAATCACCTTGATGCTGTTTACTAGGCTTGATAGTGATGAGAAAGTAAGCAATGTTTTGACAATTTTCCTTAATAAGCAACAATCTGTTTGGATACTAATTTATTGAGTTTACAAGGAAAGAATGCACACAAAAAATACTAGAAAGAAGTAGATAATGAGCACAAAACACAATATGTTACTAGTTGGGGAATATGCAAAGATAAGTAGCCCATTAGGGTTATGCGTGTATATAAAAGCCAAGGAAAAAATAATTCTAAAGAGAGAATGGAGTGGCTCGATAGTCTTAAGTGTCTTAAAACATATTGCTACCAAAATATACTAACATTGCATACGCCCCTATATAGAAAAAATTAGCAAAATAAAGCATAATAAAGAATGTGCCAACAATATTCAACCATAAATATTAATCATTACAATCATGTTAAACATAACTTGCATGTGACTTGGAAATAAAAAATATTGATAAAGAGTATATACAAGACTTACAATAAAATATTACTTTACATAACCATAAATATCAATTCTCTTAACTATAAACATCAATAACCATCATAATAAAGATCAATTTTCACGATTACCATAATCATAATTATAAATTGCATTGAAGCTTGAAGATTATATTCAAAATATTAGTAGGATGAAAGAAGTATTTATTTACTTTATCATTTTGTTTGTCTATCTCTCTCTTTGTTTTTTGGTTTAACCTTTTCGACCCCTTCTTTTAGGTGGCTTCATATACCCAAACCATATGATATAACTCATGATGCGTTCATATTATTGAATCTTGTTTATATAAATGTAAATACTTTTTTCTCATGGATTCCAAGTTTGGACGAGTTGTATTTAATCTTTTCATCACTTAATGAAGGAAACAATTTCCAAATCACACTTAATATGCTATGAAAACTTCTTTTTGGATCCTTGAAAGTATGTTTTCTTGGTGGAAACACATTCTTATCATTGATGTTCATGTAGGAATCTACAAATATAAAACACAAATATAAAAACTAACAAGTATTTTTGTATACAAAAAACATATCTTTGTATGTATGTATATATGTCTATTATGTGCATGTATTTACGTGAGTGAGTGACTAAGTAAGGTATGTACACAAATATATATATACATATATATATATATATATATATATATATATATATATATATATATATATATATATATATATATATATATATATATATATATATATATATATATATATATATATATATATATATATATATATATATATATATATATATATATATACGCACACACACACACACAGATAGATAGATAGATAGATAGATAGATAGATAGATAGATAGATAGATAGATAGATAAATAGATATATAGATATATATGTAGATGCATAGATAGATAGATAGATAGATAGATAGATAGATAGATAGATAGATAGATAGATAGATAGATAGATAGATAGATAGATAGATAGATAGATAGATTGATAGATAGATAGATAGATAGATAGATAGATAGATAGATAGATAGATAGATGCATATATACATAGATAGATAGACAGGCAGACAAACACAGAAAAATAGATAGATAGATAGATAGATAGATAGATAGATAGATAGATAGATAGATAGATAGATAGATAGATAGATAGATAGATAGATAGATAGATAGATAGATAGATAGATAGATGGATGGATGGATGGATGGATGGATGGATGGATTATTGGTGCAAGTCAACCACCAATTGATGTTTTGGATAAAGACTTGAAGTCAAAGGATGAAGAAAAGATGAACATTTGAAGAATGAAGATAGAGTATGTTTAGGAAATGAAGACTTGTATACATATGTACATTAATTTGTAGTTAGCTCACTTATACCTTTTGTATACATATGTAGATAGATAGATAGATAGATAGATAGATGGATGGATGGATGGATGGATGGATGGATGGATTATTAGTGCAAGTCAACCACCAATTGATGTTTTGGATAAAGACTTGAAGTCAAAGGATGAAGAAAAGATGAACATTTGAAGAATGAAGATAGAGTATGTTTAGGAAATGAAGACTTGTATACATATGTACATTAATTTGTAGTTAGCTCACTTATACCTTTTGTATGGTCATGAACTTGTACATATATGCCTATATATACAAGTAAAAAAGTCGGCGCAAGTATGAGAGAGCATGAGATGAGAAGAATTAGATGTTGTAAGAGTCATTAGACACTTGAGAAGTGAGGAAGATCTCTCTCATCATTCAAATGTAAAATTTTTAGAGAAGAAGAAAAATTACGCCCGATCTTTTGCTGAATACTCCTTCTGTGTTTAATCTTTTGTGAAATGATTTTGTACGAGTCTAAATCTATAGTTTATTGAACTTTGTACAAGTTTTCAAATCCTAATTGTGACCAGGCTGAGAGAATTGAGAGTAGGAACATTTACATGTGTAAATGTGAAGAAGTGAAGTTGCAACAGGTGCAAAATTCGATGCTAATGTTTTGGTCAGTTCTCCTTCCAGAGTGTAATGTTTTGAGCAAGCAAGCACTCACTCTTTAAGTTGGAAGGTAAGCTACGTATGGCTAAAAGCATTTGAATAAACGGGTTGGAGTTTGGGAGAACTGTGTGTTAGAAGTTGCAGGTGTCAAAATCGACTCTACAAGAGGACAATTTCAGACATAGGTAGATTGTTTGAATCATTTCTCAAGATCTACTGAATCTTTTGAAAAGGTTTAACTTGGAGAAGGTGCGCAATCTTTAGCCGACACCTTGTGCAAAGTTTTATAAAAAACTTTACACATTTGATAGGTCAATGAGTGAGCTATGTGTAACAAACTTTCAGAGTAGTGACTCTCTTCACAGTTAGTTCAAAATTTTGATAATCTAGTATTGATCCTCCAAATTGGTAAAGGTTTTGATTTATTCTTGATATAGAAGTGTTCTAACATCAAGGATAGCTTGTTCTTTTGGAGATTAACACTCTCCATCAGTGGTATCAGAGCAGGAATCATCAAAATAGAAGAAAGGAGGACCCCGATTGCTGCAGTCATACAAAAATCAACATTTGAAGGTTCAAAAGGTGAAAGTTTAAAGAGAAAGCTTGACAAAGAGGTCGGAAGCTATCAACAAGATCAAAAGGAAATTCATTCAAAGTAAACGGACACTTATTCCTCATAAAGCTTGAAGAATTTAATACACAGGTGAAGAAAGGATGGGAGATTCTCTTCAGATAGAGAAATTGGATAGAGAAAACTATCCAGCTTGGTCAATGAGGATGGAACCTCATCTCATGAGCAAAGATTTGATAGGTTACATCATCGGTGAAGAAGAAAAACCACAATTCAGAGATCCTAGTGTTCCAACTAGGGATGAACTCTCAGATTTGAAGACTTGGATGAAGAGAGATGCTCAAGCAAGGAGCATTATCTACATTGGAGTCAATGAGTACTTTCTACCTCATATTAGAGGTCTTGAAAGTGCAAGTGATATATAGAATGCTTTGGAGGAGCATTTCCAAAACACTACAAAGTCAAGGAAAGCATCTTTATGGGCAGAGTTCACTACATTCAAGAAGAAGGCCTCTCAATCCATTTCTGATTATGTAACAAGGATGAAGGACATTGTAGATGCATTAGGAGTAGTTGATGAAGATATTGAGGAGGGTAAATTGGTAAGGAAAATCCTCACAGGTTTGAGAGGAGATGAGAAATGGAAGCCATTCATTTTGTCTACTGAATTGTCACTAGATCATTTCACTCTTGATTTAAATCAGTTGCTAAGACACATGCTAACTTTTGAGCAGGATGTCAAAGATGATGGTGATAAGAGTGCACGTCAAGCAATGTATTCAAAGGATAAGAAGAGGAATAGCAAAGGCAAGCAACAAGTAAATGAAGAAGAAGGTACAACTAGCCCAGCCAACTTCCTAAGAGGAAGAGCCAACTTCCTAAGAGGAAGAGGAGGTGGCAAATGTAGAGGAAGAGGCAGAAGCAATAAAGATGGAGCCAAAGCTTGTTGGATTTGTGGTAAGACAAATCATTTAGCTCATGATTGTTGGCATGATAATGAGGATAATGGAGGATATAATCAGAATTTTAATTCAAGAGGAAGAGGTGGAAGAAACCAAAGAGTTAATTTGAGAGGTAGAGGTAGTAGAGGTTCCTTGTAAGAAATGCAGGTAGAGGATTCCAAAGTCAATCCTACAATAATACCTACTACAATTATGCTTCAGATCAGAAGGAGGATTCAACCTTGATTATGAATGCAACTTGTGAAAGGCAAAGTGAAGACCAACAATTCTTCTACATTGACTCAGGGTGTAGCAATCACCTGAGTGGTAATATAGCTTTGATGACTGATTTGGAAAATAAGGTAACTAATCATGTAATTCAAATAGGTGATAATATAAAGCACAATGTGAAGTCAATTGGATCAGTGAAGGCCAAGGATGGAAGGTCTCTTCTGAGTAAGGTCTTGTATGTTCCTACATTTCCATAGGATCTGATAAGTGTAGGGCAAATTGTTGAAAAAGGTTATGAAATAAGGTTCACTAATGATGGAGTTTTTGTGGAAGACCCTAGCAATGGGTATAAACAAATTGTTTCAGGAAAGAAAGAAGGAAGACTCTTCACATTGAAGATTCAAGGTAATGTTGGTCATGCCTTGTTCACTTATGGAGGACATAAGATCTCTGAGTTAGATATTTGGCATAAAAGACTTGGACATTTCAATGAAAGAGGTATTAAGGATATGGTTAACAATGGTTCAGTGCTTGGATTGTCTAATGTTGCAGGTCAACATAGGACATACAGATGTGAGGCATGTCAATTATGAAGGCTCATAAGCAATCATATTCTAAGCATCGTTTCATGTATTCAAAGAAGCTTGAGTTGGTACACATAGATGTGCGGGGACCATCAAAGGATTTCAGTATTAATGGTTCAAGATATTATGTGATTTATGTTGATGATGCTACCAGGTGGATCACTATATATGTGATCAAAGATGAATCAAAGGTATTCAATACATTTAAACATTATCATGTGTATGCATAAAGAATCACAGGTCAAAAGTTGAAGTGACTAAGGTAAGATGGAGGGGGAGAGTATTTCTCTAATGAGTTTAGTGATTACTTATGGAATGCAGGTATAAAAAGGGAAGTTACTTGCAGGTACTCTCCTCAACAAAATGGTGTAGCAGAAAGGAGAAATAGAACTCTTGTTGAGTTTGCAAGATCAATGATGAAGGAGAAAAATTGTCCAAATTATTTGTGGGCTGAGGCTGTAAATAAAGCTACATACTTTGTTAATAGGTTACCATGTAAAGCTTTGAAGGGTATGACACCATATGAAGCTTCGTGGGGTAAGAGACCTACCTTAGATCATTGCAAAGTCTTTGGATGTTTGGCTTATGCATATGTGCCATCTCAGTTGAGGCATAAATTGGAACTTAAAGTTGAAAAGTATGTGTTCATTGGATATGATGATAAGCAGATGGGTTATAGGTTGTGGAGTCCATCCACAAAGCAATTCCTTGTATCTAAGGATGTTACATTTGATGAGCAAGGTACTTGGTATGCAGGTACAATCAATAATCATGCAGGTGATGAAGAAGTTTTGAATTAAAAGAAGGGTAAATCAAAGGTACATATATTTGATGAAGAAGAGAACAATGAAGTACAAATTGAAGTTGAAGAAGTGCCAAGGTTTGATCCAGAATGTGATGAACCAAAAACTTCAAGAAGTGGAGAACTCAGAAGGTCATCAAGACACAAATGGCAACCTACAAGGTATAGCTATGAAACTTCTTTTTTGACTACTAAAGACTATGCTTACATGGTGAAAGCAAATGAAGACCCTTCTACATATGAAGAGGCAAAAGGTGTGGAAAATTGGGAGAAAGCTATGTAGGAAGAGTATGATGCATTGATGAAGAATGATACATGGGATTTGGTTCCTAAACCAAATAGTCAGAAGATCATTGGATGCAAATGGGTCTACAAGACAAAGAGGTATGCAGATGGAAGTGTGTCTAGATATAAAGCTAGACTTGTTGTGAAAGGGTATGCTCAGACATATGGTATAGATTATGATAAGACCTATAGTATTGTGGCAAAGATGACAACTATTAGGACACTCATAGCCATTGCTACATGTAAAGATCGGAGATTATGTCAATTAGATGTGAAAAATGCTTTTCTTAATGGGTATATCTCAGATGATGTTTTCATGGAGCAACCATAAGGATTCAGAGATAAAAAGTATTCAGAATATGTATGTAAGCTCAAGAGAGCTTTGTATGGTTTGAAGCAGGCCCCAAGGGCATGGAACTATAGACTTGTTAAGTTCTTAAAGGAACTTGGTTTCCAAGTATCTAAAGCACATAGCAGCTTGCTTGTTAAAGCAAGTGATGATGGGTTCATTTATATGTGTATATATGTTGATGACATAATCCTTACAAGTACATATGAGAAGGGCATACAAAGCCTCAAGAAGTAAATGGAGAAAGAGTTCAAGATTAGTGACTTGGGAGACTTGTCATATTTCTTGGGCATGGAGATCTCATATACTCAACATGGAGTGTATGTGACTCAAGAAAGATATTTGAAGAACTTGTTGATCAAGTTTAAAATGGAAGATTGTAGGGTAGCACCTAATCCAATGGAGGTGAATCACAAATTGAGCAGATATGGAGGAGAAGAATTAAAGAATATGAAGTTATATCAAAGTCTGGTTGGTAGTCTAATCTTTGCTACATTAAGTAGGCCTGATTTGTCATATGCAATTGTAGTGTTGTCTCAATTCATGCATTGTCCTAGGAAAGAACATTGGGTTGCATGACAAAGAGTGTTGAGATACATTAAGGGTGCACTCAAGGAAGGTTTGTATTATGGATTTACATAAGATACAAACATTAAGATATATAGTGATACAAATTGGGCAAGTAATCCTGGTGATAGGAGATCAACTTATGGGTACTTGGGTTATGTGCGAGATAAGCTAATCTCCTGGTGTTCAAAGAAGCAACATAGAGTTGCTTTATCATCTACAAAGGTAGAATATAAAGGAATGGTCGAGGCTGCAAAGGAGGTCATATGGTTGAAGACTCTCATGAAGAGTTTTGACATCATTCAGAGTACACCCACTATTCATGGAGATAATATGAGTTCATTGTATCTAGCTGCTAATCATGTTTTTCATGCCAGGACTAAACACATTGAGATTCGGTATCACTTCTTAAGAGAGAAGGTTTGATAAGGAGATTGAAGTCATACATACTTCAACAAAAGATTAGGTTGCAGATATGCTAACCAAAAGCTTGGATGGACCAAAGCTACAAAGATTTAAAGACATGGCAGGCATAAAGAAGATAGAGAAAACCTCAATCGATAATTGAGGGGGAGCTGTTGGTGCAAGTCAACCACCAATCGATGTTTTGGATAAAGACTTGAAGTCAAAGGATGAAGAAAAGATCAACAATTGAAGAATGAAGATAGAGAATGATCAGGAAATGAAGATACATATGTACATTAATTTGTAGTTAGCTCACTTATACCTTTTGTGGTCATGCGCTTGTACATATATGAGGAAGATATCTCTCATCATTCAGATGTAAAATATTTCAGAGAAGAAGAGAAGTTGCACCGGATCTTTTGCTAAATACTTCTTTTGTGTTTAATCCTTTGTGAAATGCTTTTGTAGGAGTCTAAGTCTATACTTGATTGACCTCTGTACAAGTTTTTCAGATCCTAATTGTGATCAGGCTGAGAGAATTGAGAGTAGGAACATTTACATGTGTAAATGTGAGGAACCTTAATTTCTTCCAGGATGGCAAGCTCCACTTATTGCTGTGCTCACATGCTTTGCCTCTCTATATGTAAGAGGTTCTCCCTCATCAGTCAACATAATATAGTGCAACAAGGGGTCATATGTACTATGTTATGCCTAGTACGAGTAGATCCTCTCACCCGATGATCCTCATTCTCTGGTAATGGGTCTACATGAGGTGGTATAATAAAATCATCAATTACATGCTGCCGTACATAATTTCGAGCATCGTTTTTAGCATTATTTTGTGGTTGCATATGCCCTTTAGCCTCTTCCTGCTATCCAACATCATCTGGCTCAAAAACCACTAGATTATTTATATTTTCACCCATATATGGTGCATCCTGAGGGTTTGAAATAGGCCTAACATGTGGTTGATCTTGTTGAAATGTGACCTTTTTATGGTCATGTTTCGAGGCAACATCATTTTGTAGCAACCTTCCCTCATTAAAAACAACATACTGGTTGCATATGACCTTTTTTAGTTGAGATAACCATATTCTATAACCCATTTCACCTTCTTCACCATATCCCATGAAGAGGCCTTTAAATCTGTTGAAAGATGCAAAGTGCCTATATCTTCAATGGGACATACATGATTATTCCCTAGGTATACATGGCCATGGCTGTCCGCATGAAAATTAACAAAAAACTCCTTGACAGGAGTCACATGAGATGAAGCACCAAACTCAACAATCCATGTCTAGGATAATGGATCATTTACAATCAATAAAGCATCTATTAGATCACTTTTAGTGATCGGCATGTCCTGTATATGAACATTGCAAGAGGCATCATGTGCATGAGCATCATCAGCTGGTATAGTAGCACATAGGATATCTTCCATATCTGAAAGCTCCTCAATAACAACACAAGAGGCCACATTGGCCTTCTCTTTCTCTTTTTGGATGTCCTGTTCATCCATCCTATCTTCCTTCTTGTCCTTTCTTTTGTCTCCAGCATTCTTGTTCCTCTCAAGCTCTGTCTTATAGAATCGGCACTCAGGCTTCTTGTGGCGTTTCCTATCACAATGGTAGCATGTCACATCACTACCCTACTTGTTGATGGAGCTTCCCCTTTCTTTGCTTTTGCTCTTACTTCTCTATGAATAAGAGCCCTTTTTCTCTGATCTGGCTCTAACCATGTTGGCAGAAGTGCCTCCTTCACCACTTTCTCTTCTCTTGATCTCTTCATTCAATATAGAACCCCTCACACCATCAAAAGTAAGATTGGGGTTATTTGATAATGAGACCACTAAGGTCTCCCAAGAATCAAGAAGTGTCATAAGTAGAAAAATAACTTTCAACTTATCATCAAAAGGAGGAATCCCTAAGTCCTGCAACTGTGATAGAGTACCTGTGAAGTGAGAGAAATGCTGTGCATCACTCTTGGACTTGTCCAACTACATGCCAACTAATTTCCTCATCAAATGTACCTGATTAATAGGTGTGGTGTTCTCATAAGTGGCCTTAAGCTTAGTCCATAACTTTGAAGCTGTAGTGATGCCTTTGAGGTCTACAAGAATATCATCTGACACAACCACTTTTATGTAAGTGACATCCCTCCTATTCAGATTATGCCATGCATCATCCGATATTCCTTTTGGATTTCCTACTTCCAATGCCCTATCACAATCTTTGAGGAAGAGAATTCCTTGAATTCGCTCCTTCTAAAGATCAAATCCTGTGCCCTTGAAGTGGAGAAGCTCAAAAAGATTCTTCATATCTGAGGGCGACCATGCCATGGTTGGACAAATAAGAGGTTAATGTGCTGAAATTTTGGGCAAAATGCACCAAAATTAGGGTACAACTTCTAAAATTAGTGTGCAATGGCTTCAAATAGCTGTAGGAGCAAAATTGAGCAAAATCGAGCCAATTGGAGCACAAAATTAGAATATGAATTTTTTGTAAAAAATTATAGCAAGAAAATTTATGCTTAAAATCAACAATTTTGATTTCTTTTAACTCAATATGCATATATAAGCCCATAATGCAGCCTTTAGAACCAAATATGAGCAAAAGCCCCAAATTTTGTTTTAGAAATTTTTGAAATTCTGAAAAAAATACCGCAATTTGCTATACATAAGCAATTTCTTTTGCCACAAATCAATTTGTAAGGTGCTAGATCTGTGTATTGCTATTATGACCTATGAAACACCTATTTATACTTGTAAAACACCTAAAAATAGCTTGTTATGAGCTATTAAGACGCCCAAAGTGTTCCTCTTGGCCCTAGAGCAAAGTGTTTTGTGATGGAATCGAAGATTATCATGAAAAGTGGGTTTTTCTTTGCTGTATAGCACCTATGTAGTAGCTCTAAAACCCTAATTCTGCTTTGATACCAGTTGAAAGGGTATGTCTATGGTGCGAAAGGGGTAGAGGACACATGTATGTGCCTTAGAAGTGGAGGCGCTAGGCAAAAGTAGAGGTGAAGTTTCTTAGAGGGAAAGAGAGAGATATTTGATCAGTTTTGGAGAGGCTTCTCTAAAAGTGAGAGAGAGCCAAAGTGTTATTAAGTTATGTTATATAGAACCCTTTTAGCGTTGGCCAAGTTCACATTGAACTTGGCCCAAAAATTAAGAATAAGTGACATAGCCTTTATAAATAGGCCTATACACATGTATACACTTTATCCCAACAAAGCTTTCCTAGCTAGTCAAAAGGGCAAAGGTAAATGGAGCTCTTCTATTAGTAAGCTGAAATTTGCTAAGCACAATCAAAGAAGGATTAGAGAGACGAGAAGAAAAAAAAAAGTAGAAATTGTTTTGCAAATACTATAAAGGAAATGATCATGTCATAAAGAGTTGTCCAAAACTGCCTGCTAAAGAGGCACGAAAGAAAGAGGCTGGAATAGTTGTTGCAGAGGCCTCTACACCCAAAATTGAGTCCGCTAATCTTGTGCAGAATGAAGAATGGGCATCTACCATTGTTTGTAGTTACGATCCATCTTCTCATGAACAATGTATGTCTATAATAGACTCAGATGTGGTGCAACCAAACATATTACCTCACAACGCAGTTTCTTTACTTCACTCAATCCTGCCCCTATAGGGAATACTGTCACATGCACCAACAACTCCTCTTATCCTTGCCATGGGAGTTGGTAAGATCATTCTGACTATTGCTGATGGTAGTTCTCTTACATTGTCGAATGCTTTATTTGTGCTAGGGATCAAGAAGAGTCTGTCATTAGTTTCAACTTTAGCAAAAATTGGCTTCGTTGTGAGATTTGTTGATGACAAATGTAGAGTTCATGATCTATCAAATGGCAATGTCAATATTGCTTGTGGCATTTTATATCGTGGGAAGTATAAGCTCATAGACTATGAAAAATCTGTGAATAATTTAGCATGTGCAGTACACGATTCTAGGCTTTGTCAAATGCAAAGCTTTGGCATGGATGCTTTGGTCATATGCATTTTGCTAGTTTTCTATGCATGCAAAAATCTGAAATGGTGTCCTCTTTGCCCAAACTTGAGGCACTTGGTAAACATGTTTGGTGAAGGCTGTATTTTTGGCAAAATGCAGCGTTCATCATTCCCAAACGATGGTTCAGTTTGAGCTACTAAAAAATTGCAACTTGTTCACAGTGATGCTTGTGGTCCTATCTAGACACCCTCTTTTGGAAAATATCTTTACTTCGTGACTTTCATTCATGATGTTTCAGGGCATGCATGCGTATATCCATTAAAAGCAAAGTCCGAAGTGTTTATGTGTGTCAAACAGTTTTTGGTTTTGGCTGAAGATATGTTAGGATATAAAATGGGCACCCTCCGTTTTGATCGAGGGGGGGAATATATATCTTCTCATTTTAATGCATTTCTGGCTGAACGTGGGATAAAACATCAGTGTACAATGCCACATACACCTCAGCAGAATGGAGTTGCTGAATGGAAGAATATGTCACTCATGGAGATGGCGAGGTGTATGATCAAGAGTTAGGCTTTACCACATAGTTTCTGGCTTCAGGCTATTATGTGTGCAACAGATGTACTTAACAGGTGTCCCACTAAAGCATTGTAGTTTATCACTCCATATGAGGCTTCGCATGGTCACAAGCCATTTGTTGCTCACCTATGCATTTTTGGTGTCTGACACATGCATTAATGCCTACACAACATCACAGAAAATTGGATGATAAAGTAGTGCAATGTATTTTTGTTGGGTACAGTTCTGAAAGAAAAGGCTATCCTCTATATCATCCATAGATTCAATGCATTTTGGTTAGCCGTGATGTTGTTTTTGTGGAAGATGCTGTTCAACCATTACTTTCATGTACTAAGGAGACATCAGTTAGCTCCAAAGACATGTATGACACCTTGTTGCCTCTTTTTATAGGTGGAGAATCTAGCGTTAGTCCAAATGATGCAACTTTTTAGCCTTTACAGGTTTCATGTGATGATGCAGATCATTCCATTTCTGATAAAGATTTACGTGATGCACTTGTTGATGAGAGAACTGATATAGAGGAGGCAAAAACTACACCTAAATGGTTGGTGTAGAATTTGTGAGATAGCAAATTATATGCACCTCTGTCATATCGTAGTTATTCAGGCTCTCATAGTGCTTCTTTTGCATCAGATTTCTATGTTATGACTACCTCTAGTCTTTGTGATGAGAATGATCCTGTTTTGTTTGATGAAGCACAAAATTCTAAAAATTGGATGGCTGCTATGCAATCAAAATATGATGCTATTAGAAAAAATGATACCTGGTCTTTATGTGGCTTGCCTCCTGGCAAGAAGGCCATTAGCACTAAGTGGGTATACAAGCTGAAGCGTAAGCCTGATGGAACAATTGACAGGTATAAGGTTAGGCTTGTTGCAAAGGGTTATGCTAAAAAAAGAGGCATTGATTTTGATGAGACCTTTGCCCCTACATGCTGAATGACTACTGTTTGTAGCATCTGTGCACTTGCAGCTCATCATGGTTGGAATGTACATCAGTTGGACATTAAAACTGCATTTTTGAATGGTGACTTGCATGAAGAAGTGTATTTTTCTTAGTCCTATGGCTTTGTTCAGAAAGGGTATGAAAACCAAGTGTGCATGTTGAAAAAGGCATTATATGGTTTGAAGCAAGCACCACGTGCTTGGTATGAAAAGATAGATGCCTAGCCGATTGCACATGGTTTTGAGAATAGTTCAACTAAGAGCACCTTATATGTTAAGTGTGCAATTGATGTGCTTCTGATCATTGTTGTGTATGTTGATGTCATGTTGCTTACTGGTCCTCATGAGAAGCATATTGCGAATTTTAAGGCTGATCTATATGCCTCATTTGAGATGTAGGAGGGCATGAGGAACAAAAATGTATTACAAAAAGTCATGTCCAATGGCTAGAAGAATAGCACTCTCCATGGTCCTAAGGCAAGGATAGCAAGCAGAGTGAGGAAAAAGAAGAAGAAGGAGAGCCTACATATAATGTGACTCTTAAAAGATTACGAAGGACCATGGGTGATGTTCAATCTTGTAGTCACGTATCCGGGTAGAGAAGTTGAGTCATCATGGAGCAATTCTTAGAGCTAGACAACGTGGAGCCCTAGTTCATCGAATCCTTAAGAGCACTATTTGAAGTTGTAGGAGTGGTGGGAGCATATTATCACATGTTGAAGAAAACAAGTGTGCAATACGATGAACAATGGGTTATAACAATTCCATAATCGAGAAAAAATATATAAATACCCATAAATTCTACTATGACATCTAGCACTACCCCTTATAACCACCACATTTTCTTCCACTTCTAGACATATCGCCACTACAAAAATTGCCAATCAAGCTACCAAACCCATCTTACATACACCCCCTAACTCCTTCGATCACAACCATTGAAGTACAAGTAACCACTCCCATCTCTACCATAGATGTATGCATTTCCAATGACCCTATAACTACCTTCCCAAGTTTTGCATTTTGTAGCCCCATATCACATTCATAGCTTTCTTCGTCTATTGATAACCCCTTGTACCATGCTAACACCTTCATGGCTACAGATTTCTTATCAGAACTTGTAATCAACCATCACCACCACAACTTACCCTCCCCTCCAACCAACATTCACTCCATTTCCACACAGCTCAACACTACTCCCTCCCACTCTACTCCACCTCTACTGTTTTCTCCACATTCCAACCACAAAAAACATGTCCTTCATTTTGGGACTCCCTTGCTACTCCATTTGTACATAAAGGTCCATTTTATTTACCACCTGATTCTCAAACTTCATCAGAATTTTTTTCAAGCACCACAACACACCACCATGCAAGACAACCATGGTATCAATATTCACAATTAATGCCTCACACACCAGTATGTCTCATCCCATGGACATTTTGCCTTCACTCACTGTACCTCCCCCACCCCCCGATAGTTACACAATCCTTGATCCCCCCTCCACCAACATTCCTCCACCCATGGTGACATTTTCCACTGCATCCACTTTTCCCCTTCCCATTCTCATACCCTCTACATCATACTCTCTTCAAACTACATCCGCTATGCATACATCCATAGTCGACTCCACTCTCACAAGAATGGTGAATCCTATGGATCAACAATGATAGGAGTACATTTTGTTGGCATAGAGGAGCACAACACTTCAAGATCAATTGAATAATCTACAAGAATGAATCTTAGATATGGCGGTTGTTGTCGCTCTATGACAATACAACTTTTACCACCCTACAACTATCTCACAATCAATTAGAAGTGCAAATACAAGAAATGGATAAGCAAGCAATCCAAGACCTAGAAGACCAATTACAAACACAAATGGATCAGAATTCCGAGCTCAACCATAACATGGCATTACTAATATTCCATCTAGTAATAATGAAAGAGAACCAATGACTTCAATAGTAGAAACAAGAGAATCTAGAGGCGACAATCAAAAAACCCCTGGGCACCCCTATTAGCCTCTCCAAATTTCAAGTGGTTCCTCTTGGAAACATAAGAGTCATCCTGGAAGGCTATGCAAATTTATTAGAGGCACATGATAAATTTCATTTTTGTGAATTGGTCTAGCACAAAATGAATAATCATACGTATGTCACTTTGGTAAATATGTGATAAAATTCATTGACAAAGAGGACCAAAGCCATATTGGGATGGGTAATACCATGAGGCTTGTAATAAGATGCATTTTATCTATTTCAAATGCCACATGTTTTGATATATTCTTTGACTTATTCATATTTGGGACCAAAAAGAATCTTTTGAAATGAGCTCTAGTGTCTTGATCACTCCAAATGATCTACTAATAAAACCTTGTCGTAGAATATCCCATTATTCTTGAAACTCATCCAATTTATGAATTTTTCCTTCTTGTATCATTTTATATCTAGAGGAGTATACAATAGATACTTCTCAATACATTATTTTCTTGAAACTCATCAAATTCATGAGTTTTCCTTCTTACATCTTTAGGTTGACATTGCATGCTAGCTCTTGTAATAAGGATGCAAAAACTAGTTGAATCAGCATTAAATTTCTTATTTCTCAAGAGCTCTTTCAACCTTCTATATGCAAGGTAGGAGCTTCCCAATAAGGCATTTGGCTAACGTTTCTAGCATCGTAATGCAAACACGAACTTGAATAAGAAGGAACTTCACTAAAACTGTATTCATTGAGGATGAAAATGATCATAAAGTATTTCACATTTTTTGCGAGTTTTTGGCCAATAACTTTATGGGATACTTCCTCAAAGTGACTATAAGTATTCAGAGCACACATAATAGAAAGAAGTTATTTTCCATGGATTTCATACCTTATCTCTAGAGGAATGGAAAATGATCAGATGTGGATGTCCATTATCTCAATGTTGAGACATAATGACCCTCAATAAAATTTTGATGCATCAATCTCTAATAGGTCTAGAGGGATTTCTCTAATAAACATCCTAAAGAAATTAGGAAGACCAGCAAGAAACATAATACATCATGAACGTATGAAGTTGGTTGCTAATCAAGCATAACCTTGATTTGCTTAGTGTATAGCTTTGGTTCTTCCATACTTGGTGCTTAGTAGAGACTGATCCAAAAAGTGGTGTGGGCTTTCACAAGGATAGATTAGATCATCTAATTCCAAAACAAATTACTATAGAAAATTGTTCGTGTTATGATGCAACACTGCCCTTGCCTAATGGATAGTCAATCATTTGAAACCTAAAGGAAATGAGGGATTAACTTATTTCAACACCAGACTTCTATAGAAAAGAGACAAAGGACTTGATCGAATAGCAATATGTTATATAACTTTTGGTATCTGTATATAACTTGATTCAATCCAATTATAGTGCAACTTTGTAGATTTTTTCCATAAATAGATGAAGAGTTGATTAAGACCTTTGAAAATTTCACAAACATGATATATTTTGGATGAACAAGTACAAATCTGAGAGCATTTTTATGTTTGTTAGTAGTTTGATAGTATGAATCTTTTTCCAGTAATTCCTTCTTGCATTTTCATCAAATCTACCTAAATCCTTTGATTGAAAACGATTGGGTATTCTTGTTTATTGAAAAAAGTTAGTGTTACTTCATATGTCACTACTATAAGTCCAAAAATAGCATTTTTCAAAAGGTATGATTATTAAAAATATGTGGCCATGATCTTTTGTCTCATCAATGCTCCAAAAATATTTTAATACATGAGAAATTATGTATACCTAGATGTTTTCGTGGTCATATGCGTATTGATTACTTGATATCTTTAGAAGACCAAAGGACCATAAACACCATGTAAAATTGGCTCTATAGAAAACCTAGAGAGAAAAGATTGTATGACAAGTGGAGACATGTTATTCACATGAGAAAGAATTATAATTCTTATGTTATATCATTAAAAAGAAAAAGAAAATTCCACCCATGTGGACTGTGTGTCATCCTCCCTGAGGAATATCCTAATTGCTCCTTCAAGGGTGAAACTAGAAGGTGTGTGAGTTCTAGAAACTTAACGAAAGGTAAGGACTAGAAACGTAGCAAGAATTCATAGTTCAAGTAACGTAATCCTGAAAAAGATTTAGAGGAACTAACAAAACAAGCTACAACAATAAACAAGTTGCAATGGAAATCCATTCCCTTGCAAAAGATAGTCACTCTGCTCGAGGAAGTCAAGAATGCACTCAGATGGGGCTACAAGAAGTTGATCGGTATCGCCGAAGTACTAAAGTACAACCTTGCTAAACAAATGCAAAATCGAGGCAAGTTCTCTCCCATATGGGAAGGACCTTACAAAGTAATCATGCTCCTAATTCAAGGAACAACTCATATTACAACATTGAAAAATGATTTGATTCCTCTTGTGAACATCTCCAAGCTCAAGCCTTATCTCATATAGACTATCATTTGACACTGCACTTGTACAAATTGCATTTTGACCTTCCTTATCATTTTTTGCATAAATAAAATACTTGTTTGTATAAATCACTACATAAGTCCCCATTGATCTCCCTTCTTCAGATCCTCACGTTTAGGTAGGACTCCTCTTCCCCCTTTGAACTCCCAACCCTTGGTGGTGGGCATCTCTACAACTTGTGAAGGGTCAGGGGTCAAAGGCATCTGGAACTTTGATCGAAGGGTCTTGTGTGACTGTCAAATTTTGGTGGATGGTAGTTCATTGTCCTTCGATTTCGCTATCTTTTGAAAAATTGGTGGCCAAGTATTTTTGGATTCTTGTGGCATTTCTCAGTACCCCAGCTCCAAAATTTTGGTGATCCAGAATCTCGATGACTTGTACTTCCATGTATGCTCATTTAACCTTTCAATCTTTGGTGGTCCCTAATTGATTCCACTATGTCTACCAACATCGATTGCCTTAACTATGTCCCATCCTTCCTGCCCCAAATAATCCTTGTCCATCTACAACACCTTTTTACTCGGATGTACTAATCTCGATAGATATTCCCACATCTCACCCCTAGGAAGGCTTAGACCCCATAGCAACACCATGAATACTAATCGTACAATATGGAAGCTCAAGAGTGGCAGTTGACCTCGATAGAACAGTGTCGTCACCCCTTTATAAGGATGCATAAGGAGCAACCAAAACACACATACACACATGGAGAGATAGAGAACTAGAAGAGAGGGAGACGATGAGGCATATGCTAAGAGATATTGGCATGCATGCAGAGGAAAGTGCATCAGAGCATCAATGGAAGACAAAAGTTACTCAAAAAGCTAGACATAAAAGAAGTATTAGTTTCTAGAATATAATGCTTCACATAAGCTCAGCAAAGGAAACGATAGGAGAAATAGAAGCTCTAGTTTGTGGATAGGAAGAAGTTTGCTTTGCATGCATGTGTAGGGTCAGGTTGTGTGTAGAGTAGAAGAGGTGCATCCACCACACTTATGTGCATAGAAGGCAAGGGTAGACAATGGAGAGAAAGCAGAGATACCAAGTGAGGGTAATTCTATTCAAAGAATTGGAGAAGGGTGATGAAAGAGAGAGTTCAACTGTCTAGTGAAGGTGCCTCTAACATCGAACAACCGATGGCAATGCTAGAGTGTGCTATTGGGGAACTGCTGAGAGCCTGAGGACTCAAGAGGGTGGCAAAGCTATGGGATTTTTGATAGAAGAGGCCATTGCTTAAGGGCAAGGGCATCATACCACCTCTTTCTCCTAGAACAAGTGTGATAACACTACCAAAGAGAGTAAGAATTTTGCAATTTGAAAAATTCAAGGTCAATTTTATTTTGGTTGGGCATACTCATCGTCCAATTGATCAAATTTTTAATACGTTTTCTAAGATATTGGCACATTATAATGTGTTTACTCTTTCAATGTTGATTGTTTTGATTTCAAAAGCCCATATTCGAAAGCTTGAAATTCAACATCTTATATAGATCTATGAATTCATTGGCAGTTTGCTCAAAAAGGTGTTGATAATAATAGTAAAGTTTTGGTGCCACTGCACAATATTAGTTTCATCCATGTATTCTTGATGAGGATGCATGATGGCATAACTATTTTATTTGCAAAGAAATATTCATCTTTTGATGGGCGGGAGCCTAAGAATGGCTACATATTTTTATTGCATCTCCTTAATATGATAGTTCATGGTGCAAAACAATCACCATATGAACATAAAAATAGTAGGGTAGAATCTAAAAACATGGTTGAGCAAATCAAAAGGGTAGGGCAAGCATTTATGGAAAAAAATAATATGCAGGGATCAAGATGTATCTTGGTGGGATGATTTTTCTTATCTATCAAGAAGAGATTATAAAGAATAACATTGCAAGATATTGGCCAATCGACATTCCATTCACATGGGATTTCAGCACACAAAGATCAATGAACATGGAAAAAGGATGTAATGCACATACACTTCAAATCTTAATACATCCACTAGAAAGGAATATTTATGTAGGTCCAGGGATGAAAAACAAGCTGAATCACAATGGCATCAAACTTTGAAGGAGATAAACAATGGAACAATTATTAAAGCCCTTGCTAAGGGTGATGAATGTGTCAAAACCTTCTAGATTGCAAAAGCTCTAGATG
Organism: Ceratopteris richardii; assembly: GCA_020310875.1. Lineage (NCBI taxonomy): Eukaryota > Viridiplantae > Streptophyta > Polypodiopsida > Polypodiales > Pteridaceae > Ceratopteris > Ceratopteris richardii. Next base: position 139,526,684 of record CM035427.1, on the reverse strand, counting down.
TCACTAAGGATATAGATCAAGACAAAATAACCTTATTGACATTCCATTAGTATTATACTAAAAATGATAATGCATTTGCAAGCAATTACAATCTTTTAGAAATAGTATGCAATACCAAATGAATAGGATTGAAAAAGAAAAAGAATATTTCAAGTATGTCTACTCTTAAAATTGACAAGGTACATTTGTCTTAACCAAAACAAGGCTCGTGGAAAGCAACCATCAAAATGATAAAAACAACTTCCAAATCTATATGAGATTTTGCTTTAGACAAGTGCAAGTATCACATCATGGAAATCCACCTCCTTAATTGTCAATCCATGCAATAGTAAGGATGATATGAATATCAATACCAAGTGATGTGAGTATTGGTTTCACACCTAATGAATGGTCTAGTTAAAATTTATGTCCTAAGCTACTTTTGGGGGATCAAATGAGGTCCAAAAAATCCGAAAATTGGTAGGCTTGTTCTACCTAGGCTTCTCAAGCTTGAGGACTCCTCGGCTTGCACAAAATGCAGCATTGCATGGCGAAATTGGGTGGTTCTATGTTACAATGGTTAGTGATAAGAATCATGGTTGATGTTTTAGACAAGACTTGATCAATCTAAATCAATAGTGACTAGAAATTTGATTAATGGGGATCCCCTCTAGTCTCCTTGCTTTGATTCTCACATGCTTCCTCTTCATCAATGTTGTGAACTGCTACCAGCACACCCCTCCCTCTTGTAGTTGTCATTCCCAACAAAACCTTGTTGCAGGGAGTGATTGATATAGTTCTATAAGAGGTCATGTGTGAGGGTGTGATCATTTACATGTATGCCCCGTTCTAGGTCAACTTCTAGCTTGTACCATGCTATGGCATGTGGTGTATCATGTGGTGGATAACGATAGCACTCTGAGTACATGTTTTGCTCACAGGTGAAAAGTTGAAGCAGATGAGTCATCTTGGTAATGAACACCTCATAATTGTATTCCCAAAAACACTTGGTGCTGAACATCTCTTCAAAGGTTTGTTTATAGCATGCAGGCAATTTCTTTATATGACAATGCTAGGCATAGCAAGTTTTGAGTGATGGGGTGGTGCTCATATCATAGATGAGATCAAATTTTCGTGCTCGAAGCTGGTGTGGAAACATGAGTTGAGCATACACCTTGGAAGACCTTGAATGTAGCCTTCATGAGGTCAAATATTTTGATGGACATCCTAGTTGCTATATCGGTCATACGATTCAGTCATGGAAGCTAGTGTCAAATAGTCACCATCATGTACACCACTATGGGGGGCCTTGAGGGGGTGCAAAATATGGATAAATGATCCACTCTTGGCATTTTGGATCATTCTGCACTTTAATAGTGAAATATGGCTAGGACTGACATCAAGGCGCTAGGCCATAACATGGATTCTACATGATGTATGTAGGAGCTTTTGATCAGGTGTACATCATTCCAAGATATTCCTGCAATAAATCTCACCTCTAGTTAGGTTTATTCATGGAAGCTAGTGTCAAATAGTTGCCATCATGTACACCACTGTGGGAGATCCTTGAGGGGGTGCAAAATATGGATAATTGATCCACTCTTAGCATTTTGGATGATTCTGTGCTTTAATGGTGAAAGATGTCTAGGACTAATGTCACGGCACTAGGTCATAGCATGGAGGTCCTCTGGTTGGAATTGAGTAGCATGGGTTGATTTATTTCTTCTAATGTGCTCAATTTCTAAAATTGTACTTAGCCACATACATGAAGTAAGGTTTATATTGGATCTCTTTGGTAGATATGTATCTCTTGGGCATGAGTTCAATGAAGTAGGGGGACTGGAGTATGATTTCTTCAATGATTGCCATTGTCTTAAGTTGAGCCTCAATTCGTGCACAATGCATCTTGCCTAGTTCTTCCACCAGCTTCATCCATGTCGAGCATGGTAGCTTAAAGGTGTCCTAAACGGTGCAAACTTGATGCATGTTGTTGAGCATTTGTTGTAGTGCATTGTCGATAAAGGATGATGAGAAGGTGGAGAGTGAATGCATGGTGGTATGCAAATGAGTATTTGATGTAGAGGGGAAGGGAAAGGGAAAGGGAAAAGTGGATGCCAAAATGAATGTGAAGTGGATGGTGCCATGATGAAAAGTGGAGTGGAAATAGTGAGTGGAGGTGTCGTGATTACCGAGATGTCCATGTCATTGGGCATGTTGTCAGTGGTGTCAATTGTGTATAATGTAGTGGGTGTGGGTAAAAGTGCTAGTGATAAAAGGGATTTCAAATGATTCTTTCTGGAGAGCTGGATAGTCTTCCTGAGCAAGCTTTTTATTCAGTTGGGAATAGGTAAAAGTGACCGATACTGATGGATGAATGGATGGAATGGACTTGGATATGAGTACTTGAGATAGCAAGGATTGTTTCAGAGGATTGAGGAAAGGTTGGAGAAGAGATGGAAGATAGGTTGTGTTGAGTGGGGTAAAGGAAAGAAACAATGGGTTGGAGAGTATGCCAATGGGGGATAAATGTGGAAATCATGGGAGTGGTGGGAAAGAGTGTGAAGGGGTAGAAGTAGGAAAGGTTGCTACTATTGATTGAAGGGGTGGCAAAATAATAATGGGGGTGGAGGAGGTAGTGGTGGGTGTAGAAGTTACAAATTTTGTATCAGTTGATGGATGAAGTGTGAGGAGCAGATTGTTGTGGGGACTATGGGGGTTGTCTTAGAACTGGCTTGAACGTTTTGTGCATGGGGGAAACTCATGAGGATCGATGAATTTCCAAGATCCACAATGGTGGTTGTGTCAATCAAAGGGATTGATGGGGATGTCTATTCTTGACTAGTGAATGTGCAAGAGGGGTTGGGAGATACAAGAACCTAAATAAATTCACCCACCCTAGGTAAGATTTTGACATGTCAAGGATCGAACCATGGGGGTGGTTTTTGTCTCACAAAATTAAGGGCTTCAAATATGCCAACTGCCTCAATGAACATGTTGAATGCACTTTTGAAGGATGCATCAAAACCGCTATTCTCAAGCTCTCTCTATAGCAATTCATGGATTTGTTGCTTCATGAGTTGACTTTGTGCCCATACTACTTGCATCATGGCATGGAGCCTTCAAACTGCGATTGTGTAAATTGTGGTATCTGAGATGGATTCCTCTTCGAAGATTCATACTCCTCCTTGTTCTTCTTGATGCTACTCCTCATGTTCTTGTTGAGCTCCTCGGATGGTTTCTTGATCTTGATGATTTTTGTTGTCTCCCTCATCATCTTCAGGTGCCATGCATTTATCATCTTCTTGGTATGTGGTCGCATGGCCTTTTTCATGATCTGTTTGTGAGCTAGAGTAGTTAGGGTGCTTGTACTCTTATGAGAGAAACTAAATCTCTGAGAACTTAGTTTCTCTTATAAGGTAGTATTAAAATCATCAATGCTTATGTCAAGTATAGGAAATACAAAAGTCCATGCCACACCAATATCTAGTTCTATGACTACTTGTTGTATTGTCCTTTCTTTAGTGCTCACTAGGATTGTTGAAGTTGCACTTATAGGTGGTACTGTGCTACCCATTGTCTGACTCTCTAGCATTTGTGTGCATGAAAGGTGGATACAAATGGGAGGGATAATGGGATGTGGTCCTAGAGGTGATGGTTGTGGAGAGGACTGTGGAGATGGAGAAGCTTCAACTTGTAGACATGGGATGGAGCCTCACATGTGTTTACCTAAGTGATACTTGGAAGTGCAAACTCCCGTGTAATAGTCCAGTTGACTATTAGCAAGGGTGCGTGCGATTGGGATGTCATAAAACACTTGCATTTCTTGCCCATTAGGAATGGAACCATTCTGTACAACAAATCTAGGTTTACATGCCCAAAGTGTGGAGGCGGAGCTCAAGGGGTTGCTTGTCCCCATGTGCATAGAGGAAGGATTGGAACTCTCATCCTTGAGGTGAGATCTCATCTGATTGTCCTCATTTGTCAAGTGATGGTCCCCATCAACCCAAAGGAAGGATTGGGATTCTCTTCTACTAAGTGGATTGGGATTCTCTTCTGCTACCATGGCATGATTTTCTAGCCATATCGCTTGGTGTTGGTTAGCTACCCGAAATTGGAGGAGGTGTTTTCTAAGATTTAAGTCCGTTGAGTGATTGTATATCCAATTTTGTCCTAGAATCACCGGTTCTATCACTACAAGGAATACGGGCGTATAGCGACAGTTAAGGCGACATAATTTCGTCGCTATAAAAATGCAAAATGCATCGTACTGAGTGTCATGCATGGATCGTCGATTAAACGATGAGCGAAACGACATTTTTTGCGACCTGTGGTGTGACGAGGTCTGCGACGCTTGCATAGAGCGTCGCTAACATGACGGTCTTAAAAAGCATTGCATAAGCGACGCTTGTTTACGTCGCATAAGCGATGCTTTTTGGCGTCGCATAAGCGATGCTAAAACATGTCGCTTATGCAACGATAACTGGACGTGTAGCATCGCTTACACGACGGTCTGTTGACAGAAAAAAATTAAAACGTTGGAGGCTCTTCGATCGGCATTTTCACGCATCTGATCGAAGAGCTCTCCAATGTTCGCAATTGTGCTTCATTTATGAGCTGAAGCAAGTATATGTAGAATTCTTGTTTTGCCTAAGCTCTGTCTTATTGTCTCCCTCTATCTCTATTTCTCTCTTTCTACATCTTTCTCTCTTTGAATTCTCTCTCTCTCTCTCTCTTTATTGCTGGTTATTCAAGAAGCTAACCAAGCAAAAAGTATGGCTAACAACCACATAAAAAGACTTACATGCATGCATTATTGCTTATATATATATATATATATATATACACACACACACACACACATACACACATTAACATATATGCAAATACATGTATATGCACATCCACATGCATGCACATTCACATGCATGCACATGGATGCAAATGGAAATGCATCCACATACACATGCATGTTTCATACATATACACATGCATATACATACATTATACACATATATACACATATATATGCACATACGTACACACACATATACACATGCACACATACATGCACATACCTACATATACACATATACATGCACATACACACATATACACATAGAGTTACACATATACATGCACATACATATACACACATATAACATGCACATGCACATACTCATACACACATATACACTTACACATGCACATGCACATACATACATATACACACACATACACATGCACATACATACATATACACACAGAGAAGAATGCTGAATCTAAAGCTTACTTGGAATCCTAGGCTTGGTTTTATTTTACGGACGTCCTTATGCATGAATAGTACCCATAGAATGCCTTCATTCATAAATAATGTTATTATGAAAGTATTATTGTAATTAATACACATGTAGCATATGATCTCATTACATAAATTTGTAATTAACGTTTTCCCAAAAACTTTAAAATTACTCTTACAAGTCTCATTGCCATCGGAGTGCTTCTGTCATGGGAGATGGACGTAAGAACGAAACATACAAAGGCCTTCATTCTGCTTCCTCTGGGGCTAGCCGTCCTCCTTCATCACTGCTCCCATTCTTGAACCTTCCGGAGGAGGAGCTTGCTGCTGTGATTTTTGGCTCTGACCATGCGACTTACAATGAATGCATCACACAGCTTCTGTTTGGTATGTAATCAGGCCTTCGAGCTTCTCATATCAGCTATGTAAAGAATGTCCGACCAGGGATGCTACTATTTTTGTTTAATTACATCGATAAAACGTTGCATCGTATTTTTGAGGCAGACAGCTATGGAGAGATGAACATCAATCCATATGCCTGGACTGGTGGGAAGCAAAAGACACAGTTTCCAGCTTAGGTTCTTTGCTTAGAGTTAATAATCTCTGATATTACATTAGGTCACTGTCTGAGGCGTAATGAGGTTTTGTTTACATGTAGGCACGCGTACGGTTGAGATGTCAGTGTGCACCATTGACAGGAAACATATACAAGGGAGCATTAGCAGCGAATTATGTGAATTATTCACAAGAGAAAATCCTATTTGAGTTAAATCATGTGCATACAGATAAGCTTATACCTCTTTTCATGAGAAAATCGTTGAGTGTCAGTAGACAGGTTGTGGGTTTACAACGTGGGTCCATGTCAGGGGACAAAGGAGAAGATGTTGACGGTTGCATACAAAGGCCTTCATTCTCCTTCCTCTGGGGCTAGTCGTCCTCCTTCATCACCGCTCCCATTCTTGAACCTTCCGGCGGAGGAGCTTGCTGCTGTGATTTTTGGCTGTGACCATGCGACTTACAATGAATGCATCACACAGCTTCTGTTTGGTATACTTTATCTATCCTCTTACTTTCTATCATAGATATACGTCTCTCCCTTTAAACCATAATGCATCATATCATGGTTTGGTTTTCTCATTTTAAGATTCCACTGTGCTTTCGATAGTATGTTTTTCCACGTCTTGGTCATATGGACACCATTTCCTTCTGTGCCCTTATCTCTCTCTCTCTCTCTCTCTCTCTCCCCCCTCCCTCCACATATTACTGCATGTTCATGTGTGTGCATGTTTTTGGTATGGCTTTCATGCGAATGCAGAGAAGAATGCTGAATCTAAAGCTTACTTGGAATCCTGGGCTTGGTTTTATTTTACAGACATCCTTATGCATGAACAGTAGCTTGATCATTAGCTTTTGTGCATGTCCAGGCCTTTGAGCTTCTCATATAAGCTATTTAAAGAATGTCCGACCAGGGATGCCACTATTTTTGTTTAATTACATTGATAAAAAGTTGCATGGTATTTTTGAGGCAGACAACTATGGAGAGATGAACATCAATCCATATGCCTGGACTGATGGGAAGCAGAAGACATAGTTTCCAGCTCAGGTTCTTTGCTTAGAGTTAATAATCTCTGATATTACATTAGGTCACTGTCTGAGGTGTAATGAGGTTTTGTTTACATGTAGGCACGCATACGGTTGAGATGTCAGTGTGCACCATTGACAGAAAACATATACAAGGGAGCATTAGCAGCGAATTATGTGAATTATTCACAGGAGAAAATCCTTAAATCATGTGGAGACAGATAAGCTTATATCTCTTTTCATGAGAAACTCGTTGAGTGTCAGTAGACAGGTTGTGGGTTTACAACGTGGGTCCATGTCAGGGGACAAGGGAGAAGATGTTGATGGTTGCATACAAAGGCCTTCATTCTCCTTCCTCTGGGGCTAGTCGTCCTCCTTCATCACCGCTCCCGTTCTTGAACCTTCCGGCGGAGGAGCTTGCTGCTGTGATTTTTGGCTGTGACCATGCGACTTACAATGAATGCATCACACAGCTTCTGTTTGGTATACTTTATCTATCCTCTTACTTTCTATCATAGATATACGTCTCTCCCTTTAAACCATAATGCATCATATCATGGTTTGGTTTTCTCATTTTGAGATTCCAGTGTGCTTTCAATAGTATGTTTTTCCACGTCCTGGTCATATGGACACCATTTCCTTCTATGCTCTTATCTCTCTCTCTCTCTCTCTCTCTCCCTCCCTCCCTCCACATATTACTGCATGTTCATGTGTGTGCATGTTTTTGGTATGGCTTTCATGCGAATGCAGAGAAGAATGCTAAATCTAAAGCTTACTTGGAATCCTGGGCTTGGTTTTATTTTACAGACATCCTTATGCATGAACAGTAGCTTGATCATTAGCTTTTGTGCATGTCCAGGCCTTCGAGCTTCTCATATCAGCTATTTAAATAATGTCCGACCAAGGATGCCACTATTTTTGTTTAATTACATTGATAAAAAAGTTGCATGGTATTTTTGAGGAAGACAGCTATGGAGAGATGAACATCAATCCATATGCCTAGACTGATGAAGACATAGTTTCCAGCTCAGGTTCTTTGCTTAGATTTAATAATCTCTGATATTACATTAGGTCACTATCTGAGGCATAATAAGGTTTTGTTTACATGTAGGCACGCGTACGGTTGAGATGTCAGTGTACACCATTGACAGAAAGCATATACAAGGGAGCATTAGCAGCAAATTATGTGAATTATTCATAGGAGAAAATCCTATTTGAGTTAAATCATGTGCAGACAGATAAGCTTATATCTCTTTTCATGAGAAACTCGTTGAGTGTCAGTAGACAGGTTGTGGGTTTATAACGTGGGTCCATGTCAGGGGACAGGAGAAGATGTTGACGGTTGCATACAAAGGCCTTCATTCTCCTTCCTCTGGGGCTAGCCGTCCTCCTTCATCACCGCTCCCGTTCTTGAACCTTCCGACGGAGGAGCTTGCTACTGTGATTTTTGGTTGTGACCATGCGACTTACAATGAATGTGTCACACAGCTTCTGTTTGGTATGTAATCAGGCCTTTGAGCTTCTCATATCAGCTATGTAAAGAATGTTCGACCAGGGATTCCATTATTTTTGTTTAATTACATTGATAAAAAGTTGCGATTCAATGGGATTACTCTTTGTTGGTGCAGACTGGCAAAATGCATAACCATAAGATGGTTCAATCAATGATGTCATGGCCAGTACACCAACAGGCTCTCAACCAAGGCCAGTACTCTACTGATCCTTTGATTTCCAGTTTGCCTCTTCGATGTTCTCCAGAACTTCATAATTGAATTGTATTACATGATTGTCTGTTCGTGTCCGAACAGAACCATCATATGCTAAATACACTTCCCTTAACCCATACATACATTTTCGAAAAAGTTCTCCAAGCCCCTCAGCTCCATACCCTTTTCCAAGTTTTGGGGAAGACACTAAATGATAAAGGAATTCTTCGGAGGTTAAACCATCTAAAAAGCAAGAATGAATTATTGCCAAACCATCATGAAAGTCAGAAAAGAACAAATCCTCTCTGTTTACAGACTGTAAACCTAAGCATGCACACTGTTCTATCAAGTTTGACAATGATCCTTTGCTTCCAGCCCTTATCATTGCCATCATGGAATTGGATGGACAGCTATGCCTCTCAACAACAGTTGGTATTTCCCCAAGAACACGTTGAAATTCACAAACTGCTGATCTTCTAGCACTGATTTCTTCGACTAAGCTAAGAAAATTTTCTTGGTAACCATAGTCAAGGATATCACTATGACATGGATTGATAAAAGTTCTTCGAATGAGTTCCTCTTTTCCTGACAAGACTAATCGGATCTCCCTTTCCAAAGTGAGAACTCTTTGAGAAGACAATCTGCCATCATCTACAGCCATACAAACTTCTTCAAGAAGTCTTTTATATGTTCTGATTTCATCTATTAAGTACATGTCTTTCAAGCTAACACTGAACCCTGTTTGGAAAAGCCATTCATGCAGAACATTTTGAAGGCATGTTAGGAACTGAAGAGCAATTTCAGTCCCTTTTTAATAGCAAAGACTTGGGACAATTCCCGTATGGCAATCTGTTAACCATTTATTGCCAACACGACACTGCATTTTCTCGTTGTCATGCACAACCACACTGTCTAAATATGTGTACTCTACACCAAGGGAAAGGTCATATTTAAGACCTGTACCCTGTCCACAAAGGAGCTTTTATACCCGGTGCCTTAATTATTGTAGGCCTGGGAGCAGGAGAGTCACAATACATATCTAACATTTGAATTTCATGTTTTAGCAGCCAAAAATGATTTTCTAAAATCAAATGGCTTGAAAGGATGCCATCCTGAGATAATTTCAGTAAAGCTTGGCCTCCTTGGGTAGATATTAACTCATGACTTAAATCCAACAATTCAAAAATCTCAGCCTTCTCTCTCTCTCTCTCTCTCTCTCTCTCTCTCTCTCTCTCTCTCTTTCTCTTCTTGCTCTCGCGTGTTAATCCCGACACAAATATGCCGCGAGAAATCGAACTTTTTTTTTATGTGTGTGTATGTGTCTATGTGTGTGTATGTGTCTTTGTGTGTATGTGTATGCATGTATGTATGCATATGCGTGTGTATGCATGTGTGTATGTGTGTATGCATCATTATGTGTGTATGTGTCTATGTGTGTATGTTTGTGTGTGTGTATATGTGTGTGTGTATGTATATGTGATGCGGTTGGAGTTAGACGTCTGTGGAAGCACGAGAACAACACAAGGGAGAAGAAGAAGCTTGGAGCACAAAAACAAAATACTGAATGTATTACTAGAGAATGTACAAAGATAAGTAGCCCATTAGGGCAATAGGCGTATATACAAGCCCGAGGAAAAAAACCTCCTAAAGAAGGAAAAAAGTGCCCCGGCGGTCCTAGTGTGTTCACACACATCACTACCTAAATATATCAACAAATCCCCCCTGGGAGTGATGCGGTGAACAAGGAGCTGGCACTCATGTATAAGGAAGTGCCAAGCTATGTGGAAATCACTCCACAAAAGGAAGTAAGCCCAAAGCTTTGTGGAAAGCTTCAAACTTCTCCCTAGGCAGAGCCTTCGTGAAAAGGTCTGCAATGTTCTCCTGCGTGGGCACATATGCCAAGCTGATCTCTCGAGCAGAGAACCTCTCCCTGACATAGTGATAATGCACCTCAATGTGCTTAGTGCAAGCATGGAACACAGGGTTCCTCGCAACTGCTAATGCGCTCTGACTGTCAGTGAAGATGGTGGTGGCAGAAGACTGGCCAACACCCAAATCAGCCATAAGGCGTATGAGCCACACACACTCAATAGTCGCTGTGAAAGCTGCCCTATACTCAGCCTCACAACTGGAAGTGGCCACAGTAGGCTGCTTCTTGCTCAACCAAGATATACATGAGCTACCAAGCATGAAGCAAAAACCACTGGTGGACACATGAGTGTCATAACAACCAGCCCAATCTGAGTCAGAAAAAGCATGCAAATCTGGCGGTAATGATCCCCCCTTGGGATAAAACTACCCAAGTAGCCGAGTACCACTCAAGTAGCAAAAAATGCGCTTAACCGCCTTCCAATGCGTGACTCCTGGGCAATGCATAAACCTGCTCATCTGTGAGACAACAAACTGAATATCTGGCTGAGTAATGCATAAGTAAATCAAGCATCTGACAGACTGCTGATAGAGAACATCATCAAATGCATCTCTAGCATCATGAAGACTCAATCGTAAACCTGTCTCCATAGGAGTGGCAATAGGCTTACAGTCTTCAAGGCCAGAACGCTGCAATAATGTGTCGATATATTTCGTTTGACACACAGCCATTCCACCATCAACTTGCATAAACTGAATGGCCAAATAGTGATGCAAATGCCCCAAATCACACATCTCAAATGAGGCATGCAAATCAGCCTTAAAATCAACAATATGCTTCTCAATAGGACCAGTGAGCAACATGTCGTCAACATAGACAACAATGATCAGAAGCACACCATTAGCACGCTTAACATATAAGGTGCTTTCAGTTGGACTGTTCTCAAAACCATGTGCAATCAGATAGGCATGTATCTTCTCATACCAAGCACGTGGTGCTTGCTTTAAACCATATAATGCCTTCTTTAACATGCACACCTGGTTTTCATGCCCTTTTTGCACAAAGCCACGGGGCTGAAAAACATACACTTCTTCATGCAAGTCAACATTCAGAAATGCTGTTTTAATGTCCAACTGATGTACATTCCAACCATGATGGGTTGCAAGTGCACAAATACTCCGAACAGTAGTCATACGGCATGTAGGTGCAAAGGTCTCATCAAAATCAATGCCTCTTTCCTGGGCATAACCCTTTGCAACAAGCCTAGCCTTATACCTATCAATTGTACCATCAAGTTTACGCTTCAGCTTGTATACCCACTTAGTGCCAATGGCCTTCTTGCCAGGAGGCAAGTCACATAAAGACCATGTACCATTCTTCATTATAGCATCATATTCAGATTGCATAGCAGCCATCCAATTTTCTGAATTCTGTGCTTCATCAAAAGAAACAGGCTCATTCTCATCACAGAGACTAGATGCAGCCATAGCATAGGAATCTGATGCAAAGGAGGCACTATGAGAGCCTGAACGAGTACGATATGACAAAGGTGCATCTAATTTACTGTCACGCAAAGTCTACACAAGCCATTTTGGCATAGTTTTTGCCTGCTCAATATCAGCTCTCTCATCAACAAGTGCATCATGTAAACCTGCATCAGAAATGGAATGATCTGCATCATCATGTGAAACCTGCAAAGGCTGAGAAGTTGCCTCATTAGGACCAACACTAGACTATCCACCTGTAAAAAGAGGCATCAAAGTATCATACATGTCTTTGGAGCTAACAGATGTCTCCTTAGTACATGAAAGCAATGGCTGAATAGCATCTTCCACAAGGACAACATCACGGCTAACCAGAATGCGTTTAGTCTGTGGATGATACAGACGATAGCCTTTACTTTCAGAACTGTACCCAACAAAAATACATTTTACTACCTTATCATCCAATTTTCTGCGATGTTGTTCAGGCACTAGTGCATATGCCAAACAACCAAAAACACGCAGATGAGCAATAGATGGCTTGCGATCATGCCAAGCCTCATATGGAGTGATAGACTGCAGCGCTTTAGTGGGACACCTGTTCAATACATATGCTGCACACATGACAACATCAAGCCAGAAACTATGAGGTAAACACTCTTGATCATACACCTCGCCATCTCCATGAGAGACCTGTTCTTCCGTTCAGCAACTCCATTCTGTTGAGGTGTATACGGCACTGTACACTGGTGTTTTATCCCACGTTTAGCCAGAAATGCATTAAAATCAGAAGACATATATTCCCCCCCTGGATCAGAACGGAGGGTGCCCATTTTACATGCTGATAGATTTTCAGCCAAAACCAAAAACTATTTGAAGCACATGAACACTTTGGACTTTGCTTTGAGTGGATATACCCATGCATGCCTGGAAAAATCATCAATGAAAGTCACGAAGTAAAGGTAATTTCCAAAAGAGGGTGTCTGCATAGGACCACAGACATCACTATGTACAAGCTGCAATTTTTGTGTAGCCCAAACTGAACCATCTTTTGGAAAGAAGGAACGCTGCATTTTGCCCAAAATACAGTCTTCACATACATGTTTTCCAGGTGTCTCAAGCTTGGGCAAAGAAGACACCATATCAGATTTCTGCAGGCGTAGCAAACTAGCAAAATTCAGATGACCAAAGCGTGCATGCCAAAGCTTTGCATCTGAGATAGCCTGAGAATCATGAACTGCACATGCCGAATCATTCACAGATCTTTCATAGTCTATGAGCTTATACAGCCCACGACATAAAATGCGAGAAGCAATAATAACATCGCCATTTGACAGATCATGAACTGTACATCTATCATCAACAAATTTCACAACCAAGCCAATTTTGGCTAATGCAGAAATTGATAACAGATTCTTCTTGATCCCTGGCACAAATAAAGCATCTGACAAGGTGAAAGAACTACCATCAACAGTAGTCAGAATGATCTTACCAACTCCCATAACAGGATAAGAGGAGTTGTTGGCGCATGTGACAGTATTCCCTGTAGGGGCAGGCTCGAGTGAAGAGAAGAAACTGCCCTGCGAGGTAATATGTTTGGTCACCCCACTGTCAAAGTACCAAACATCTGAGTCCACTGCAGACATGCATTGCTCATGAGAAGATGGGTCAAAACTGCAAACAGTAGTAAACGCCCATTCTTCTTCCTGCACAAGATTAGCAGACTTTGTTTTTGGTGTAGAGGCTTCTGCAACAACCATTCCATCCTCCTTTTTCTTTGCCTCTTTTGCAGCCAGTTTTGGACAGTTCTTTATGATATGATCATTACCTTTACAGTACTTGCAAAACAATTTCTGCTTTTCTGATTTCTTCTCATCTTTATCCTGGTTCTTCGAATGTGCAACATTTGCAGATTTTTGCTTACTAGTAGAAGAGCTCCATTTTCCTTTGCCCTTCTGACTAGCCAGGAAAGCTTGATCTGCAACACACATAATGGACCTACTCTGTCTGGACTGATCTTTCTGCAACAGAACAGAAACTAACTCCTCAAATGATAAGGCATTTGGATTGCCTTTCATCATCAACCGAAGAGTAGAAGCAAAACTCTGATATGAATCAGGAAGACCATTCAGAACGGTCTGCACAAGTGAGCTATCTGGTATAACCTCATCAACAGAAATCAAATATTCCTTCAAATCTTTGATCTTCATTAGGAAACTGTCCATAGAATCACCTTCGTTCATGTGCTCACTCTCCAACTGTTTTCGGAGGTAAGCAACACGAGCCTCATTCCTAGCTTGGTACAATGTGGTAAGTGTATCCCAAGCATCCCTAGCTATTCTGCAAGAGCGAATGTGAGGAATAATGGCATGTTTGACAGACAAAGCTATCAATGCATGTGCCTGGGCATCTCTGGCATCCCAACGAATCTGCTCTACAATAGGTGCAGCAGAAGTAGCAGCACGAATAGGAATCTGCACAATATCATCTTCAACACCATCTTTATCAGCTCCAGCACCTGTATTCGTAGTACCTGTTGTTACAGGTGTAACAGGACGTCTTTCAACACCATACACAATGTTCCACAATCCTTTTGCAACCAATACATGTCGCATCATATAAGCCCATAATGGGTAGTTGGTACCATCCAACTTATCCTCAACAACCAACATTCGAAATACATCACTGCTTTCAGCCATGGCCGGTGACTAAAATACCTTGATGCAGAAAATTGACTGTATCTCAAAAAGTTGAACAGACTGAGTTCTGCTAGACCTGTAGCAGACTTTGAGATGCTTAAATTGGCGAACAGAAACTGGTATATACCTTTGGCACAAAAAGATAAAATAGCCTGCACAAGCGCTGCGATAGTGCATTCGGAGGGTGAAACGAGCTCAGATCGCGATTTCGGCACCACACAGAAAAGCTGTTTTGATCTCGGAAACACCCTGAGTATGCTCACCAAAATTCGTACGATTTTGAGACTGCAAACGGAGGAGTGTCGACAACACCCTAGATGAAGCAACGACCTGCTCTGATACCAATCGTTGGAGTTAGACGTCTGCGGAAGCACGGGAACAACACAAGGAAGAAGAAGAAGCTTGGAGCACAAACACACAATACTGAATGTATTACTAGAGAATGTACAAAGATAAGTAGCCCATTAGGGCAATAGGCGTATATACAAGTCGGGGGAAAAAAGCCTCCTAAAGAGGGAAAAAAGTGCCCCGATGGTCCTAGTGTGTTCACACACATCACTACCTAAATATATCAACAGTTGCAATAAAAATGCATGATTTCTTCAAGTTTAAAATAGTATTTTATGAACTAAAGAAAAAAAGGGGCTAACAAACATTTTGATGAAGGTACGTAACTCTATCATGGTCTTATAAACTGGTAACATTCCAAGTGTGAAACAATGAAGATGTCTCTGAATCTGCAGTGCTACCCTTGTTGGATCAGTTTTCCTCTTTATTGTGTTCGAAGAAATGGCAAGAATGGATTTGTGATCTATGCCTTTCAAAGATGTGTTGGAGCTTCTTAGAAGGGTCTCCTAGAAAATGTGAAGGGAAAACAAATCATGATGATCAAACTTCCCAGAGTTTTCTTTGTTTTGTCTTACCTCAAAAACCAATTATGTTTTAATAACATTACATTAAAATCAAAACTATAAGAAGAGATCATAATTGTCAAAGATTACCTTTAGCAACTCAATGGGATTACTCTTTGTTGGTGCAGACTGGCGAAATGCATAACTATAAGCTGGTTCAATCAATGATGTCACGGCCAATACACCAACAGGCTCTGAACCAAGGCCAGGACTCTACGGATCCTTTGATTTCCAGTCTGCCTCTTCGATGTTCTCCAAAACTTCATAATTGAATTGTATTACATGATTGCCTGTTCATGTCCGAACAGAACCATCATATGCTAAATACACTTCCCTTAACCCATACATACATTTTCAAAAAAGTTCTCCAAGCCCCTCAGCTGCATACCCTTTTCCAGGTTTTTGGGAAGACACCAAATGATAAAGGAATTCTTTGGAGGTTAAACCATCTAAAAAGCAAGAATGAATTATTTCCAAACCATCATGAAAGTCAGAAAAGAACAACTCCTCTCTGTTTACAGACTGTAAACCTAAGCATGCACACTATTGTATCAAGTTTGACAATGATCCTTTGCTTCCAGCCCTTATCATTGCCATCATGGAATTGGATGGATAGCTATGCCTCTCAACAACGGTTGGTATTTCCCCAAGAACACATTGAAATTCACAAATTGCTGATCTTCTAGTACTGATTTCTTCAACTAAGCTAAGAAAATTTTCTTGGTAACCATAGTCAAGGATATCACTATGACATGGATTGATAAAAGTTCTTGGAATGAGTTCCTCTTTTCCTGACAAGACTAATCAGATCTCCCTTTCCAAAGTGAGAACTCTCTGAGAAGACAATCTGCCATCATCTACAGCAATATGAACTTCTTCAAGAAGTTTTTTATATGTTCTGATTTCATCTGTTAAGTACATGTCTTTCAAGCCAACACTGAACCCTATTTGGAAAAGCCATTCATGCAGAACATTTTGAAGACATGTTAGGAACTGAAGAGCAGCTTCGGTCCCTTTTTGATAGCAAAGACTTGGGACAATTCCCATATGGCAATCTGTTAACCATTTATTGCCAACAAGACACTGCATTATCTCACTGTCATGCACAACTACACTGCTTAAATATGTGTACTCTACACCAGGGGGAAAGGTCATATTTGAGACCTGTATCCCTGTGTGAATGCATGTGTATGTGTGTGAATGCATCATTATGTGTGTATATGTGTATGCATCTGTATGTGTGTATGCATGTGTATGTGTGTGAATGCATCATTATGTGTGTATGTGTCTATGTGTGTGTGTATTGTGTGCGCGTCTATGTGTATGTGTGTGTGTCTATGAGTGTGTATCTGTCTATGTGTGTATGTGTATGCATGTATGTATGCATATGTGTGTGTATGTGTGTGTGTATGCATATGTGTGTGTATGCATTATGTATGTGTATGTATGCATGTGCATTATGTATGCATATGCATTATGTATGTGTATGTATGCATGTGCATTATGTATGCATGTGTGTGTATGCATGTAAGTATGTATGTATGTATGTATGTATGCATATGCATATGCATTATGTATGCATATGTATGCATGTATGTGTATGTGTGTGCATGTCTCTCTATGTGTGTGTGTGTGCATATATGTGTGTGTATGTGTGTGTATGTGTGTGTATGTGTGTGTGTATGTGTGTATGTGTGTGTATGCGTATGTGTATATGTGTGTGCATGCGTATGCATTATGTATGTGTATGTCTGCATGTGCATTATGTATGCATATGTGTGTGTATGCATATATGTGTGTGTGCATGTATATATGTGTGTGTATGCATGTATATGTGTGTATATGCAACATTATGTGTGTATGTGTGTATGTGTGTATATGTGTGTGTATTTGTGTGTGTATGTGTGTGTGTGTCTATGTGTGTGTACGTTTATGTGTATATGTGTTTGCATGTGTATGCATTATGTATGTGTATGTCTGCATGTGCATTATGTATGCATATGTGTGTGTATGCATATATGTGTGTGCATGTATATGTGTGTGTGTATGCATGTATATGTGTGTGTATGCAACATTATGTGTGTATGTGTGTATATGTGTGTGTATTTGTGTGTGTATGTGTGTGTGTGTCTATGTGTATGTGTGTGTGTGTGTCTGTGTGTGTGTGTCTGTGTGTGTATGCATATGTATGTGTGTGTAAGTGTGTGTGTGTGTGCGCATACTTGGTCTTTTTCTTTCTCTCTCTCTCTCTCTCTCTCTCTCTCTTTCTGTTGCTCTTGTCCAGATCTCCGCACAAACGTGCCGGGAGAATTCGAAATTTTTTTTTTAACATTCCATAGCGTCGCTTATGCGACGCTCTGGAAAGGACCATGCATATGCATCACTATCCAGTTTGCCCACGTCACCAATAACGTCGCTAGGCAACGACGCTACTTGCGACGCAAAGATTTAGCGTCGCATAAGCGACGCAAGCATCGCTTATGCGACGTATCTGCTTCAAGAAAAAAAAAATCGAAAACTTGACCGTGGCTTATGTGATGCTAGCATTGCATAAGCGATGGTACTCGTTTTTTTTTCAATTTGGGGGCATCGCTACGCCCCCCTATTTCTTCTAGTGTATGAGATCATCATCAAGATCTCTTTTATGAGGATAGGAATTTCCACCTCACATCTTTTATGACATCTTTTATGAGGATAGGAATTTCCACCTCACCCACACAACTATTATTGTGACATCTTTTATGAGGATAGGAATTTCCACCTCATCCACACAAGGGGTTTCAATGCCTCCTAATCTTATGAGGTATACCTCAATACGAAAAACTTTCATATCCATGTCTTGAATGTAAGAAGACCTAATCACACTAGTTACAACACCTGAATCAATCAGAGCCTTGATCCGTTTCATAGAAGTGTCTTGCCCTAGCTAGATGGAAATGAACAATCATTCGTCAACTATGCTATGGTAAGCATTCTTCTTGGTTGGCACATTGACATGTGCTATCTAGGGGTCTCTACATAAGAGATGCCATTAACTAGAAGGATCTCCTCTACTTGGTTATTTCATTCTAACACTAGTCCCTAGCATCTTAATTTCATGTGTTTGATGTGCTCTAGGGCTTCAACTTGAGTTTCCTCTATAATTCTCTTTTCCTCCTCCTTATGCTTCCTGATCAAGGTGAGTCGTCTAGCCATATGCTCTATCAAGAGTTCTTGATAGAGCTTGACTTTACAACCACTAATGTAATTTGGCATTACCTCTCCTTCCAAACTGGCTAACTGCACTACTCCACTCGTTGAAAGTCTATTAATAATCAAAGGTCCATAACTGCATTTCTCTAACTTTCAAACATGTTGCTTCAAAGTACAGACTAAGACTAAATAGTCAACTTTCAATCCCTTATCCTTCACATGTGCGTTGAAATAGGCCTTCTACATCTTCTTGGTTGCATATATCCTTGTTGCTTCTCTTAGCCTAGTCTCTCTGAAGCATTCTAAATCCATAATTCTAGATGATAGCTCGTGGCCTATCCATTGATGCTCTTGTGCAACCTTGAGGGTGGGTATCAAAAAATCTAATGGAAGCATTGCATTCTGACCAAAGACCATCTGAAAGGGAATTGCATTGCGTATCATCTTGTATGCTAGTCAGTATGCCCAAACAACATGGTGTAATTGTTTGTCCAAGTCGTAGTGTTTGTTATTTACAAGCTTAGACATGACATTGCACAGGATTTTGTTAGTACTCTCTGCATGTCCATTGGCCTGAGGATGATATGGTGCTGATCTTTTGTGAATCACCATAAAATCATGCAACAAATATTCAATGAATTCATTTAAAAAGTGAGTCCCTCTATCACTCACCGACTTGATAGGCAACCCATATCTTGTAATGAAATTTTCAAATAAGAATTTTGCTATCGTTTCTGCATCATTCTTCTTGGTGGCCTTGACTTCTACCCATTTGGTCAGATAGTCTGTAGCTATAATTATGTATTTGGCATGAGATCCTCTAGCAGGGGGATTATTTGGTCCCACAAAATCTATATCCCACTTAGAGAATGCATGTCCTCCCATCATGGGTCTCAGTGCCATCTCATCTCTATGCATTGGATACTAATTTTGCTGACATTTGTCACATCTCTTCACGTAGGTATGTGCATCCATATGAAGAGTGGGTCACCATAACCCGGAGAATAGAATGGCTTTGATGACACGATCTGGCCCAAAATGTCCTTCTACAACACGTTGGTCTATAGTTTCTAGACTTCTCCAGTATTCACTCTCATGGATACATTGCCTCAGGTATCCACCTATTCCACATTTATAAAGATTATCTCCAATGAATTTGTAGTCATAAACCTCTTGTTGTACACTTCTATTTCTTGCTAATGTCATCTCTAATGGGAAAGTTTTTATGTGCAAAAAATACACTAAGGGACTATTCCAATCTAGTATTAAAGACAATTGATAAATGTGGCATTTCCACTGGAGGTCTATTAATACAAGTTGGGTAATCCTTGCACATCCTATAGACATCTGCTTCCAGAGTTGGCCAATGCACTCCCAATCTTTGCAGAGTCTATAGGGTTCACTGTTTCAAATAGTGTTGCTCGAGTGCACCTACATGTGCTAACTTCAACCACTTCTTGTACTCTGGTTCTTCCACACATCAGGAAAGAATTTATTCATCACTATGTTTGTAAATACTTCCTGCTTGTATTTGATATCTTTGTGATTTAACTACTTCCTCTTCCCTAGTCTTGACTATGAGATTCTTAGGTCCCAAAGTGAGGATGGGAACAAGTTGTTTAGCCCAATCTAGAACTAATTCTAGATTGCACAAGTAGGCATGTTGCAAGTCATCACATATTCCTTGTGGGGCTTCTCTAGAGGTTAGTCATGAAAGATGATCTGCCAAAGGTTTCTTGACTACCACTTCAAAATCATATTCCATTAGTAAGAGAAACCATCTTATGAATCTACTCGTATTGCAAGGCTTGTTCACTAGATACAACAATGCTTGGTGGTCCATGAAAAACTTAAACTTATTTTCCAACAACTATTGTCTAAATTTCTTAACCACCTAGACCATTCCTAAGCCCTCTCTCTCAATCATAGTATAATTCCTTTCAGCACTGTTTAACTGCCTACTTGCATATGCTATTAGAAGATCTATGTTCCCTTCTCTAGTTGGTTGTGCTAATACACATCCAATTGTGTAATTGGAGGCATCCACATGAACATGGAATGGCTTATTCTAGTATCACATAGCCAAAATTGGGATTGAGCACAATTTTCATTTCGGTTCATTGAAAGAGGTTTCACATGCCTCATTCCATTCAAAGTTAGTAAAGAGGTTGTACAAAGGTTTGGCAACAACCGCATACATGTGGATAAAGCATCTATCGTATCCACAATGTCCCATAAATGCTTGTACTTCTTTGACTGTCCCAGGCCTAGGCAATTTTGTTATTGCTCATACCTTATCTTCGTTGATCGATCTGCCATTCTTTGATACTATGTCTCCTAAACTTTTACCTTATCTAACCATGAAGAACATTTTTTAGGGTTCAGACACACTTGATACTCTCTACATTTATCAAAGATTCTCCTAAGTTTCAGGACATGAAACATCAAGTGTTGAAATGTAGCAGGTGCATTGGTGAGTCCAAAAGTCATCGCCCTAAATGCAAAGATACCCCATTCAATAGCAAAATCCATTTTATATTGGAATTGAGGGGCTATGGCTACTTGATTGTAGCCCAAAAACCCATCAAGGAAGCTATAGACTTCCTTACCCGCTACACGTTCAAGTAAATGCTTCATGATTGGCAAAGGGTAGCTCTCCCTTATGGTAAAAGTGTTAACCTTCTTCAAGTTAATGCATACATGTGTCTTCCCATTCTTCCTAGGGACTACCACAATGGGAGATACCCACACTATATGCGCTATTTGATATATGAATCCTGCCTCAATCAATCGATCAATTTCCTCTTTTATTCTTAGCTGCATTGTTGTCATTGTATGTGTAAGGCTTTTGCTTAGTTCGCTTGGCCTCGAGTGTCACGGGGATCCTATGAGAACAAATGTCTAGATCCACTCCTTTAAAATCTTTGTAGCTCCAAGCAAACACATCCTTATACTCTCTTAGGGAAATCATTTCTCGCTCCTCTTCACTCAAATCATGTCCTATATATGTAAATTTTTCTTCTCCTTCTTCAACTTTGACCACAATCTTTTTAATCTTTTCTTTGTTATCATAAGCTTCTCCTGTTAGGGATTCTCTTTTGGGCATCTTCACCATGATTTTTCCATCCTCAACTTCATATTTCTTAAAATTTTTTGACACTTCAAATAGTGATTCTTTATCTCGTTCTCGTGTGGAAGATTTTCTTTGCTCTGTCTTCTTCTCAAACTTGGTTTCACCTAGTTGAGTTAGCATCTTCTCATGGTTGTATTCAACTTGTTTGGAAGTTTTGGCTTCTATCACATATAGATATTCCTCCTCTGAAGACCATTATGGTCCACATTGATGGACTCTACGTCCTCTTCACACACTTCTAGTGGATCTTTGGTTGTGTCATTACACTGCTCTAAAACACGCTCAAACATCAGGGGTTCTAACATGAAGACTGAGATATCATAACCATCCTCATCACAATGGAGTGTCCATTGTTCCTCATTCACTACTATGTCCATGGTGGCTAATATCTCTACACATCCATGAAGTTTGAACTCTTTGTCAGGAAAGACCACAGGTGCATAGGTTGGGTCTTGGATGGTTCTCGGGTGTTTTTCCATACCGAAGTCCCTGGATTCTAATCTCTTCTCTTTGTTTGCTGCTACTTTACACATCCATAAGTGTGTGTCCTCATGCAACCATGAAGGTTCTGATCCAATGGATTGAGCTGACTCCACCTTGTTGGGTGTTCTATGTATGGTATTCCATTGTAATGGAGGTATTTCATTATGGGAATAATCCTTGAGATTGACTTTGCTGGTTACTCCTAGGTGCTACAAAAACAAAGAACTGGTTCCCCAATCCTGCACTATTTGCAATTGCCTCATGAATGGTCATCCTAAGATCATCTCATAGGCATGGTTCTTTCCAAACTCACATATGGAAAAAGTGTGCTCAAACTCAACACCACAAGTGGTGAGAGTAATTCCTTGTAGAAAACCCAGAGGCTTCTCTATATGGCCATCTGCCATTTATAACTTCATTCTCATAGGTCTTAGAGCTGGCTTGCACCATCTTTTCAATAAAGAAGTGGTCGCAATTTCTACTCCTACTCCTGATTCTAGAACGGCCTTGGTGGTGCAGCTTTGGTGGGAGACGGGTAGATAGGTATTTCCCTCTTCTCCTCCACTCACATGTCCAATCTTGTCTAGTGATATCTCTCAAAGAAGCCATTAGAAACTTCAAGCAACTGGATTGCTACATGCTTCCACAACTCAGGTTTGACTTTCAACAATTCTTGTAAAGTGAGATGGAACTTCACTTTAGTGTTCTTTACTGCCTCCTTGTTCCTAGGAAGAATTGAATCATCATTTCTTATCATGATGGTGGGACCTCTCATTTGAATAGACTTTGATTCCTATGGGCGAGTCAAGTGAGGTAATTTCTATAGGGAATTAGATTTAAAACCCATTCACTCACTTGACTGTTCCTCTTCTTGATCTCTACATATAGATGGGATACCTTGAGGAAACTAATCATGAAGATCATTTATCTCGGATGGGAGGTTAAGCTCCTTGTTCTAGCCTCCATTTCTCGTCTTGAATCTCTCTCAAGAATCCTTGTGAATACTTGAGTATTGAAGGAGAAACTCCACCTTCGGTCGAATTGGGTACTCGTGACACTGGATGAGACCTCTTGGTAAGCTCATGAAGGAAGGATCCTTTTTCAGTTTTGTATATTCTATCTTTGACAATTATTGTTCTAGTCTCTCTATCAGTCCTTGAAAATGCAACTCATGCTTAACTAGGTTGCTCTAGTTAACATATTGGGTTGCTTTGAACATAGCCTAAGCCAATTCAACCATTTTCATGTAGAACTTAGTTCTTTCTATTTCTAGGTTTGATCTAGGATAACTCTTGTCCATTTCTTCTATGATGGGTCTATCTATCAACCTAACTTGATAAGCTTTGAACATCATGTTCAAGTCCTCTAGGATAGGTTCTCCTAGAAAAGATCCTGGCTTGGGCGATTGGGGAGTTTGTAATGGTTCTTGGGAAGTTAAATCTAGGATTTTTGCCCTAGTCTGTTTTAAATTCCCTTCAAGGTTGGCTATTTTCTTATTCCATTTCCTCTAAGTCTTTCTCATGAATCTTTCCATGATTTTATCTTCTTTCCACTAGACTCTCCGGATCCACTACACTCCGATGGTTTTTCTTGATCTACTTGGTGGTTTTGTTGTAAAGCTTGGGCTCTAGTTATTGTTTGAATGGGCACAAAGATTGGTGTTGACCCATTTGATGTATGCACAATGACTATTACATTAATAGGAGTTATCTTGGAGGCATGAATTGGGTTTTTGGGACAATCTCGTATGACATGCTCTTTATCACATTTGGGGCACTAACCT
The DNA here is from genome assembly GCA_020310875.1 of Ceratopteris richardii. Classification (NCBI taxonomy): domain Eukaryota; kingdom Viridiplantae; phylum Streptophyta; class Polypodiopsida; order Polypodiales; family Pteridaceae; genus Ceratopteris; species Ceratopteris richardii. The sequence continues at coordinate 139,502,570 of CM035427.1, read as the reverse complement.
TGAATGGTGAAATAGTGTGGATGTCAAGTCGATGGCGGATGAGGGCATTCTCTTATGAAGTGATCTCCTTGATACCTAAAACAGGGTCCTCTAGGGGCCAGAGATCTTATTTGTCTCAATTGGGGTCTAGGATTCGGATTGGCATACATAACATTAACGTATTCAAGTTCCTATTTAGGTTCTACTATGGGTGCCTCAATGGGGAAAATTTTGTGTGTGCGAGGGATTATGTATAGTATTTGGGTGGACTATCTCCATTTGTAGAATCGAATCTTTTAGCATTGGGGTCATTTTCTGTGACCAGTGTGGATGTAGGTACCAATGCCCTATCTAGGTTACTTTCGGCTGATGTATACTTTACTAAAATCACATTGGCAGGGGGTGGTGGTTGTTGTCGTGGCACTGGTAGGGATCTCGGTTGTGCCTAGTATGGTGGTTGATAATTCTGAGGGGGACTATAATATGGCTATTGTTAGTATTGGCCTTGATATCTACTTGGCTATGGATAAGGTTACGAGTAGTTCTACCTCACTTCTTGCTTGTTATACAGACAGTCTTGAGTGGTGTGGTTGGTGTATTTCCTCTCAATCGAGTAGTAGTAGGCAGTCAAGTTTTTTGGGTTCGGAATCCTTAATGGAAACACATTGGCCATGTGATCCCCTCCATAAGTGTAGCAACGTTTGGTGGAAACCATTCTAGGGGTCTACTTACTTGACACACCCAACTTTTGAGCCACTCACTCCACCAAATCTTCTATCAAGGTAGAGGGTTTACATGAGAGATTGGTTGAGCAATCGGAATCCTTACAAATTTTTGAAAGCTCCAACTCATATCCCAAATTATCCTATATGTCTATGTATATTCTCATGCATCGCTCTATGGTTTGGGGCTTCTTAAAGTAAACATATGACTGCACTCTGAAAGCCATCTAAAAATAGGGAAACTTATTTAACTTGTGTAGGTAAATTTGGCGTTGGGCATCTCTCAATATATTGTCTAAACCTACATCTTGATAGCCTTATAGTTTCTTGAGGTGTTTGTTTGAAGTTGTGAATCAATGAGAAGTTATTATGTCTAATCCCACCTTTAGAAAATTCTATGATGAAGTTCTAGCAAATTTTAGGTATCCCTAAATTGTCTTTGATGCTAAGGTTGGAACCAATTTAGGGTAGTATTCTTCAAAGTTAATCCAAAGGCATTGTATTGAGTGAACATAGCCTCCACTTGCTCTACCCTCAATACTTGTTTGAACTCTGAACATGATCACAGGGGTCACTAGTTCCATTGAAGTAGTTCTTCATAGATTTCACTAGTTGGGTAGGCCTCAAGCTTCTTGGGTGCTCCCTTGGTCTAGGCAAGGGAAAGTCATTCATGCCTCTTTTAGGCATGTGTCCTCTAAGACTTTCTCATTCTATCCTATCCGCATCCACTCCTTGTTTGTATTTTCCTATAGTGTGTACAAAGCTCACTTCTGGCCACTCTTTGGATTTCTGATTATGGGTACCTTGTACATGCAAATATCTTGTCCCTATTTGGTTATGGACGTTAGTAGGTTTATGTGAAGGAAAGTTCAATTTTCTTTTCCATGTGTAAGCATGTCTACTATGTTCCATCACTACAAATACCCTTTTCGAAGTGTTTTCAAGGTAAATGATCTTCCCTCGGATTTTTGGATCCTTGAATTCATAGATAATGATTCCAGAAACATTGTTAGGCTTATCCAGTCTAAACCTCCAAAAGGCCTGCTTTGTCTGTCTACTTATAAAGAGCTCAATGCTAGTATTGTCTTGGTGGCATCCATTTAGGGGTGATGATCCTTGATAA
>CM035427.1:139413246-139495746 GCA_020310875.1 Ceratopteris richardii | reverse complement strand
CTAACATGCTCTTGAAAACATACAAAAAAGAATTATCATAAATGTTATAGATTACATGAATGAATTGTGAACAATGAATAAGACTTAAAAGGATTAACTTCATGTAAATGGTTTTTCTTATATGCCTTAAACGAAGAAGAGATTGTTTTCAAGGAAGAACATTGAATACGAGTAATATCTAAGCATAACAAAGAATTTAAATTAGATTTGGCTAAAACTTTAACCTTTATCTTCCATCACTATAAACACTAGGAATCAAATTAAAAGAAGAGGTTGAAGCAAATACGTGGTCATAATTGAAACTCGATATCAAAGAATAAGTATTATGAGAGATGTGTATAATCAGGTCAAAAAATCATATAATGCCCGCCTCAAGGCTAAAGATCCTAAGTTAGAGAAAGTGCTGACCACACTCCCCATTTGTGTAGGAGGGTTGCTCCCAAATAGTGGGGTCCTTGAATAAGGTTGTTTGTTATACTTGGCAGATCCTCAATGAAACGTGCAATCAAGTGCTCATGATGTTTTGTTAGAATCATTACTTAACTTCCTCTTCCATAATAAATTGTTCATGAAACTACAAAAAGAACCCTTGGCCTCAAAAGACTCCCTTTTTGTATAATAAATATAAATAAATAAAAAGAAACCACCCAAATAAAGAAAGAAAGAAATTTTAAAAAATTAAAATAAACCACCCACCAAGAACAACAACAATAACAACAAGAACAATAGCAAAAATAAACAAATCAACTCACATACACACACACACACGGAAACACTCTTACATTCAAACAAAACATACAGGTCAAAAAATGAGATAAAATAAAAAGATAATAACAAAAGAAGTTTATGAAAAATTAATTAAGAAAAGATAAATGAAAACTAAAATTAAATTAAAAGAATAAAAAAAAACAAAAAACAACAAACCGAAAAAAAAACACTCACATACACATATATACATTCATGTACACACTCAAATACATATGCACAAGAATGACTCCAAGTAAACCCCAAATTCACTCTCGGATGGAACAATGACTATAAGCTCATGGTAGTCAACCACAAGACTATATCGCATATTAGCTCCATTATGCCTAGTATCAACTCAATACTATGACATCCCCACAACTATCACCAATACCCAATAGTGGGTATAGAGTTAAGAATGAATACATGCTCACACACGCACTCCACAACTATGGAAGATTTGGTGCACTGCATTGTTATTTTTTTCAATTCATCAGGTTCGATGTGTGTAATGTGATTCAATGCTAGAAAATTCTTTGTTACATGGTGACTTCAATTAAATCATAACCTACCTATTCCCTCTCGGTTCCATGCACAGAGACTCTTCCATTTCATGAGAGTAAGAATCTCGATCTATAGCACCAAGACATCCTTCATCTTCCTTTGAGCACTTCACCATCACCCTTCCATAGACTTATCCAATAAACCCTTCACCATCAGTCATGAGCTCGATCAAGAAGTTTAGTTCATCTTAGTCAAACTATAGAGAGAGAGAGAGAGCATTAGCTAAATTCTAATAGCCCACTGCCTCACATACATTCATTCTTGAGCCTTGAGAGAAAGAAAGGTTGAGAGAGCCTTCACCCTATCAATTTAAACTCAATAGCTATTAGCCACACATACATTGGGAGGGGGAGTTTGACTCTTGAGAGATAGAAATATTAGGAAAGGCTTCAGCCTATCAATTAAAACTCAATAGCCATAAGTACATTGAGAGGGAGCACAAACCTCCAAGTATAGCCATGCCTCGTGGTATTTCACCACTATGGAGTACCCATATCACCAATAATGAGTTGGTGAATACTATCAGATCTAGTTTTGGTTCGAGGAGATAGATGTGTAAGTATTTTGGTAAGTTCTTTGTTGATATATTTAGGTAGTGATGTGTGTGAACACACTAGGGCCACCGGGGCATTTTTTCCCTCTTTAGGAGGTTTTTTTCCCCTGGCTTGTATATACGCCTATTGCCCTAACGGGCTACTTATCTTTGTACATTCTCTAGTAATACATTCAGTATTGTGTGTTGTGCTCCAAGCTTCTTCTTCTTCCTTGTATTATTCGTGTGCTTCCCCAGACGTCTAACTCCAACAATTGGTATCAGAGCAGGTCGTCGCGTCATCTAGGGTGCCGTCCACACTCCTCCATTTGCAGTCTCAAAATCACATGAATTTTGGTGAGCATGCTCAGCATGGTTTCAAGATCAAAGCTGCTTCGCTTTGTGTGCCGAAATTGCAATCTGAGCTCGTTTCGGCCTCCGAACGCACTATCGCAGTGCTTATGCAGGCTATTTCATCTTTTTATGCCAAAGGTATATACCAATTTCTGTTCGCCAGTATAAGAGTCTCAAAGTCTGCTACAGGTCTAGTGGAATTCGTCTCGGCAGTTCTATTCAACTTTTTGAGATACAGTCAATTTTTTGCATCAAGGTATTTTAGTCATCGGCCATGGCTGAAAGTAGTGATGTATTCCGTATGTTGGCTATTGAGGATAAGTTGGATGGTACCAACTACCCGTTATGGGCTTATATGATGCGACATGTGTTGGTTGCAAAAGGATTGTGGAACATTGGGCAGGGTGTCGAAAAACGTCCTATCACACCTGCAATTGTTACAACTGCAGGTACTGAAGCTAATGCAGAAGGTGTCGAAGATGGTGATATTCTGCATATTCCTGTTCGTGATGTGGTTTCTACTGCACCCATTGTAGAGTAGATTCATTGGGATGGTAGAGATGCTCAGGCACATGCATTGATAGCTTTTTCTGTCAAACATGCCATTATTCCTCACATTCGCTCTTGCAGAACAGCTAAGGATGCTTGGGATACACTTACCACATTGTACCAAGCTAGGAATGAGGCTCGTGTTGCTTACCTCCGACAACAGTTGGAGAGTGAGCACATGAATGAAGGTGATTCTATGGGCAATTTCCTAATGAAGATCAAAGACTTGAAGGAATAGTTGATTTCTGCTGATGAGGTTATACCAGATAGCTCACTTGTGCAGACCGTTCTGAATGGTCTTCGTGATTCATATCAGAGTTTTGCTTCTCCTCTTCGGTTGATGATGAAAGGCAATCCAAATGCCTTATCATTTGAGGAGTTAGTCTCTGTTCTGTTGCAGGAAGATCAGTCCAGGTAGAGCAGGTCCATTATGCGAGTTGCAAATCAAGCTTTCCTGGCTAGTCAGAAGGGCAAAGGAAAATGGAGCTCTTCAACTAGTAAGCAGAAATCTGCTAATTTTGCACATTCAAAGAAGGAAGATAAAGATGAGAAGAAATCAAAAAAGCAAAAATTGTTTTGTAAGTTCTGTAAAGGGAATGATCATATCATAAAGAACTGTCCAAAACTGGCTGCTAAAGAGGCAAAGAAGAAAGAGGCTGGAATGGTTGTTGCAGAGGCCTCTACACCAAAAACAGAGTCTGCTAATCGTGTGCAGGAAGAAGAATGGGTGTTTACTACTGTCTACAGTTTTGACCCATCTTCTCATGAGCAGTGCATGTTTGCAGTAGACTCAGATGTTTAGTATTTTGACAGTGGGGCGACCAAACATATTACCTCACAGTGCACTTTCTTCTCTTCACTCAAGCCTGCCCCTACAGGGAATACTGTTACATGCGCCAACAACTCCTCTTATCCTATTATGGGAGTTGGTAAGATCATTTTGACTACTGTTGATGGTAGTTCTTTCACTTTGTCAGATGCTTTATTTGTGCCAGGGATCAAGAAGAACCTGTTATCAATTTCTGCATTAGCCAAGATTGGCTTGGTTGTGAAATTTGTTGATGACAGGTGTATAGTTCATGATCTGTCAAATGGCGATGTGATTATTGCTTCTGGCATTTTATGTCGTGGGCTGTATAAGCTCATAGACTATGAAAGATCTGTAAATGATTTGGCATGTGCAGTAAATGATTCTCAAGCTATGTCAGATGCAAAGCTTTGGCATGCATGCTTTGGTCATCTGAATTTTGCTAGTTTGATATGCCTGCAAAAATCTGAAATGATGTCATCTTTGCCCAAACTTGAGGCACCTAGAAAACATGTTTGTGAAGGCTTTATTTTGGGCAAAATGCAGCATTCATCCTTTCCAATAGATGGTTCAATTCGAGCTACTCAGAAATTGCAGCTTGTATATAGTGATGTCTGTGGTCCTATGCAGACACCTTCTTTTGGGAATTATCTTTACTTCGTGACCTTCATCGATGATTTTTCCAGGCATGCATGGGTATATCCATTGAAGGCAAAGTCCAAAGTGTTCATGTGCTTCAAACAGTTTTTGTTTTTGGCTAAAAATCTGTCAGCATGTAAAATGGGCACCCTCCGTTCTAATCGGGGGGGGGGGGGGGGGGGGGGGTATATGTCTTCTAATTTTAATGCACTTCTGGCTAAACGTGGGATAAAACACTAGTTTACAATGCCGTATACACCTCAACAGAATGGAGTTGCTGAACAAAAGAACAGGTCACTCATGGAGATGGCAAGGTGTATGGTCAAGAGTCAAGCTTTACCACATAGTTTCTGGCTTGAGGTTGTCATGTGTGCAGCATATGTACTGACAGGTGTCCCACTAAAGCGCTGCAGTCTATCACTCCATATGAGGCTTGGCATCATCGCAAGCCATCTGTTTCTCATCTGCATGTTTTTGGTTGTTTGTCATATGCATTAGTGCCTGAAAAACATCGCAGAAAATTGGATGATAAAGTAGTAAAATGTATTTTTGTTGGGTACAGTTCTGAAAGTAAAGGCTATCATCTCTATCATCCACAGACTAAACGCATTCTGGTTAGTCATGATGTTGTTTGTGTGGAAGATGCTATTCAGCCATTGCTTTCATGTACTAAGGAGACATCTGTTAGCTCCAAAGACATGTATGATACTTTGCTGCCTCTTTTTACAGGTGGACAGTCTAGTGCTGGTCCCAATGAGGCAACTTCTCAGCCTTTGCAGGTTTCATGTGATGATGCATATCATTCCATTTCTGATGCAGATTTACATGATGCACTAGTTGATGAGAGAGCTGATATTGAGCAGGCAAAAACTATTCCAAAATGGCTGGTGCAGACTTTGCGTGACAACAAATTAGATGCATCTCTCTCATATCGTACTCGTTCAGGCTCTCATAGTGCCTCTTTTGCATCACATTGCTATGTTGTGGCTGCATCTAGTTTGTGTGATGAGAATGCGCCTATTTTGTTTGATGAAGCACAAAATTCAGAAAATTCGATGGCTGCTATGCAATCTGAATATGATGCTATAATAAAGAATGGTACTTGGTCTTTATGTGACTTGCCTCTAGGCAAGAAGGCCATTGGCACTAAGTGGGTATACAAGCTGAAGCATAAACCGGATGGTACAATTGAGAGGTATAAGGCTCGGCTTGTTGCAAAGGGTTATGCACAGGAAAGAGGCATTGATTTTGATGAGACCTTTGCACCTACATGCCATATGACTACTGTTCGGAGCATCTGTGCACTTGCAGCTCATCATGGTTGGAATGTACATCAATTGGACATTAAAACAACATTTCTGAATGGTGACTTGCATGAAGAAGTGTATGTTTTCCAACCTCGTGGCTTTGTGCAGAAAGGTCATGAAACCCAGGTGTGCACGTTAAAGAAGGAATTATATGGTTTAAAGCAAGAACCACATGCTTGGTATGAGAAGATACATGCCTATCTGATTGCACATGGTTTTGAGAATAGTCCAACTGAAAGCACCTTATATGTTAAGAGTGCTAATGATTTGCTTCTAATCATCGTTGTCTATGTTGATGGCATGCTTCTCACTGGTCCTATTGAGAAGCATATTGCTGATTTTAAGGCTGATTTGCATGCCTCCTTTGAGATGTCTGATTTGGGGCATTTGCATCACTATTTGGGCATTCAGCTTATGCAAGTTGATGGTGGAATGGCTTTGTGTCAAACGAAATATATTGACAAATTATTGCAACGTTTTGGCCTTGAAGACTATAAGCCTTTTGCCACTCCTATGGAGACAAGTTTACGATTGAGTCTTCATGATGTTGGAGATGCATTTGATGCTATTCTCTATCAGCAGGCTATTGGATGCTTGATTTACTTATGCATTACTCGGCCAGACATTCAGTTTGTTGTCTCACAGATGAACAGATTTATGCATTGCCCAGGAGTCAACCATTGGTAGGCATTTAAGCACATCTTTCGCTATTTGAGTGGTACTCGGCTACTTGGGTTGTTTTATCCTAAGGGGGGATCATTACGGCCAGATTTGCATGCTTTTTGTGACTCTGATTGGGCTAGTTGCTATGACACTTGTGTGTCCACTAGTGGCTTTTGCTTCATGCTTGGTAGCTCATGTATATCTTGGTTGAGCAAGAAGCAACCTACTATGGCCACTTCTAGTTGTGAGGCTGAGTATAGGGCAGCTTTCACAACGACTCTTGAGTGTGTGTGGCTCAGATGCCTTATGGCTGGTTTGCGTATTGGTCAAACTTCTACCACCACCATCTTCACTAACAGCCAGAGCGCATTGGCAGTTGCGAGGAACCTTGTGTTCCATGCTCGCACTAAGCACATTGAGGTGCATTAACACTATGTTAGGGAGAGGTTCTCTGCTGGGGAGATCAGCTTGGCATATGTGCCCTTGAAGCTTTCCGCAAAGCTTTGGGCTTACTTCCTTTTGTGGAGTGATTTTGTTGTATAATTACATGGGTCTAAGGGGTAGAATCCTTGGGTTTCTAGGTGTGAAACCCTTTCGATTTATGGTTTATTTACCCCTTTTAGATGGGTCTTGAACCTTAGGGCTAATTCTCTAAGGTTGAGTACCTTAGGCCTAATGTTGTATAGTTACATGGGTCTAAGGGGTAGAACCCTTGGGTTTCTATGTGTGAAACCCTTTGGATTTAGGGTTTATTTACCCCTTTTAGATGGGTCTTGAACCTTAGGGCTAATTCTCTAAGGTTGAGTACCTTAGGCTTGATTGGAAGCTTCTCCTAGCCACTTGGTTTGTACGTGAGAGCTTGGAGAGTCTTCTTTTAGAAGCCATGTGATTTCATGTGATATCCTAAGCTTGGAAACCATGTGACCACCTTAGGGACCCATGTGATGGAAGGTACACATGTCCTCTTGAGAAGGACTTACCCCCTTGGTCTTGGAGCTATATATTGGAGGGGTTGGTTGGGTGGAAAGAGATCTCTCTTCCTAGTGTGTGGCCTTGCTAGTTAGTCTTCATTTTAGTTGTGTGAAGGCTATGGAGTCCTTCCACAAGAGTGGTATCAGAGCTAGGATGTTTTCCATCTCTAGTTTAGATCTTTCAATGGAGTTTTCGAACTCGAAATATGTAGCGTACATAGGCGTTGATGCTTTTACTTATGATTCTGATTTCACGTTAGCTCACGGACGTCGAGAAGATTGGCTTCTGCCTCTTGTGGGAAGTAAAAGAATGGGCACGTGACCCCCTCTCAAGGCAGGCCACTCCAAGCACCCGAAGGGCGGCCAAGATCCCAAAGGATGGATGAATTTCTCCGTGCGCATGAAAGGCGGCAGAGGTTATGAGTACGCTCCGCAAAGCGTTCTCTCTTCGAACCTGAGAATTACGAGCGCAACATTCTCCTTTTATAGATCTCAAACACCAGTCGTTCGCTTGTATATGGGATATCTTTCCCTCAGTCGACAACTCCTCACATCTTCTACAGTTAGTACGTGATAGAAGACTGATGCAGTTATAGGATCGTTCTGCTATCTCACCTCATCATCCAGATGGGTAGAAACACTCCTTCTATTTTTCACCGTGATGCAGTTTCGTTCAAGATCTTCATCTTGCCGACGGACACCGCAACCATCATGAATCTCAGATGGTTTGCCTCTCTCTATACGGGAGCCTCCAATATCGATTGCGAACAAGGCCTCGTTTGTTTCCTGGCATGTATTTTCTTCATTTGCAGCAAGAAATGATCGAGAATGAAGAGGTGTTATTTTCCGGCAATGTTCCTCTTCTTCCGCCACCTTTTGTTACTACGACGCACGGCGGCGAGCTAAGCGGGAGAGACGAGATGAAGAGCACACCTCTAGCTCCTATTCGACAATTTTTTATGGATGCATAAGAAATCCGAGAAGATAATTTTATACATTTTTTAATGTCATTTTACATATTGCATATGGGTTTACTTGCTATAATGTTGCTCATATGAGCTATTTTATTTATTACATGTGAATAAACCCACTAATGTGTAGTTTCATTGTAAGATATTTTGAAAGGCATGAGAGAAACTATGGAACGAAGTTCCATGGGACAAAATTCAAAGGCAGGATAGACTCTTCACGAAGATCATGGAAAGAACAGGGTTAAAGAGTTAGTTATTTTCTTCTCTCACAAATTCCGTGAAATCTTATACATGCATGAGCCGATATTTTATGCATAAATCTCTTTTGCATGAAGATTGGCTTTACATGCTAGTACATATAGTTAGGAGGGCATGGTTCTTTTTGAAAGGTTCCTTTGCCAAGGATAATGGAGGCATGCACATGACATCTATTAACTATGCATATAGATTTCACCCCTTAAAATGCATGCATAAATGCATGATTACAAAGTAAATCGACATTTATGGGCACACAAGTAAGTATCAAAATGCCCAAGAAGGAATCCAATAATGGACAAGATGGGATGGTCGAAGCCTACTTCGTCACCATGGGAACACTCAAATAAAACCAAGGGATGGACGAAGCTTAATTTCGAGGTAAATATTTGCACCTTTTTCTTTTCTTTGCAAATTAAAGAACATACAGTGCATGTCATAATAGACATGACTCGGAAGTGGATGCATAGATTTAGGTGACCCAGTTCTTGTGGTCACATCAACAATCAATCATGGAAATAAGTTGCACTATGCATCAAGTTCATTGCTTTGAAAAGAAGTATTGGAGGTGCATTAAGATGGTCGTGGTTAGGAAGAATGCATATAATGCATTGATTGAAACTCGCATATACTAAGTTTCATGGAAATTTTGCAACATCCGTTGGATGAACAAAGTTCTGAATTGGAACTTTTGCATGCTTTAAGGAGGGGTTCAACTTTTGAAACTTATGCATGCAATGCCTTTTCCAATAAAGGTGTAAATATTTTGGCATACACTAAACTATGCATTTGGAATATATTACATGGGTTTTTGAGTAGAGGGGGAGATTAAGTTCTTGAAGTTAAGTAGGATTTGATTTTATTAGTTTCTAGGAAGAATGGCGATAAGGCCAATTGGCCACTATAAACCATTTAATTCCTTTAAGTTTGGCTTAGTCCAAATAATCCTAACTTCTTGAACTACCTTAAAACTAAAAATCCCTCTTATGGAAGTTTAAATTCCATAAAAGCCCATGGCATGCCTGATCAACAAGGCCATAGACTTAAGGTAGTAATACAAAAATTTTCTCTCTTAAAACCACGATAAAATGGTGGTAACTTAGAGCATTATCTTCTCAAAGCTCTAAGGAAGAGAAAATGTGGTTTTAGTTTTGGAAGATGAAAGTATTAATGTTTTTGTTCAAGAAAAGTTCTTTGTTTGAAAGAACTACAGAACTATCCAGAGCTTTACATTTTTCTTCCAAGCAAATGCAAGGCATGAAGAGAAGGTAAAACTCAAGGGTGGTAATAAACCCTAAGTACCATTTTCTAATGTCCTAGAAAATAAAGGACTATATAGTAAATGGAATTACCATCTTCTTCAACATAGATATTTGATTGGCAAATCAATTATTCTTTCTCAGATTAATCATTATGTCATAAGAGATGATATCTAGTTAGGATATAAACTAGCTCTATCATCAAGTGACACGAAAGGGATCTTGTAGAGTATATCTGAATCAAGGTATAATTGAAAAGCCAATTTTTTGAGACTAAGTTGCAATTGAGACTTGGTAAGTGGAAAGTCCACTGTAGCATAGGCAATACATATGCTCTGCAGTGGAAATAACACTTACAAGTCCAAGAAGTAATAGATCTGACTTGATTAGAAGAAGGTTTGATCCCAAAACCCAAGCTAAAGTTACCTTTACTAAAGTGAAAGTGTAAGCGGATGGTATGGGACATCTAGGTTTACACTACCACTGAAGTAAATTCGGTGGTATGGGACATCGAATTTGTGGGTAATCTCAACTTGAACTTTGGGACATTTGTGATGAAGCTCTGAATAGTTCTTTTAACCAAGAAGGACAATAAAAGATTGAAAATAAACTCTTTCAAATACTTCTGAAAGAGCACAATTTTTCAATTTACTCACAGGTAGTTTTCAAGGACGAAAACTCTTAAGGAGGGGAGAAAGTCCCCAAAGAACTTGTATCTTATACCTTGAAAAGACCGAATAGGGTATTGCAAGGTAAAAGATATGCAAGAAATAGATAAAGTTGAAGTACTTCCTCGTATTCTAGTACTTCATATATCTTTCGTTACATCTTCCAACTAAATGAAGTTCTCAAAGATTGGGAATTCTCAAAAACCCCAATGCAAGAGAAGAATTACATACACTATAAGGATTGTATAAATCCTAAGTGGGTTAGGAAAAGAAGTTGGATGAGCTATAAAGCATAATCTATCTTGATGCTTCATGGGGATAACATAACATACGTTATAGATTCCAATAATATAGACCTAAGGAAAATGGCTTCTTGTATGAAGCATAATAGCTAGATCCCCAAGAAAAACCCATGGGTAAAGCATTGAAGATGAAGGAATCTATTTGAGAAAGACCTAGTCTTATCTCTTATTTTGGCTAAAGAAGAGAAGAAAGCCAAAAGACCCAAGTAGGGCAAAGATCAAGTCAAACTTTAAAGTTTGATAAGATGAGTCACACCACATTAAATGGTTAACCAATTATTTAAGATTAGTAGTGGTGTATCTAAGCACCTTAGTCCTTGCTCTTATAATCTAGTACCATAGTATGAAGGGCATTTAAAAGGACAGAAAAGGTGAGAAAGTATAGAGACAAAGTTATGTGGATTGGATGAGGAACCCACTGGTATGGGACAGTGGGTACTGAATCCAGTTGAGTACTTTTTCTTGATGGCCAGAAGAAAAAGGGAATCATGATCCAATGGAATACATCAGGAAGACAATGTCTAGGAATAGGCATCTTCTTCAATTATCCTCTCAAAGGAAAGAAGAATTCTTCCAACAAGATATGAAAGTATCTATCTCTTATAGAGAGTTAGAAATAAGGAGAGGATCAACTTTTTTGAGTTTGAAGGTAAACTCCAAAGAATGAAGCTCTAAAAGCTTTATGCCAAAGTATGACTTGAAATTCAAGGAATATAAGAATGATCTTAGACCAAGCTTTAAAGAAAGCTCAGAAAGATCATCTTTTGGATACTTGATATTTCAACTCAATTGAAGAATAAGAAAGATGTCAACATAGGACATCTTTAACAGATTGAGAATATAAGGGAGAGAACTCTAGAAGGATCAAGAAGACCCTTAAGGTTTGAGATCTAATTAAAGATCCGTAAAGGTTAAACATTGAAGAAATGATTGGAATAATCTATTTCTACTTATGACCTTAAAGATAACACGATCTTTTGCACTATGAGTGGAATCTTGGGACGTAGTTATAAAGATCTTATCTTTTTTAAGAACAAGTAAAATAGGTTTCAATCAAAGGCTACAATAGTTAGGATAACCCTTATGGATTCTAGTCCCTTAAAAGTGGATTCTCAAAACTATGTAAAGTTTTGAAAGAACATTGCATCCACTTTTTGGTAAGCTCTCTCTGAAGATAAAGAGGATGTTATATAATCCACTTTTACCATTATATTGGTTAGGTAGGGATTATATAATGAAATTCCCCTCTATTTAGAATTATTGGAGGCGAATTGCAAACAAGGAAATCCACCCATTTCATTAAAAAAGAGTGATTTGGGCAAGGATTATGAAAGATTCATCTTCCTTTCAAAACAAGTTGGGTTCTAAATTGAGAGATGAATCTGATAAAGAAACTTGAAGAAGCATTCATCTATTTTTCTAGGTCCATGCACGTGGTGCAAAGCAATGGACCAAGGTAGTGATTTAGCTGAAGTCACTTTGTATCAACCTAATTCACATGTTTAAGCTATGGAGGCCTAGATAAGCACATGGCTTAAACAAGGAAATAGGCAGGGATATTCTTTTCCACCCTTTTCATTCTTTCTCTGTTTTGCATTCGACTCAAATCTTTTTTATATGCAAAAATTAGATGGAACTTTGAATGATTGGGGCAGGGAATCAGACCACATATGGATTCTCATCTTTAAAAATTCATTCAGGATAGTAATCACCCTTTTGAATTAAGAGGCAAATTAGAGAGATGAAGGCCATGATATTTGAGATTGATCATGGAGCACGGGGGAATACCCCAAGGTATATATCTCCACTCATTTCCGAGGACGGAAATGCTTTTAAGGGGGGAAGAATGTTGTATAATTACATGGGTCTAAGGGGTAGAACCCTTGGGTTTCTAGGTGTGAAACCCTTTGGATTTATGGTTTATTTACCCCTTTTAGATGGGTCTTGAACCTTAGGGCTAATTCTCTAAGGGTGAGTACCTTAGGCTTAATGTTGTATAATTACATGGGTCTAAGGGTAGAACCCTTGGGTTTCTAGGTGTGAAACCCTTTGGATTTATGGTTTATTTACCCCTTTTAGATGGGTCTTGAACCTTAGGGCTAATTCTCTAAGGTTGAGTACCTTAGGCTTGATTGGAAGCTTCTCCTAGCCACTTGGTTTGTATGTGAGAGCTTGGAGAGTCTTCTTTTAGAAGCCATGTGATTTCATGTGATATCCTAAGCTTGGAAACCATGTGACCACCTTAGGGACCCCTGTGATGGAAGGTACACATGTCCTCTTGAGAAGGACTTAACCCCTTGGCCTTGGAGCTATATATTGGAGGGGTTAGTTGGGTGGAAAGAGATCTCTCTTCCTAGTGTGTGGCCTTGCTAGTTAGTCTTCATTTCAATTGTGTGAAGGCTATGGAGTCCTTCCACAACAGATTTCCACATAGCTTGGCACTTCCTTATACATGAGTTCCAACTCCTTGTTTACGCATGACGGTTGTAGACCCTTGATGGAGGAGCATGGCAAGAGACAAAGACAACAAATTATGTGCACCAAAAGATTCTCGACATGGACTTCTAGGCTAGATTTTGGATATCATGCATGTCTTCTAGCTGATCCAATAGTACTATGACTCGTGGATATCGGGGGATCGACACCTGGCCTCTTATACCATATGTACACATGAACGCAGAAGGCCATTTCATCTGTGACCACTCTATCGACTTGTAGGTATATTTGAATTTCTAATTATTTGTAGATTGTGAGCCTTGATTGCATTGATGATTGTATAAGTGGTTGGTCTTTGCAAATTTGACTCATGACATGATGGAGCTAGTGGAGTTGCAATTCTAGTTCTTATTGCAATAGATTCATGGTTTTGTCACACTTTTTCATGCATATTTTAAGGTTCCACATTTATGTTTGCAACCACACATACAACATATGAAAGACTTACACATGGAGCACATTATGGGTCTTGATGAGCAAGCTGCATTTGATAGTGAGTTTTCAGCTTATATGTGCAATATTGGCATTGCATATGGTAGATCCACCTCATTGAGTGAAGATATCACATCTAGACCTCTTGAATGGTGGAATCAGTAGGGTTATGGTCACCTTTCCATTGCACCATGCACACTCAAGGTCTTGTCATAGGTATATCCTATATTGAAAGTTGATTTATCGTTTGTGATTTGTTACTTGTTACATAATTATAAGCCAATGTTCATCGATAATAAAATTTAATGATGAATGGTAATTGTAGGAGTGCTTTGCAAGCCTTGTGAATGCAATTGAAGTGCATTCTTGTTAGTGCATACCAAGCTCCATAATTTCTTGAGTGTGGAGCAGTTACATCATGTGGCCTTGGGTAGTTAGAAAGAAGTTATTTGTTTTAGTCTCTTGTTGACACCATATTTGTTTTAGGAGCTGGTTGTGGGATCATTGTGTTACTTGATAATTCGTTAAAGCTCTTTCTATACATAATGGAGATTGCATACATGATCTTTTTTGTAAATTTTGTGAATCAACTTCAAAGGTGAGGATGAATTCGTCCATAAAATGTGCAGTCAAAAAGTGTTCACTTAATTACTCTACCATTCTCATCATTTGGAGCTCACAATCGGGTTTACTATTCAAGATTAACTTTTGGTAAATATATTCTATAATAGATCATGGATTTTTTTGTTTTTCTTTGATGTAATTCCTAGGACTCGAGTGAATTTGTTTGTACAATGGGTATTCAAATAAATTAGATCCATTGAAGTCTTTCATTTTCATCAATTAGAGTTGACCATGGAGTCTATTCTTTAGTAGACCTTTTTGGATATTTCATACATTAATTTGTTTTGTAAAGTTTGTGAAATGACTTCCAAGGTGAGAATCAACTCATCTATAAAATGGGAAATTAAGAAGCCTTCATTGATTGCACTCTCCATTCTTGCCTTAGCTTTGTTTATTTTTTTCTTCATTTGATAGATTTAAACATGGAAAAATGATTTATTTATTTGTTGTTGGATTTTGAGGTCTATGGAAGCACGCCAATGACCAAGGGAAGAAGAAGAAGCTTGGAGCACAACACACAATACTAAATGTATTACCACTAGAATTTACAAAGATAAGTGACCCGTTAGTGAAGATGGTGGTCCTAGTGTGTTCACACCCATCACTACCTAAAACTATCAACAAATCCCCCCTAGGAGTGATGCAGTGAACAAGGAGGTTGTACTCAAGCATAATGAAGTGCCAAGCTATGTGGAATCAATCCACAAAGGAAGTAAGCCCAAATCTTTGTGGAAAGCTTCAAACTTCTCCCTAGGCAGAGCCTTTGTGAAAAGGTCTCCAAGTTCTTTTGTGTATACACATATGCCAAATTGATGTCTCCAGCAGAGAACCTCTCACTGACATAATGATAATGCACCTCAATGTGATTAATGTGAGCATGGAACACAAGGTTCCTCGCTGCTCCCAATGTTTTTTGATTGTCAATGAAGATGGTGGTGGCAGAAGACTCACCAACACCCAAATTAGCCATAAGGTGTTTGAGCCACACACATTCAACTGTCACTATGAAAGCTTCCTACACTCAGCCTCACAACTAGAAGTGGCCATAGTAGGGTGCTTCTTGCTCAACCAAGATATGCATGAGCTACCAATCATGAAGCAAAAACCACTAGTGGACACACGAGTGTCATAGCAACGAGCCCAGTCAGAGTCAGAAAAAGCATGTAAATCTCGCGGTAGTGATCCCCCCTTGGGATAAAAAATCCAAGTAGTCGGGTACCACTTAAGTAGTGAAAGATGTGCTTAGTTGCTTGCGAATGCTTGGCACCTAAAGAGGCAATGCATAACCTGCTCATCTGTGAGATAGCAAACTGAATAGTTGGCTGAGTAATGCATAAGTTAATTAAGCATCCAACAGCGTGATGATAGAGAACAGCATCAAATGCATCTCCAACATCATGAAAACTCAATCGTAAACCTAGATCCATAGGAGTGGTAATAGATTTACAGTCTTCAAGGCCAAAATGCTGCAATAATGTGTCAATATACTAGACCTTTAGTTATTGGAAACTCAAAATTAGTTGGAAGGGGTGGTGTCGATGGTTGAACTGTGGTTGCTTCTCCTGAGGTAGTAGTTGCCTAAGTTTCCTTGGGCCAAGGAATGTGTATTGTGAACCGATTTCCTTTGCTTAAAAAATTGTAATGATGCTCGAGTCAACACCCACTCTATTGGGACATCCTATGCCAAGCATTTATGAATGATTCATGTGATCGCACAACATCCATTCAACATTGGTTTTCTATGCCATTATGCATTAGCTGCATGTAGTTGTATGATCGAGTGAGGGAAATTTATGGTGAGCCCTATTGACTCGGCTATGTGTAAATTGAACCATATTTTCTTATGGGGTTGCATAAAGTGATCTTTCCTTGGAAAGGCAAAATGTTGCATGCATATCCTGAGCAGTACGAACAAGTTTGGAGTGACGACTACCATTTAATTGAGTTTCACTATGTCCCTCTTCTTCATAGCTTTTGGTATCAATGTCTCCTTATCTGTAGGGATATGTGTGCCTCACATGTTGAGAGCTTCTTGGACCAAGTTTTGGGATAACTTGAACCTTTTCAATTCCTCATTGTGGAACAAAGATGGAACTAATAAGGATCAAGGAAGGTCTTTATCTGGTCCCAATTGTAGTGTCTGCACCAGATAGTAGCATCACAAGAAGTATGGCTTAGGTATCTGGGTACTTAAATGCTCTAACAAGACTGCACTTTGTCAAATGGTTTTCAACTCTGGCATGTTCTAAATCTCCTCAAATTCTCTAGAAAATAACTAAAATTTGCCCCATGTGTTGTCAAACGCACACTTCGACTCACAAACATGGTGTATGTCCCCTAGAGGTCCAACCATCTCATTGAAACAATGAGAGTGTGCATGCACCCTCTCTATATGTCTTGAAGGTGGGTCTTGAATCGGAATGACACCCCTAAAATTGTTGAACATAGGGGCCTCTTT
This sequence comes from Ceratopteris richardii, assembly GCA_020310875.1. Classification (NCBI taxonomy): domain Eukaryota; kingdom Viridiplantae; phylum Streptophyta; class Polypodiopsida; order Polypodiales; family Pteridaceae; genus Ceratopteris; species Ceratopteris richardii. The sequence continues at coordinate 139,479,150 of CM035427.1, read as the reverse complement.
AAAAGGGGTTCCTCAATGGGCAAGGTGTTGATATTCGTCGATTGAGCACTTGTACTTGCTTTTGCCATTGCATTCTGCTAAGTGTTGGTGGTCTTTGTGGATATGCTATAATAAGAAAAACACATTAGTATTGTCAAAGAAACCTAGTAAGACCTTGTTCCCTTTCCAATAGTAACATATTTCCCTTACATCCCTGCATTTTGTGAAAGTGGGTATGTAAGCGTTGAGTATTTGGTGATGTGAGGTTGTTAGTGCAATGTCTATATGCATACTCGGGAAAATGCATTAACTTAAAATGTTCTAGTAAAGTACATGTATGTTACAAGGTTTGTGTGGATGACATGTTACATGGTTTGTTGACTTCCCAAGTTCCCTTATGTACTTACAAGAATTGATTCTGTGTTTATACATTGCCTTCAAAGATAGTGATTTATCTTGGGTATGGGACTATTTAGGTACCCATTTCCAAGTGGTTCTAGAAATCAGATTACATGATGACTTAGGTAAAACAACTTTTCATTGATGAGTCAAAGGGGTTTGGGTGGATTATGACTAGCTATAAATTCAGATTGTGGGGAAGGGGATTTGAGATCTCAAGTAGGTCTTATGCACCCAGATTTATAAGTTATTATGGTATGCCTTCATCAACCACTTTGGTACCAAAACTTGGAGTACTTGTTGTGGTGGATCTCTTAGTTGCTCTATTTCTTGCCTCCACTTCATTTCCATCTACTTCTTAGAAGACGACCTGGAGTGTGGTGGAGCAATCGGTTGCTCACCCTTCCACACCCAAATCTGCTTCATTTCTGGTATAGGTCTATTCCTCCGTGGCCTAATTGGTCTTCTTTGTTCACAAGTCTGCTAATGTTGTTTTGGATGTCTCCACTCATCTTTGGCATAAAAGGGAGTTCCACAGTTTTCCTGAACTGTTCATGAGAGTGTGACATCTTCTACACAAAAAATGTGGGATCACATGTACCATCTTTTTCTTCAAGCTTAGACTTAGAAGAATTAAGAGCCTATGTTGAATTGAGACCATTGGCCATGCCTTCCATTTCTATTGTAAGGCGTTGTTATTGTACCCAAATGTGAAGAAGAAAACTTCTAAGGTTTAAGTTGACCACATGATCATAGATCCAATCTTTACCCAATATTAGATGCTCGATGAGATCTTCATCATGGATGACTAGTAGTTTTATTGTCATGGGGACATCTTGCATTGAGATGGGAACTTCCACCTTGCCCATGCAAGGGGTTTCCACATCTGCTATCCTATGAAGTAAGTCTCAATCGAACTCATGTGTAAGTTCATGTCTTGGCAATGAGAATACCCTGATGCAAAAAGATGAATGTATCTCAAAAAGTTGAATAGAACCATCCTACCGAGCTCTGCTAAACCTCTAGCAGACTTTGAGGCGCTTGTATTGACAAACTGAAACCTTTATATATGTTTTGCACAAAAGAAAGAGATAACCTCCATAAGCACTATGATAGTGTGTTTGGAGGCCAAAACAAGCTCGTATCAAAATTTTGATGACACATAGTGAAGGTGTTTTGAACTCATAATCGCCTTGAGTATGCTCACAAATTTTTGTGCGATTCTGAGATTATGATCAGAGGAGTGTTAATGATGCTCTAGATGAAGCAATGGCCTACTCTAATACCAATTGTTGGAGTTTGAGGTCAACAAAGCACATGAACAACACAAGGAAGAAGAAGAAGCTTGGAGCACAACACGTCACTAAATGAATTACCAAGTGAATGTACAAAGATAAGTAACCCGTTAGGGTTATAGGTGTATATACAAGCACGGGGGAAAACCTCCTAAAGAGGGAAAAATGTGCCCTTACCATCCTAAGTCTGTTCACACACATCACCACTGAAATATATCAATAGACTCAATCATAGTCATGTCTCCATAGAAGTGGCAATGGGTTTACAATACTCAAGGCCAAATCTCTACAATAATGTGTCAATGTATTTTGTATGACACAATGCAATTCCTCCATTGACTTTCATAATTTGAATATTGAAATAATGATGTAGCTACCCCAAACATGGCAATTGCACAGATGATATGAATGGTCATCATGCAACACATATGGGAAAAGGGTCTCATGCAACACAGATGCTATGAATGCCCTTTTCTTGATCATAATCTTAGGCTACAAGCCTCATCTGATCATTTGATCAATTTTCCATTGAAAAAAGATAACATAGCTTGGATGAACATGTACAAAGTTATGAGCATTTTTATGAATGCAAGTAGTTTGCTAGTGTAACTCTGATGAAGATGATGTTCATTCCATTAAAGTTCTTGAATTCTCATCTCATGTACCTAAAGGCTTTGATTGCAAACTATTGGGTCTTTTTTGGATTGGAACGAAGATATCACAAAGAGAAGGCAAAATTCATCCTATGATGCTCACATTAAAGACACAAACCTATAAGAAGAAGATTTTCTATTGTTCTTTACTCTAAAGTATCATGTAAAGAAACTACAAAAACATGGTTACAAACTGGAGGATGTAGATTCAAGAAATATTTGGAGCCATTTTTTGCTAATATCGAAGTTACAAAAGGCTAAGGATGGGAAATTAAAGGAGAAATGAGTACACGAGGAGCTTACAAAGGGTTAAGGAGAAAGGAATGAGCTTTTTCTTCTTCTAAAACTCATGCACATTATTGCAGTCCTCTTTTGCATGTTTTGGTGCTTGTGATGATGCTTAAGCTTTGCTTTCCATTGTAATGATGCTTAAGATTTTCTTTTCATTGAGCTTCATTTTTATGATTGTATCATGTGTTTTTGAGCTTTAGCCAAAGCTTTTCAGGCCTAACTGCCTTTGACTAAAGTGAATGTTGAGCTATATTTCTATAATCATCTTATTGATATGGTTGCCATCATGATGTGATCACCTTACTAAGAAAGCGGATTTGATAGCTTTTGAATTGAGAGGATTACTTGCAACTAGAGTCCCATAACTTCATCTTCTTGCTCATTTTTTTTCTATATGTGAGCTTTTTTATGTGGCTATTGCTTGAAAAAGAGCTATGTAATGTTATATACCCATTTCCCTTGATGTTTAATAGTTAATCTTCCACCTGTTGAGCTCCATAAACAACTATAATGAGTGCAAGTCATTTTAATGACCTTTGTTTCCTATATTTTTCTTGAATTGTGTGGACTGTTCATGACCCTAAAAGATCAACATCTATAATTGACCACAAATTTCTTACAATAGATCAAAACCAATTTTATTGGAATATCCCTTGTGATTTTGGTTCTAAATTTGACCATCCACATACTTTTATTTTTTTAATGTTCTTTTGAGTTGGTTTGATTGCCACTATTTAGGAATTGTATGGTTGTTAAAAGAATCTAAGGATAAATTAATCTCCTTGATTTCTGAGTTTGGCATCAATCAATGATTAATCCAATAGATAGCTTAAAAAAGCCTCTCGAATAAAAGATTTTACCCCTTTAAGTTACCTTAAAAAGTTATCTTAGTTCTTCACACTCCCAAGATTGCCATAAGAACCCAATGTGGGATCTCTTTTGTGTAGGTGGAGAATCATCACCTCATAGTTAAATGCTTGATCTTGAAGTAATCAAAGGTAGATTGGACAATCCATCAGCAAACACAAAATGTAGTGAGTATTTGCACTTGAGCCAAGCCCTGCTTCCATTGAGAGAGAAAAAGGGAGAGACCATCTAAGACCAAGACTCAGAGATTCATAGAGCACTTGTTTTCTCATCTTGTGCCCCATGTGAATACATCCATTTTGGAATAATTAGACTCAAAGAGTAAGTTTCCTAACTTTGATTCAGGATTACTTCATAAGTAACCTTAGATAAGAGACACATGCATGTTTGGTTGATCAGAAGTGGGCATTATTGTAGATATTTAAGTACTTGATCTTGCACCATAAGTGATCTAAAGCCAATACATTGCATATGGACCTAAGAATTCTAGCATTGATTCATAAAAATAATTGGGTGAATTTGCACTTATTGGATTGAATTTTTCATCATTTTTCTTGGTAAATCCATAAAGAGTACACATCAGATTTCTTTCTTCATGACAGTTCAAAAAAATTAGTATCTTTGAAAACTAGACTGAAGTTGTATTTGATTTGAAATTCGTGAAACAATTGAACATGTCCAAATAGTATGGAAAGTACATTCCAAGCAAGTTTACATGCACTGAAGGTCAAGAAGGACTTTACAAAAAAAGCTGTCAAAAGTCATTTTTCTATGGTTGGGACTGCTTTTGCAGACCTCAAACTCCAACAATTGGTATCAAAGCTGGTCGCCACTTCATTTAGGGTGTTGTCATCACCCCTCCAATCATAATCTCAGAATCACATGAAATTTGGTGAGCCAAAATCGCCATCGGAGCTCATTTTGACCTCCAAATGCAATATAGTAGAGGTTGCAAGATCAATGTTGAATGAAAAGAAACTTCCAAATTACTTATGGGTAGCGGCTATTCCCATAGCCACATACTTAATTAATAGGATTCCATCCAAGTCATTGGATGGAATGACACCTTATGAGGCATGGAACAGTAGGAGACCTTCCCTAGACCATTGTAAAATCTTTGGGTGCATTGTTTATGCACATATACCCTCATAGATTAGAGGAGAGTTTGATCCAAAAGCTGAAAGATGTATATTCATTGGCTATGACCAAAATAAAAAAGGATATAGGTTGTATAATCCCACTAACAAAGGATTTACACTTAGTAGGGATGTGGTGTTTGATAAAAATAACTCCTGTTTTGAAGATGATTGCAGGAAAATAAAGCTACCCTATGACTTGAAAAGTGATTTTCAAACTCTGGCTCAAGAAGAACCACAAATAGAAGATGTCAACTTAGAAGATGAAGAATAGATTGGCTTCAAAGCTTGGAAGTCCAAGGGCAAGACAAAATTTAAACAATTGGAAGACATTCCAGAGTCATCCAATCAAGCACTTTGAAGATCTCAAAGGGAGATATTTTTATTACTCAGAGGAAGTACATTCATGACATGTTGGTTAAATTCAAGATGGAGAACACTAAAGTTGCAGGTATACCCATGGAACTCAATCATAAACTTAGTTCTCATGCGGAAGAACTACTTGAAGATATTACACGTTATCAAAGGCTTGTTGGGAGTCTCAATTATGCAACCCTAACAAGAGTGGACATATGCTATGGAGTAAGTACATCAAGTCAATTTATGCATACACCAAGAAAACCTCACATGGAAGCTACCAAGAGGATCTTAAGGTATCTAAAGGGTACTATAAATGAAGGGCTATTTTATCCATTCACATCTGACTTGGATATCAAGCTATATTCTGATGCAAATTGGGCTGTCTCAAAAGATGATAAGAGGAGCATTTCTGGCTACTTATCTTTTGCATGTTCAAAGTTGATTTCATGACCATCGAAGAAACAGCCAACTATGGCATTATCATCAACTGAAGCTGAATATAGAGGCCTAGCAAATACAACACAAGAAGCAATGTGGTTAAAGCTACTCTATTCATAATTGGGGATAGACACCTATACTCCAATGATCTTTGGAGATAACACTAGCTCACTTCATTTGGCTGCTAATCCTGTATATCATGCAAAGACTAAGCACATTGAAGTGCACTATCATTATGTGAGAGAGAAGCTACTTAGAAAGGACATCCAATTGTCTTATGTATCAACCAATTTGCAATGTGCAGATATGCTAACCAAATCTTTGGATGAAACTAAGATAAACAGGTTCAAAGTAATGATTGGATTGCACAAAATCAAGGAGAAATGAAGACCAAGCATGTTGCGCTTGAGGGGGATTTGTTGGTGCAAATGGGTCCAAGCCTACATACTTCGACAATTAGTATTTACTTAATATAGTCATTTAAAGTCACTTATGACTATCCTCTTGTAAAAGGCATTTACTTTTACTCTTGTAAAAGTGCGTAGCATTTACTCTCACGTGGAGTTATGAGGAATCAAATCACGAATCATTTGGTAGGTGATTGATGAGAAAGCAAGTCCTAAAGTTTAGGATTCACTTTATGGTAAGAGTTTGAATTTGAATTCAAACAATGGCTCCAACTCTAAGCTATAAAAATGGATCAAAATTTCACATGAGGATGAGCCCGATTCGGAGATCATTTGAGAGGGACTGGGACCTTTAGTGTTTAGTGAGCTCATTATGTAGCTCCATCACTAACCTCACATTATGCAATTATACATTGCCAATGTCTTCGTAATTCTATGTGATTTAGTACATATACATTGATCACATCTCTACTTCACTTCTCTGTTGTGTTCATCTCATAACAGTGAACTCTCAGACTTCATTCTCAGTGCATACTTGATCATTTGATATGATTTAAAGTGATATAGATTCAGCATACTGTTTATTTTGTTCCTACAAAATTTCATTGTCATTGCTTTATGCAATCTTGAGATATCTTTGAAACTTTGCTCATTGTTTTGCATATTGTAGAAGCCGGAAAATGCAGGGATGGCCATCTAACTTGCTAAGCATCATTCTCAGTGTAAAGTTGATCATTTTTAGAAATAACTTGTTATTGGTAGCTATCAATTAGATGATCCCAAAAGGAATTTGATCAATTTTTAGCAAGTTGATAGCACTATTCATTTTACTAAGCATGTGTATAGCCCAAAATAGTAAGTCTTAGCTCATAGTTGAATTTCCTACTCATCTGTTTTGATCCATTGATTAGAGGATCATACTCCAAAGCACTTAGGTGATTATTTGTGGTTCCTAGGAAGCTCAAGGGGTCTACTTTACACTCGTCAACTTGTTCTTGGCTGAAGCAGGGACTTGCACCACCACTTCATTTCTGGAATCTATTCACCATCTCCTCCAACATAATTGTGTAAGGTCATGAGGCAAGTAACCCCCATCAAGTGACAATAGTGTTGAAAGCTATCCTGTGGTAGAGCTTTAGTCAAAGCATCTGTAACATTATCTCGAGTATGAACCTTATCAAGAATAATGTGCTTAGTTGCTAAGCAGACTCTAATGAAGTGATACCTCACCTCAATGTGCTTGGACTTTGCATGATAGATCGGATTCTTAGCCCATGTAATGGCACTTTGACTATCACTAAGCAAACGAGGTACATGCAGGGGAAGATCCATATCACAAGCAAGATGAGAAAGCCACAATGCTTCCTTACATGCTTCACTTGCTGCAATATACTCTGCTTCTGTAGTGGAAACACCTGTACATTCTTGAAGACAAGATCTCCAAGAGATAACACCTCCAACAAAATGAAAAATGTACCCTGATGTAGACTTATGATTGTCTACAAAACCAGCATAATCAGAATCTATGTAACCAATAATGGATGCCTTCCCTCCACCCAAGCATAGATGCTTCTCCTTAGTGCCACTGAGATATCTCAAAATCATCTTGACTACTTCCCAATGCTTCTTGCCAAGATTCAACATATATCTACTCACAACTCCCACTGCAAATTCAATGTCTGGTCTCATAGCTAGCATAGCATACATGAGACTACCAACATCATATTGATAAGGAATTTTGGTTATGAATTCATTTTCCTCATCTGATTTGGGGAAATCATCCTTGCTCAATTTCACATATGTGGGTGAAGGTGTACTAAATGCCTTTCCACCCTGCACATTGAACATGTGAAGTACTTTGGATATGTATTCACTTTGAGACAAGTATATGCATCTTTTGCTCCTATCATGAGTAATGCACATGCCAAGAATATGTTTTGCATCCCCCAAATCCTTCATATCAAATGTTTAACTCAACTTCTTTTTGAGAATTGACAAGTCATAAGAGGACTTCCCAGCAATCAACATATCATCGGCATAAAGTATCAAGCATATCAAGCTGCCTTCTGAGCATCTCTTTATGTAGAGACAATGATCCTCATTGCTTCAACAATAACCTTGAGACTTCATAAAAACATCAAATTTTGGGTACCATTGTCTAGGGGACTGTTCGAGTCCATATAAGCTCTTATTCAGCTTACAAACTAGAATTTCTTTGCCAGGAACTGCATAACCCTTTGTTTGTTCCATATAGATCTCATATGTAATATCTCCATGCAAGAAAGTAGATTTCACATCCATTTTGACTACCTCTAAGTCCTCCATTGCAATGAATCCAAGCAACATGTGCAAGGTATTCATCTTGACTACTAGAGAGAAAATTTCCGCGAAATCAACACTATGTTGTTGCTTAAAACCCTTTGCAACAAGTCGTGCTTTATACTTTGGAGAAGCACTATTTAATGTGAATTTCAATTTATATACCCATTTACATGGTAAGGCTTTCTTGCCCTTCGACAAAGGTACTAAAGCCCAAGTACCATTCTTGTGAATAGAATCCAACTCACTCTTCATGGCATGCTCCCACTTGACATGATCCTCTATCTGCATAGCTTCTTTGTAGCAAGAAGGCTCACCAACATCTATTAGCATAACAAAATCTAAACATGGAACATATATATCAGGTGGATGTAAGACATGTGCAGAATGTTTGAGTGGTCTCTAAACAAGAACATTTGGAGACTGATCTAACTGGACATTCTCTTGAATATCCCTATGTGCAACATTTTTATGCATGATAACTAGAGGACTAGTATCCTCAAACACCACTCTCCTCACTCCAACGTCCTTAATGGGTTGTTTATGCATTTTAGACTCATTGAAAATGACATCACTACTTCTAATCATTGAACGTGTTTCAGGATCCAATAAGCGATATCCAAATTGGCCTTCTCGACCATATCCAAGAAAATGCATTTCTTTGACTTATGGTCCGGCTTTTTTCTAAGGCTCTTGGCTATATGAACATATGCTTCACACTCAAAAACTTGAAGATGATCATAATATGGTGGCTTCCCTGTCCATAACTATTAAGCCACTTTCAAAGCTTTCGTAGTACTAGGTGAAAGGTTAATCACATGAACTGCAGTTAATATTGCTTTTGCCCAAAAGACTTGTGAAAGGTTTGCATGATGTAGAATAGAAACTACTCTATCTTGAATAGCTCTATTCATCCTTTCAACTACACCATTTTGTTGGAACACCAAGTTTTCATTATGCTTGAGGTGGATATGATCTTCATCAAATCCATCATTTGGATAGTATGGAACCATATCCCCATATACCACTCTCCTCCTCCTTTCATCTCCATCATCACCAAAAATTTTAGTTTTTTGTCATATCCCCACTTTTTTATTCATTCCCTCATTTCACTTGTGAGAGAGAACAAGAGAGAGCTTGTGTGCATGTTATTTTCGCATCATGCTTGTAAGAGTTTTTTGCAAGATTTAGAGAGTGGGCATATGAATGAAGGAGATTCTATGGAAAATTTTTTGATAAAGGTCAAAGATTTGAAGGGGTAATTGATTTTTACAGATGAAGTCTTGCCAGATAGTTCACTTGTGAAGATTGTTCTTAATGATCTTCTAGATTCATATCAGAGTTTTGCTTTTACTCTTTGATTGATGATGAAAGGCAATCCAAATGCCTTAATATTTGAGGAGTGAGTCTTTGTTTTGTTATAGGGAGATCAATCTAAACAAAACAGGTCAATTATGTGTGTTGCAGATCAAGCTTCCTTAACTAGTCAAAAGGGCAAAGAAAATGGAGCTAGTCCACTAGTAAGAAAAAAAATTCAAATGTTGCATAGTCAAAGAGAAAGATAAAGATGAGAAGAAAACAAAAAAGCAAAAAATACTTTTGCAAATGTTGTAAGGCAAATGATCATTTTATAAAGAGTTGTCCTAAAAGAGCTACAAAAGAGGCAAAGAAGAAATAGGCAAAGAAGAAAGAGACTAGGATGGTTCTTGTAGAGGCCTCTACACCTAAAATAGAGTATGCTAATGTTATTCAAAATGAAGAATTGAGCTATGAGACATCTTCTCATGAGCATTGTATGTCTATAATAGACTCATAGATTTGGTACTTCGATAGTGGGGCAACCAAAATATTAACTCGCAACACCATTTCTTCAGTTCACTTGAGCTTTCCCTATAGGGAATACTATCACATGTGCTAACAGCTACTCTTCTCTTGTAATGGGAGTTGGTAAGATCATTTTAACTACTCATGATGGTTTGTTCGTTCACACCGTCAGATGCTTCATATGTACTAGGGATCAAGAAAAATGTGTTCTTAGCTTGAGCATTAGCCAAGATTGGCTTGGTTGTCAAATTTGTTGATGATAGATGTACACTTCATGATCTCTCAAATGGCAATGTTATTATTGCTTCTTGCATTTCATATCGTGGGCTATATAAGTTCATAGACTATGTTTTGCAAAGAAAAGAGGCACAAAAGAGGAGCCCCAAAATTTTCAAATCAATGGGCATAAAATTTCTTCTTCAAAACTCTAGGAAATTCCCTCGAAACTATGTAATTGCACTAGAGGAGTCCTCTAGATGCATAAGCCCCAAATCCTTGTAACATAATTCTTGTAAAATAGTAGGAAATTAGAGATTAGTCAATAAAGTGCCAGTCTCTTGTGTGAAAGGACCATTTTTAGGGCACATGTATATAAGTCACTTTGTGAATCTTTGTAAGGACCTTTTGCCATTGTGAAGAAGGAGAGCTGAAATTCGAATTTGCTTCTTCCCTGTTGATTTCCATCTTCTCTATGATCTTTTGTGTGTGTGTGTGTGTGTAATGCTTGAAATGTGTGTGTAGGACTGTTGTCTATCCCTTCCCATCACTTTGGAATTACTGTAGTGTGTGTGTGAACCAATATGAGTTGTGGAACGAGTGTAGGTGTTTCGTGCCATTCACTCTTTTGGCCATAACTTGAAGAGCCGTTGTCATATTTGAGTGAAAATACTAGAAATAGATGTGTCTCGTCGAGAGCTTCAAAGTGAACCTATTATTGGCCATATTCGGAGTTCGAAGCTGGGAGAAAGAATTTGTGCTTACTACTGTAAGTGGTATCGCGGCAGGCATTTCCAGAGATTTAGCGAGTTGGATAGGAAGTTTAGTCTTTTCACATGCATTGTAGCTTAGCCACCTCACTTTCCATCATGTGTGCATGCGTCTTCATACACTTGGTTTGTATGGTTCTTCGGATTGATAATTAAACGTGTATCGATCTATCACTATATGCACTTGTGGGGGGATTGAGATTTAGTCTCATCGACACAAGTCCCTAAGGATTCATGACTTAGTTGCACACGTTTTTGGCACCGTTTTCAAGTAACAAACTTAACCCAGGTTCCTTCGTGATGGTTATAGCTCTGGAGTGAAGGAATCATACTTGTAGAGGTGAATTCATTCAGTGGCAAGTAGTCAGGCACTTCAGCACTTGTTACTTCACATCCTTGAGGTTGAGTAATGAGTTTTTAGGTTTAGGATTAGGAGAGAGGAAGTAAGGGAAGAGTTAGGGTTAGGTTAAAGAGAGGAGTAGAGTAGGAAGAAGTTGAAAAAATCAAGAAAAAATTCCAAAAATTGCCAAAATTAGTGTAGAGTAGGTTTCAGGCATCACAAAAATATAAAAACCAAAAAATTTAGTTCATTTGACACTAGTGCAGGAATTGGTATCGTGTGCAGACAGCAACCGGTATCGCCTGAGTGGTATCGCACCCTACAAGCTAAAAAGCAACTTTGAGAGCTCTAATCTTAGGCAAGACATCCTTGAAGGTAAACTATAACAAGCTTTCAATATCAAAACTACTTCAGAAACACATTTACACGTGATTTGAATCGTTTCCAATATCGGGGGTTAGAACAGAGAGTTTTGGGAGAGTTTATGAGAGAGACAAAGGGTCAAGAGTAAAGAGGGGTGAGACCTAAATACATTTGCAAAAAAAAATTTGAGTTTAGAGCGATTTTGGCTGAAGTATCACGGTCGGTTGAGTTTTGGTATCGCGATACCAAAATTCCCTAGTATCGTGATACTCACCTAGTATCATATCGTTGCATACCACTTGAAGTGTCGTGATACCATTCTGGTATCATATCATCAAGTTGGTATCACGATCGTGATCGGCCGGTGGTATCATATTGCAATCCACTTGGTATTATATCGCCCCGGTCATGGTATCGTATCGTCTATGATTCTAGTATCGTATCCTCCGAGTTTCAGTATCATATCATGCAAAGTTTCGGTATCGTATCATCACTTGCACTAGTATCGTATCGTGGAAACTTTGGTATCGTATTGTCCGAACCATCGGGTATCGTATCACGAGAACTTTAGTGTCGTATCATGTGACTTGTTGGTATTGTATCGTGCAGTGTACAAGTATCGTATCGTGCAAGGTTTTAGTATCATATCACAGAAATTTTGGTATCGTATCGTCGGAAGTTCTGGCATCGTATCGTGTATTATTCCAGTATTGTATCATTGCATGCAGAGGTATTGTATTGTGCTATAGTAGGTATCATATCGTGTTAATGTGTGGTATCGTATCACCGAAAGTTTTTGGTATCGTATCATGCTAAGACTTGTATCGTATCATCTTAGTGGTATCGTCCAAAACCTATCAAGCCATTTGAGGGAAAAATAAGAGGTAATTGAGAAGACAATTGTGGGAAAGTGGGAAACCAACATAGGACCAGGTGGGTGGATGAACTTGAGATCAGGACGTGTGCTAAGTAGCTGGAGGAGTGTCATTTCATCAGTGGGAAGTGCTACTTAGGCAAGTCATTACTCTATCTATACTGACACCTCTAGTGACTCAAAGGAGGAGATACCTATGGCTTCCAAAGACATGCAAGGTTCTGCCCCTAGGGAGAACTTCATGTCAATGGTAGAGGGGGAATAATGCACCTCTTTGCAATATGTGTCCACTAATCCCCAAGGGATCCCCATCTACTTGGATGGCTTAAATAGGTCAGTAGCTAGGATGGTGAATTCCACGGAATCAGCAATAGTGCCCAGACCGGCAGTCAAGTATGAAGGAGGAGTGTACATGGACAAATTAGGTCACATCTACGTGGTAATAGAACACCCAGATCAGATCAACGAGAGAGGTGGATTGGAAGGACAAGGAAACTCCCGAAGAACGGACCCTAAAGAGTTAATAACTACATCAAGAGGCAAATCAGTGGTGATTCAAGTCTTGCGAGGGGATTTGATACCTCAAGATGATTACCTATTAGAGGTCTACTTGATCCATGGATTAGACTTATTGTTACAAACCGATTCACCCACACTCGGAAAGGAAGAAGGCCCAATGACCTTCTATAAGTTAAAAGATCCTGAAGAGGAGTCTAGAGTCACATACCTAGACAAGAACCAAAGAAGGTATTGGCCGATAGATGCAGTTGATAGGGCTCAATTGAAGTACATGGGGTTGCCAGTATTCCCTTTGAGAGAGTAGGCAGCTACCTCCCATAATCTCTTTGGGATGTATCAAGAGCCAGAGAACACAAGGTCAAGACAGATGAGTCAAGGAAGCATTCCTAACCAAACCCATGTGCAATTCACAATGTCGGGGCTACAATCACACAATCAAACCCACCCTGAACTAGGCAACCTACATCGGCCACTAGTGAGGCCAAGACCACCACTAGGAGTGCAGCCTAGAATGCCTCCAATTAGACTAGCAGTTCCTGTAATACCTAGACCACCGGAACCCATAAGAAGACTAAGACCAATTCAAGTGGCTAAGTGTATGAGAAACCATTATGACGGAATGGGAGGACCTTACGATCACATAGCTGAATTTAAACAAGTTCTACGAGTAGAGCAAGTGGATGATTTCTTTGTGCAGTATGAGTCCTTCGAACTTACTCACAAGAGTGGCTTTGACTTGGTTGCAACCATTGGATCCCAATCAATTGGGAAATATTGAGCAATTTTTTTATGAGTTCATTGGAGAATTCACCAAGAGAGGGATTAAACACAACTCTTCATCCTTGATCCGTAGCTTCAAACAAAATCCAAATGAAACTATGAAAACAGCTGCCCGGAGGTTCAATTAATATGTTGATAGATGTCCAGCAACAGAAAGACCCACTCAGCAAAAAATGATATCATTATTCTTAAACGGGCTGACGAACGGGACTTTGAGAACTTTAGTCTATGTGAAGCGGCTGCAGACGTTGAGAGAGTGCCTTCAAGAGTGTATTGACCTAGAGGACAACCTAGATGACGATCTCAAAAGTACACCAAGCCCTACGAAATCAGAAGATACTAGAAGTATAGTGACATCTAACTCTAGTAATGTAGAGGAGTTAGCGGAACTCATAGCTGAGAAGTTAGGAGTTCATGGACATAGAAACTACCAGCATCCATCAATGAGAATACCCATGTTGTGAAGATGCAGCTTATGCAGAGGACACCATCCAACTCACATGTGTGTAAGAGGAGGAACACGCTTGCCTCAAGCTTATCCTTACAATAGACAGCCACATCAAGGAACCGCCCTATATTTCCATATAGAACAAAAATACACTAATCATACCACTGAGAATTGACCATTCAATAGGCAGTCATGACCCTTAAATCAACCTCAGTATAGGCCGTATGGATACCCTCCTGGAGAGCCAGGAAGGGAGATTCCAAGATACAATCCCTATCCAGGACCACAAGGAGCACCTAGGCCATATGAGCAAGGGCAATATGGAAAACCTCATTCTGTGTTAGGACAACAACCACCACTTCCACAGAACGTAGTGCTAGTTAAATATGCTCAACCAGAGGAAAACATGGAGAGAGCCATAGTGCCAGCTATGCCCTTAACCAGTACAGAACTAACCAATCAAGGATATGAGTCAACCCTAGGAGAATACAATCCCTATGATGACAATTTGCAGGAATATGACCAAATTTATGATCCAAAATACTATGGTTATGAGGGATACAATAATTCCTATGGACAGGAGTTTACAACCCTAATGTACACAGCACCCAAAGCACCAGCACCCATGAGGCCACCCATTAGACTGTCTGTGCCAAAGGGACTTGCTATAGATGTGGAGGAGACCATTTCATAAGAGAGTGCACTTGGCCATACAACCCACCACCCCCAAGGACTTGGGAAGGGTATTGCAATGAATGTGGAAAGGAACATATAGTTAGAGACTGTCTGAAGAATCCCAATAAGACTCATGACACTACACCTATTAATGTGATCGAAGAAATTGAATCATCAGGAAGTGATAAAGAGTACACAGTACCATTAAAAGCCATCACACGAGCACAAGCTAATGGACAAGAAAGAAAACGAGTAGACTCGGATCAAGAAAAGAGTAGAAACCTAGAACCCATAGTGCAAGTAGCAGAAGACTCGGAAGATCTACTTGAGAGTACCCAAGCAAAGAAAAGCCAAAAGTGGAAGGATAGAAGAGAAAAACTCAGAGAAAAATGGATGAAAAATAAAAATAAGAAAGACAAGAAGGACACAAGAGACTATAAGAAACCTAAGGAACCTGAAATTCAGGAAGAAACCCCCATTACACCGGAGACACTAGAACCAAACAAGCCAGGATCAATCTTAGCTGACCCAAGACCAGACAATTTGGATATGTGGTTGAAAGCTTACCAAGTTAGAATCACAAATGGACCAAACATAGAGCAGCATGAGAAACTCTATCCACAAGGGGAGTTAGAAAAGGAGAGACTTGCGATATGTAGAAAACTCATAGAGCTAGCTTAGGCCACTTTAGAAAAGACTATCCTTGTCCTCCCAGAGACGAGAATATCCGAGAATCAATACTATGATTGTCTTAAAAAAAAGGAACAGAAACCAAAAGAGAAAGGGAATAAGGAGGATTTACCTCGCACTCAAGACAAATCAACCTCCATAATCCCAGATTTAGAGGTTGATTGGCCAAGAGAGTTGTGGACTAGGATTCGAGAAGATCAATGGAAAAGAATGGAAATGCAAAACCTCCTTTTGAGGAATTAGATGTGAAAGACTATTAGTCAACACCAAATTTGGAAGAAATATATGAAGAAGTGTTTATGCTAGACCGAAATAGAGAAGAATCACACAGCATTTCTACCCTACCAAACTACATGGGGGAATATGAGAAAGAATCCATAACTTCCGTGCTCCCACAGTATGAGGAAAGGAAAAGGACTCTTCAGACAAGACCTCACACAATTTAGCAGAACTCAAAAAGACCAAAGTACAATGTCGATTGATAGTGGAAGAATTACTACGGGTCAAGCCCCATATATGGGAACAATTAGCAGGACAGTTGAAGTTAGAGCATGAGAATAACAAAAAGGAAAGTAAGGAAATTGAAACCCCTTCTATTATACAAATTCCGGTGGATAAAGTTGGAGAATTTAGTGAAGGGGATGAGGGCAACACATGTTTACCCGTCACATACAATGGATACATGACCAAGGCCATACTAGATACAGGAGCAGGAGTAGGTATAGCCACCAAAGAAATTTGGGAGAAATGGGGAAAGCCAACCCTACGACCAACTCGCATGAAGCTTCAACTAGCAGATGGTCATGTAGAAAGACCCTTGGGAATATTGGAAAAAATTAAGTTAACCACCTATGGAGTCGAGTTTGAGCATACATTAGCTATATGTCAATTTGGAAAGGCAAATAATTATGAAATGATATTAGGACGACCTTTCATGAGAAAACTCAAGGTAGTACAAGATTGGGGAAGAGATTCGTTATACCTACAACACCAAGGAACTACGATGTATATAGGGATGTACCCCCACTACAATGGAACCCCATACACAAAGAAGAGGATGATTTGTCTATCCATAGTGCCGGTTCAAGTGACCAATCATGGATGCATGAAGATGCCCAATTATGGATGTGTAAGGAAGCAAAGAGAGAGGATTAAAAAAATCAGCTATGGCCCATAGGACATCAAAATTATCGACCCATCGAGGACCCAATGTATATGCCTCAAGTTTTTTCTGATGAAGCATTCGAACCACACGGTTGGATGGAGATTCTAGCCACTTTGGATGTATGTGTAAATGAAAAAGTATTGACCATGACTAAATGTGTAGACAAAGAAGGTTATGATGTAAGCTTTTACATGGTAGTCCTTCAGGAGGTAGAAGCAGGAGAAGTATTAGAAAAGGAAAGAAGAATACAAGAGCATATAGATGGAACCGGAGTTTGATTCAGAGGAACGATACTTAGAAGCCATCCAGGCCGAGGACAAGGGTGGAACAACCAAGGTGTTAGCAATAGAAGCAACCTCGATAGTACCGAACCATGAGGAAATCACGAGTAAGACCGAACCAACCCCAGATCTATTTGAAGTCCTAGAACACTTCAAAAGATATGAAGTAGAGGAAAGAAAAATAGCCATTCATATGCCTAAGAGAGAGGCAAGAGAAGGAGAAGCATATGAAAACAAGGAATAAATGAAGAAAGTCATAGTGACTATAGAAAATGGAGAAGAAAGATGCACGTACGTAGGAAAAGATGTGTCACCTGAGGAAGAAGAAGAATTGATGAGACTGATTCAAGAATATCAAGATGTGTTTGCATGGACCTACAAGGACCTCAAAGGCATGGAGCCCTCCATTTGTTCTCATCGAATACCAATGACACTTGATGCAAAACCATCAAAGCAACACCCTTACACGTATAATGATGTTTATGCAGCAAAAATTAAGGAAGAGATAGACAAGCTATTAGCAGTCGGATTCATTTACGAGATAGAACATATTGAATTGGTGTCACCATTCGTAGTTCTGCCCAAAAAGAATGGAAAGCTAAGAGTGTGCATTAATCTAAAGAAATTCAATGTAGCCACGATCCATGATAGTTACCCTTTACCTATCATTGATCACCTCTTGGAAAGAGTTGCAGATAAGGAAGTCTATAGCTTCTTGGATGGATTCTCTAGATACAACCAAGTAGCTATTGCTATAGAGGACCAACATAAGACTGCATTCGTGATTGAATGGGGTGTCTATGCTTTTAGGGTGATGCCCTTTGGGTTCACAAATGCCCTTACTACTTTCCAAAGGTTGATGTATCATGTCTTCAAAGAATTCCTAAGGAAAAATATGGAAGTATATGTAGACGACTTATGCACATACCATATAGATAGGAGACAAGAACATATTCTAGAGTTGCGAAGAATATTTGAAAAATGTCAACAATATAGAGTATGCCTGAATCCTGAGAAGTGCGTATTTATGGTGAGACAAGGAAAAATCCTAGGACGCATTGTATCTAGGAATGGAATTTCTACTGATGAAGACAAGATCAAAGTAATTTTAGAACTTCCAAGACAAAAAAATGCAAAGGAAGTGCAAGCATGCATGGGTCATTGTGGATACTATCATCGATTTATCCACATGTATGCCATAATTGCCAAGCCGTTATCTGGATTGTTGACTCAATTCACATGGACGAACGAATGCGAAAAAGATTTTTAACAAACTAAAAAAACAACTTAGCTCAGCATCTATGTTGAAAACACCCAACTGGAACAAGCCTTTTCATATTCATGTAGATGCTTCCAATTATGCAATAGGATGCATTTTAGCTCAACCGGCAGATGAGGGAAAATTGGACCATCCTATTGCCTATGCAAGCAGACAACTGAATAAAGCTGAAAGAAACTACGGAGTGAGAAGGTTTAGGGATGATGTACGTTGTAAAGGAATTCAGACACTACCTTTTAGCCAACAAGTTCAAGTTCTTCATAGATCACCAAGCCTTATTGTACTTAGTCAATAAGCCTTGTAACACGAGAAGACTAGTGAGATGGTTTCTGTTGTTAATGGAGTTTGATTTTGAAGTGATAATAAAAAAGGAAATACCCACGTGAGAGCTGATTATCTCTCTAGGTTAACACATGGAGAACCACCTAGCAGAGTACTCGACGATTTCTCAGACACTTATCTGTTCAATTTGGAAGTATGTCCTAAGTGGGCAGAAAAGCTAATTCCAATACTCACTCATGGACCACAACACTCAATTAACTAGGGCATTAGAAAGGAAATTCTGCAATCGGATAACTTACACATCATAGTTGGAAGTGTGTAGCATGAAGGACCCAACGGTGTGTTGTCTAGATGTGTAGAAGAAGATGAACAAAAGAACTTGATTGAACAAGCGCACGTAAAAAAATGGAGAATGCACATGTGAGCTCTTGGAACTCTAAGAGAATTGAAACGATTAGGAGTCTATTGGCCTGATATGCCTAAGGATGTTCATGAGTATGTTGGTAGTTGCACGGAATGTCAAGAAACCACTTCAGATGATCATACATCATTAACCTTCTCTACACTAGCACCCAACTGGAGTAAGATGTTAGTGAAATTCTTAAAGACACGATTGCATGAGGACGGAACTAGTTTGGCTAGGAAACGATCCCTAGAAGAAATGAGTAAGGACTATGTTATCTTGGGGAGACAATTATTCAAAAGAGGAAAAGATAATCAACTAAGACTATGTGTACATGAAGGAGAGTACTTACCCATATTAGAAATGGCACACCCAAGTGCCGCAGGAGGACATTTCTCAGTCGAAAGAACTGTAAAAATGATCCTCTTTGCAAGCTTGTGGTGGCCAACTCTACATATGGATGCAGACACCTATGTACCAAGTTGTGAGGCATGCCAAAGAGCCAAATACCCTATTAGATGAGATGACATGCCTTTAAGACCTATGGTTTGCACGAGAGCCTTTTCCAAATGGGGTATTGATTTCATAAGACCCATTAATCCACCAGCCAAAGGATCACACTCTGAATACATAATAGTAGCAACCGATTATCTGATTAAATGGGTAGAAGCAAAAGCAAATCGAAAAAACGATGCACAGACCATAGCTAAGTTTCTTTTTGAGCACATCTTTACTCGCTTTGGACTACCCATAGAGATAGTGAGTGATCGAGGAACGCACTTCATTAACAAATTAATAGAGTCCTTGATGAATGAATTCTTAGTGATTCATAAAAAATTAGCCCCTTATCACCCTCAAGCCAATGGTCAAGCAGAAAGTTCCAATAAAGTGTTATGCATTGTATTGACAAACATAGTCAATAGTGGAAGGTTAGATTGGGACAAACAATTGCATCATGCAATTTGGGCCTTCCGTGTGGCTTACAAAATAGCCATTGGAACTACACCATTTAACCTAATGTATGGACAAAATGAAATCCTGCCAATCGATTTTTTGATGCCTACTTTAAGAGTAGCACAACAATATGAATGGACCGGACATGAGTTGTCCAAGCAACTCGAGCAAATTGAAACACGAAACGAGACTACAATTTGTTGCGGGAATTTATGCCGCGAAAAGAAGAAAGAAAGCATATTATGATGTGCACATCAAAGATAAAGGCCTAAAAGAAGGAGATTTAGTCCTGGTATATACTTTGAAGCAACATGCCAAGAAGCTATAGAAACGCGGATATGGGCCTCTACTAATCAATAGAATTTCAACAAGTGGGGCAATCAACCTAGCCACATTGGATGGAGATATACTTCCTAATTACATAAGTGGTTGTCGAGTAAAGCGATATATGGAACCATTGACAGATCAAATGCTGGCACGACTCGTAGGTGTGCAAAACCATAAAAAAGAAGAAGAGATAATTAGAGAAGAAGCAAGGCAAGAAGCCTTAGAGCGTATCAAGAGACGAAAAGAGTGGATAAAGCAAAGGGATGAACGATATTACAAGGAGAAGAACCAATTCCCATGGCCAACTACCAAGTTTGCCAAGCCAACACCAATAACCTCAGCATATCCCAACCATATTTAAACCTAGGGATTGGAACTACCGAATACCAATTGATAAATGCATTGATAGACTCGAGAGCTCCACTCAGCTGCATATGAATGACGGTCATCATGCATCTTCAAACGATCATGAAACCGATTAAAGCTCGCATGATAGGTGTCAACGTGTATTGGAGAAGCCATAATCTCCCTCCACCTAGGAAATTCCACTATGGAGCAACAAGTTCTAGTATATAAAGATGAGGATCTAATAGAAAACCTGATCCTAGGACAAGATTGGATTATTGAGAACAAAGTGAGCATTCATCTAGCTCAAGGATACATCTCAGCCAAAATAGGGCATAAGGAAATCTTTAGCCTGTTAGGAGAAAGACTCCCTCACATGCATGAAGCCACCGTGTGAGAAAGAAGCCCTGGAAGAGGAGTTGGAAAACGAATCAATCGAGAGTTTGCCCAAAGAGTACCCTAAGCCAAGATTGATTACCAATACCAACGCGTCATTTGATGATGTGCCATCATTTCCCCCATGAATGGTGAATCCAAGAGACAATGTGAAGAAAATGCCCCTAAAGTTACCTCCAACAAGGGAAGAACATCCACGTGGGAGTCTACTACTCGATTATCGCAACCAGAAAATGCTAATCTACACTGGGTTTGCAAGGATCGAATGAAGGAATCAGAGAATTCATTACAATCAGAACCAATAAGACTTCCAAAAGTATGGCTTCCCAAGTCACTAGTAGAAGCCTAGAAAACACAGCAACATATGTGGATTCCGAAGAAGGTCAGACAGACTACAAGTCAAGAGTTAGACAAGCAAGAGGAGATATTACACCAACAAAGCAAGACCACGAAGCCCAACAAGACCCACCAAAGGTACCAAAGGAACATGACATCAATCAATCACACTTCAAGAAAGAAAGAAGAAAGACCTAGAATACGACAAAACCAAGAGAAGATGAAGCCTCAAACATCAGATACAAAGTGGATATGGCGACCCAAGAGGCAACGAGGACAAGAACAACCGACTCAACAGAATTTTGTTCGCACTCATGAAGAGTCCAATGCACCTAAAGTATGCATGCCAGGGCCACATTATAGGGCCATTGGTCCATAGGAATGAACCTACTATGTAAATAAATAAATGATTCGGCTAAAATAACTTTTGTTTTCTTTTAGGAATATAAATGAAAAGATGTGTGGTAAGAGATCCTACTTACTTGAGTAAGGGGAAATCGAGTGACGCAATACGCAACATGTCACTGAGACACACATAACTCATGACTTAACTTCTATAAGAAGCTGATGTTTTCCTTATTACAAGTGCAGATGGCTTCTGAGGACTCTAAAGCTACTATTCAAGAAGAGGTGCTGGAATTCCCCCTACAGAGCATGATGAAAGCAAAAGGTCACTGGTTTCGAGAGGACCAACCTACAGAGGACTATCTATTCTTGGTAACAATTAAGATTATGGACACGGACCATCAGTTTCCAGTGATGTCCCAGGATTTCAAAGTCGTGCATGAACTTCCATCCACTATAGACATAATGAAGAAAGCAGGAATTCAGAAGTACTTTGAACTACCCATCTACAAGCCGGACTTCTAGCGATGCACCCAAGTAATGAATACCCAATCAGCTTTTCATGATCCATTAGTACCCAAAGCAAGAGTTCTAGATGCAGCAGGTGAGTGGGTCATCATTGTTGGAGCAAGTCTATGACAAGCCTAAGTATTGGCTTGAGTCTCACAAAGTCTTAGAAGAAGCTTTAAAAAGAAGACTATGTAAAGTTCACTTGTGAACTACCTCTTGTAATTTTTTTGAAGAGTTTACTTAATGTAAAAGTAAGAGAATCTTAAGTGGTTGAGTCCACATGATCAAAAAGGGAAAGAGGAGCCACGAATTCATGATTTGTGGTAGGTAGAGAATCAAATCAATCATTGATTGATTGGAGAATGATTGAGGGCAGTTAGCCTCCCAAACTCAACTATAAATAGATGGCAGTTTTAGTCGTGGTTAGAGAGACCTATGTGAAGACCTCCAAGAGCTGAGCTTTATGCCATATCAAGGTGTGATTACAAGGCACACATATGTATCAATACGTCCATTGTATTGTACAAGCAATATACTTTCATTTTCATTATCATCTGGGTTCATATTTCCATGTTCTTGTGAAGTGTACTACTCACTGCCATGACTCTCAGTTTTCTCAGTCAGATTGCAGAGATGGTTTCTCTAAGTTTGGTGCATTATTTTCAGTGATTTAACTTGGTAAAGTTATCTCTATAAGTCTACTATATGCTCATCAATTTTCATCTCATTTGGGTATTGCAATCTTCAGTTATGTTCAATTGAAGTCAACCCTGTCTGTCATTTTCACTTCTCTGTCAGGTACCCGACTTTTTTACTCATCTTGTCAGAGCCATATCTCAGTGGTTACTTATCCAAATTCAATGATTTAAAGCTTGTTGGATTCAGCTTACTGTCTAGTATCACTATACAAATTTTCATAATCATTGGATTCCTAAATTTTGAGTTATATTTATTTTTCTGCTCACTGGTCTCAAACTGTAGCAGCCCGTGAAAATCGGGATGATGTCATCACTTGTTAAAACTCATTCTCAGTGTGTGGTTTATTATTTTTTATGAGATTACTCTTGAAAGTTAGCTCTTTAATTTAATTAGACTTCCCTTAGAGGAATTAATCTAATTGCTGGTGTGCTCAGAGAATTATGCAAAACAGTGGACAGGTATATGAACCAAAATAGCAAGTTTTTCACCTCTGAGCTAACTCCAACTTATCTGTTTTGATCTATCTTTTTGAGAGTGATCTTCCAAGGTACATAGGGTGTCTAATACATCCATTGGCAAGCTAAAAGGGCCCAACATATACTCTTGGAGTTCATTTGGCTGGTGTAGACCAAGGATTTTGCAACACATCTTCATCTTCAAGCACATAACTATCCATCTCTTCACAGTGGTATCAGAGCAAGGTTGGACAACATGGCAGATGGATTTCCTTCATCAATTGACAAATTGGATAGAGGTAATTACTCAGCTTGGTCATTAAGGATGGAAGCTTATCTCCAAGGTAGAAGTTTACATGGTTATGTGGCTGGAGATGAAGTTATGCCAAGTTTCAGGAACAAAAGTCAACCAACACAAGAAGAGCAAGAGAGATTGAGCACATGGTGCTCCAAGGATGCACTTGCAAGGTCTTATCTCCTCAACTCTATCTCAGATTTTTTGTTGCCTCACATTAGGAGTTGTAAGACATCTCAGGAAGTGTGGGATGCACTTGAAGCTTTCTTTTCTTCAAGTACCAAAGCCAGGAAGCATCAACTATGGCTGGATTTCACAACTCTCAAGAAGGCTCCCAAACAAAATGTGATTGATTTTGTCACAAAGCTCAAGGACATAGCAGATCAGTTGGGAAGCATTGGAGAGGTAATAGATGAAGAGCAAATTGTAAGGTAGGTCATCAATGGCTTGAAGGCAGATGACAAGTGGGAAGCATTCACCACAGCTATGGATTTGTACATGGACATGCATGTACCTGATTTCAACACACTCATTGGACAACTACTTACTCAAGAGGCAAAGCTTATCAAAAATGGAGAAAGCTCTAAAGGTAATCAATCTTCAGCTTTATACACTGATAAAAGCAAGTCCAAAGATAACAAAGGAAAGGCAAAGAAAGTGGATGATGAAGCAAGTACATATCAAGCTAACTATGCAGGTAGAGGAAGACATGGCAGAGGTAGAGGAAGAGGAGGTAGACAAGGCAGGGGGAGATCCCAAGACTCCAACTCATGTTCTATTTGTGGATTAACTAATCATACAACTGAAAATTGCTTTAGGAATTCGAGGAATCAAAGAGGAAGAGGATACAATAGAGGAAGTTATGGCTACCCAAGAGGAAGGTTCAACAATTATCATGGAAACTACAACAACTACAATCATTCAAACTATCAAGGAGGCTACAAAGGAAGGAGAGACTACAATAACTACACAGAAGACTCAAACAAAGAGGATTCATTATTGATCATGAACATGGCTATGCCATAAGGTAAATCTGATGAGCATGTTTTCTACATAGATTCAGGTTGTTCAAATCATGTGGCAGGAAATGTGGCACTCCTATCAGATTTAGAAGATCCAAGGAATAAGCATGAGGTACAAACAGGAGATGATACAAAACATCCTGTGGAGAAAATAGGCAATGTCAAAGCACCTGATGGAAACATCAACCTACTCAGTAAGGTAATCTATGTCCCTACCATTACAAAGAATTTGATAAGTGTTCGGCAGATAGTAGAGAAAGGGTTGCAAGTCAGGTTCACAAAAGAAGGAGCATTTGTTGAAGATCCAAGTCAAGGATTCAGAAAAATTGCAAAAGGTGAAAAGACAGGTAGATTGTTCACATTTGAATTACAGGACACTAGAAATATTGCTCTCTTTAATTATGGTAGTCAGACACTCACATAATTGGAAGTATGGCACAAAAGGTTAGCACATATTGGTGAAAGGTCATTAAAGCAAATTTGCAGGGACCAAAGTGTACTTGGACTCCCTAATTTTGTCAAAACAACATATGATTTATAAGTGTAGTGCATGTCAATTTGGAAAGTCTCATAGGTTACCGTTCATGAAGAAAGGTTATATGCATGAAGATCTCTTGGAGTTGGTTCATACAGATGTATGGGAACCTAGCAAGGAAGCTTCAATATCTGGATCAAGGTATTATGTCTCCTTTATTGATGATTGCAGCAGATGGACTATCCTATTCTTTATGAAACACAAAGATGAAGTTTTTTCATGTTTTAAAAGATATTTGGCTCTTGTGGAGAATCAAACAGGTAAATCACTAAAAAGGCTAAGGTCAGATGGAGGGGGAGAATACTTCTCCCATGATTTTGATTCTTTTCTTCAAGAAAGAGGAATCAAAAGAGAGGTAACTACAAGGTACACTTCTGAGCAAAATGGAGTGGCAGAAAGGAGGAATAGGACAATTGTTGAAGCTGCAAGGTCTATGTTAAATGAAAAGAATTTACCTAATTACTTATGGGTTGAGGCTATATCTACAGCCACTTACTTGATTAACAGGTTGCCTTCAAAATCCCTTGATGGGATGACTCCATATGAGGCTTGGAATGGAAGAAGACCAAGCTTAGATCATTGTAAAATTTTTGGATGTATTGCTTTTGCTCATGTTACTTCACAGGTTAGAGGCAAGATGGATCCAAAGGCAGAAAGGTGTGTATTTATTGGATATGACAACAATCAAAAGGGCTACAGGTTATACAACCCTGCCAACAAAGGATTCTTGGTAAGCAGAGATGTAGCTTTTGATGAGAACAATTCATGGTATGAAGATTCATGCAAGAAGGTCAATTTACCATATGATCTTGAAGAAGATTTTCCAAAGCTTGGTAGAGAACAACCAAAGATTGAAGAACAAGACACCTCAGAGGATGATGAAGAATCTCATATGGAAAAGATCAAAGCATGGAAGTCTAAAGATAAAGCAAAATTGCAGGAACTTGGACATGAGGCAGAATCATCACATCATGGCCTAAGAAGATCTATGAGGGAAAAGAAAAAACCAGAAAGGTATGGGTTTGACACCTCATTAGTAACTAAACATTCTATCTACATAGCACAGGACATAAACCAAGAGGATCCATCATCATTTGAAGAGGCCAAAGCAAAAATAGAATGGAAGCATGCAATGAAGGAAGAGATTGAAGCACTTGAGGAAAACAACACTTGGGATTTGGTGCCCAAGACTTCATCCATGAAGGTAATAGGCTCAAGATGGGTCTATAAACTCAAGAAGAATTCTGATGGTTCCATTAACAGGTATAAGGCAAGGCTTGTAGCAAAAGGCTTTGCACAAACTCAGGGAATTGATTATGAGGAGACCTTCTCTCCTGTGGCAAAGATGCCTACTATTAGGGCTTTGCTTAGTATTGCCTCTTCCAAGAATTGGAAGATACTTCAACTAGATGTAAAGAATGCATTCTTGAATGGTTGGATAACAGAAGAGGTATATATGGCACAACCACCTGGTTTTGAGAATCAAGTTTATCCTGATTATGTGTGTAAACTTAACAAAGCATTGTATGGTCTCAAGCAAGCTCCAAGAGCTTGGAATTTCAGGCTTGTTTCATTCTTGCAGGACAAAGGCTTTCAACCAAGCAAGGCAGATCCTTCACTCTTTATCAAAAAGAGTAACTCTCAGGTCATCTACTTATGTGTATATGTAGATGATATTATATTGACAGGAAATGATGCAGATGGTATGAAGAAGATCAAAGATCAGATGAGAGAAGAGTTCAAGATAAGTGATTTGGGTTCACTTACCTACTTGCTAGGTTTGGAAGTTGTCTACAAAGATCATGGTTTGTTTCTCACTCAAAGAAAGTACATTAAGGACATGTTGGCAAAATTCAAGATGCAAGATTGTAAGATTGCAGGTACTCCAATGGAGGTCAATCACAAATTGAGCTCACATGAAGGTGAAGTCATAGAGGACATCACATCATATCAAAGTCTAGTGGGTAGTCTCAACTATGCCACATTGACAAGAGTAGATATATGTTATAGTGTGAGTGTGCTAAGTCAATTTATGCACACACCAAGGAAACCACATATGGATGCTGCCAAAAGGATTCTCAAGTATCTTAAAGGAACCATAAATGAAGGACTTTATTATCCTTATGTATCTGATTTAGGTTTGAAGCTATTTTCTGATGCAGATTGGGCTGGCTCCAAAGATGATAGAAGGAGCACATCAGGTTATCTTACCTTTGCAGGTTCAAAGCTTATTTCATGGTCATCCAAGAAGCAACCCACAGTTGCTCTCTCTTCTATTGAAGCTGAATATAGAGGTCTTGCCATAGCTACTTAAGAAGCTATGTGGATGAAGACATTATTCAAAGATCTTGGATTGGAGTTTGGAACTCCAACTATTTATGGTGACAATATGAGTTCTATTCATTTGGCTTCTAATCCTATTTTTCATGCAAGGACTAAACATATTGAATTTCATTATCACTATGTACGAGAGAAGGTTCTAAGAAAAGAGATTCAAATATCATATGTGTCCACTCATCAACAATGTGCAGATATTCTAACCAAAGCATTGGATGGTACAAAGCTTTGCAAATTCAAGGCTATGATTGGTTTACAGGTAATCTTGGAAGATTGGAGACCTCAAGCATACTTGGCTTGAGGGGGATCTATTGGAGCAAGTCTATGACAAGCCTAAGTATTGGCTTGAGTCTCACAAAGTCTTAGAAGAAGCTTTAAAAAGAAGACTATGTAAAGTTCACTTGTGAACTATCTCTTGTAATTTTTTTGAAGAGTTTACTTAATGTAAAAGTAAGAGAATCTTAAGTGGTTGAGTCCACATGATCAAAAAGGGAAAGAGGAGCCACGAATTCGTGATTTGTGGTAGGTGGAGAATCAAATCAATCATTGATTGATTGGAGAGTGATTGAGGGCAGTTAGCCTCCCAAACTCAACTATAAATAGATGGCAGTTTTAGTCGTGGTTAGAGAGACCTATGTGAAGACCTCCAAGAGCTGAGCTTTATGCCATATCAAGGTGTGATTACAAGGCACACATATGTATCATTAAGTCCATTGTATTTTACAAGCAATATACTTTCATTTTCATTATCATTTGGGTTCATATTTCCATGTTCTTGTGAAGTGTACTACTCACTGCCATGACTCTCAGTTTTCTCAGTCAGATTGCAGAGATGGTTTCTCCGAGCTTGGTGCATCATTTTTAGTGATTTAACTTGGTAAAGTTAGCTCTATAATTCTACTATATGCTCCTCAATTTTCATCTCCTTTGGGTATTGCAATCTTCAGTTATGTTCAATTGAAGTCAACCCTGTCTGTCATTTTCATTTCTCTGTCAGGTACCCGACTTTTTTACTCATCTTGTCAGAGCCATATCTCAGTGGTTACTTATCCAAATTCAATTATTTAAAGCTTGTTGGATTCAGCTTACTGTATAGTATAACTATACAAATTTTCATAATCATTGTATTCCTAAATTTCGAGTTATGTTTATTTTTCTGCTCACTGGTCTCAAACTGTAGCAGCCCGTGAAAATCGGGATGATGTCATCAATTGTTAAAACTCATTCTCAGTGTGTGGTTTATTATTTTTGTCGAGATTACTCTTGAAAGTTATCTCTTTAAGTTAACTAGACTTCCCCAAGAGGAATTAAGCTAATTGCTGGTGTGCTCAGAGAATTATGCAAAACAGTGGACAGGTGTATGAACCAAAATAGCAAGTTTTTCACCTCTGAGCTAACTCCAACTTATCTGTTTTGATCTATCTTTTTGAGAGTGATCTTCCAAGGTACACAGGGTGTCTAATACATCCATTGGCAAGCTAAAAGGGCCCAACATATACTCCTGGAGTTCATTTGGTTGGTGTAGACCAAGGATTTTGCAACACCTCTTCATCTTCAAGCACATACCTATCCATCTCTTCACAATCATACAATTCACCCACGACTTAATCAAAGAAGCTTTCGAATGGGAAAAAGATGGAAATACAATTTTGAAAGAGGAAAGTAGGGGGGCTAAGACCCGAACGTTTACAGACATCAACCGCATTGATATACAAGAGGAAGTCTGTCATATTACGGATGCACACTCTTGAGTGAGGTGGCAAGAATGCCACATGGCATCACTAAGGGCATTATGCCCTTTTGGTAGAAGGGGGAGAGAGCAATCTCTTTGAGTAGAGAGATTATGAGTATTACACTTAGTGTTTTGAAAGGCTCTCTCACTATCTCTAAAAGAGGACACAAGTAGAGGCTCGGCGGCTGGGAGGAGAACCGTAGATGTTCTTTGTGTGTTAGGCGTCGACTACGCATGGCGATGTCGGGATTGCAAAAGGGATATGACACTGGTATCAGAGCTAAGGGGCGATGACCACGTAGGTGCGCTCAGAGGGGATCGAACCCGTGACCTCTTGAAGAGGGGGGAGTGGGCTATCCACGTTGCCCACTTCCATTTGTTGAAGATAATCCCTCCTTATGATTGAGCCACCGAACGGCCTGGTAGCGCAGCCATGTATGGCCTGCTCCACTTGACCCGTAGACGCGCCATAAGCTACACATCGCTTTGATGATGGCCCAGCTCACTCATATGTGTGTCGACGTCTGGGGATCAACTCAACGCACTCGATGTGCTCATTGTGTTACTCCGTTCACCCGTGAGAGAGCTTCATGGTGATGAGGAATAAGGAGAAGATAATGCTCCCATCTATGACATCCTACATCTTTTAGCAAGGAGGAGGAGTATGGCTTCAAGTTCCAGGTTTGGGTATTTTTGCATTCCTGTAAGAAATTTTCATTTTTGAGAATGATAATGAAGCATTAGGAGGGCCGAGTTTTTGGAGGGAAATCATATGTGTGGAGAGTATGAGATATGTACTCTCACCTAGAGTCAAGGATTCCCTCAAAATACAAGAAAGGGTAAGCTTTAGGAACTTCCAAAGTAGCGTATTTTTTATGATTTTTTACATAAATTTCAGGAGCTATTTTGGATAAATAGCCATTTTGGGAAGGGAAAAAGAAGAGGGATTTATCATAGATTTATGGGAATAATCATGCACACACATAATATAGTGTATTGACTTCCATGTAAGATCATGAAATCCAAAATATATCTCAGTATGATGGGAGTTTGAAGCTCCACAAAACCCCCTTCCATCACAGTTTGACAAAAAATTTCAGCACCTAAATCTGAAAAATTCCCATTTTGGAAGAGGGAAAAAGAGGTGCAATTGTTATGGATGGATGGGAAAAAGTATATTTACTGAGAGTATGGTGCATGGACTTCTTAGGCGAATCATTAGATTCATCAAAATGATAAGTGAAGGAGGAATTTTACTTCCTCAAAGACCCCCTTCCCGCACTTTTTGGAAAATTTCAAAAAATAATCTTTTGCCAAACTCCACTTCTTGGAGTAAGAAAAAGATCATTTAGAGATTTCCCATGGATTATTGTATATAATCCAAGAGAAATCCACATTTAGAGTGGATTAAAAGCTTGCTAAGAGCTCCCATTTAAGTTTTTGCATAAAAGCAAAATCTTGATTTAGGCCTCTTTTGGGGAGTAAATTAGCATGCATGAAGGGAGGATTTGGAAAGGTAAAAAATGGCTCAAGCATCTTCATATACCACTCTCTGAGGTTATGGAGAGAATTTTAGGATTTGCATGATGGAAGAATGCTTTTGGGCACCCCAAAAATCACATTTTTACACTTTTTCCAGCCCCTCCAACAGTCCACTAGTTTGACATGTCCCGCTTGGAATGGCCATATCTTGGGCTAGAAAACTCCAAATTGGACGTGCTATGGCTCGTTTCGAAGAGCACAAGATCTACTTTCATTTTATGAGAAAAAAATTTGGAAAGTAAAAATTTTTGCAGGTCTGAACAGGTTTGCAAAGTCCGATCAGATTTTGGCAATTACCTTCCGGGAGCCATATCTTTCAAACCGGGAAGGCGATTTGAGTAATTTCACTTCGACCTATTTGCACATGCTTTCTATTTCAGTTTATGAACATTTGCAGGTCCTAAAGTGGTTTTTGCAGGTCTAAAGAAGGATTACTAATGCATTTTTGAGCTAAATTTGCATTATTTTTGTAATCACCTGACCATGCTTTATGTTTTGAGGAGTGTTCCGATATTTTCGGACACTTCAAAGTGTATTTTAGGACCTGAGGAGGAAGGTGCAGAGGTCTCGAAGCTTGTCGAGAGCGATTGGATGCATGCAATTCCAAAATCAGACTACTCAGGGATGTATATTTTATGCTTTCTGGCATTTATTCTATGTTATGGCATGTTCTGTATCTACATGCATGAATGGGATTGCATACATCAAGTGTTGAACATTGTTTAAGCTCTTAAAAGTATGGATCAACATGCAGGAAGTATACTTTTGATTGTTTGCAGGAAAGAAGATTACAGAAACCATATGGCTATGCAACACCGGTAATGGTTGCTAGCAAATACTTTTGTGTTTTTGCAGGTCATGGAATCCATATATAAGTTTATGGCGTGCATGCCATGGGCCTGTCAAGCCCTATGTTTTTGGGTGGCCTGAGTGCCACTGAGCTATGGTTTAATTTTTTTGGGATTCCATTTCCTGGGGAAATGCTGTCGAAATTTTTCATACCGCATGGCATTATATACGCACTTGCTTTTAGGTAGGAATGTTATGGCATCGTAGCATGCCCTTTCTGCAAGCATCAATAAGTTTTAGGCATGCTTATAAGCATGTATTTGATGGACTTAGGACCATCAGACTATTATATATAAGGCAACTTCAGTAGTAACAGGATCCCTACATATAATCCTTATGGATTTAGACCATAGGATTGCTAACGGAAGGAGCTACACCTTCACCATTAGTAATGTGCACAAGCAATCCTATAGGTTCAGGAAGTTGCATTCAGGCACGGGAGATGCATTTTTTATAATCTCCAAGTTAGTGAAGATTTAGTTATCTTCACAAGAGTCTCACATGATGATTAGGAGACTCTAGGGTATCATGATGCATACCCAAAGAGTGACTAGTTTCACTCATATACATCACTTGAACGAGTAGTGAAGCATTTCTGCTACACTACTAAGGAAACCAATAAATTGGGATCACAGAGATGGGTTTCATGAGATAGCATCGACGGATGCATATGTGATTCGAGTGATGGTTAGGAAGGTCATAGGCATGGCACTAGCTCTATGGTATAGAGCATAGATCCTTTACTCAGGAATAATTGGGGTACCCAATACATATATATGTATATCAGGATCTACAGAGAGGTACTTAGACTCAGTCTTTGTACCTAAGAACAAGTTGGTTTGGAACAGAAAGGGATATCCATTGTCACACATTGACTAGAACCAAACCGACTAGTTCGAAGACATGGGACTCATTTGAGTCCACTGACATGATTTTAGTATATGGGATTCATTGGAGTCCACCTACATATTCCATTATATGGAATAGATATTCGGTTTAGTGTAGGTATGGCACCGTGAATTGGAAGAAGGTTCCACTGGTATGGGACGGTGGAAACGACTTCCCTTTGAGCACTCTTCTTCTATGGCCAGGGAGAAAAGGACTCATCATTCATGGCGTCATGTCTCACTAGATCAGAGGAGAGCTCTTAGTAGACATCTCCTACTAGGATTGGGAAGTATCCTTCACAGTAAAGGGAAGATTTATTCTTCCAGTAGAGAATGTGATAGGTGATTTTGTCACCATTGGTATCACATACTCATTTTTTAGTTTTCAGGAAGGATAATTCCATCAGTTTGATTGGATCGTATAGATCCATGCACAGAGTATGGTTGGCAGAGATAGTTCTTTACTATGGATACACATGTGTTTACGGTATCATGTCACATCATTGCTGACCATTTTAGTAGAGGGCTTTGACCCTTATTAGGAATTTATTTTCTCCACTCTTCACTACATACACCTTCATTAGTTAGCGGAGATCTGTTCTCCATCTTCATAGGAATATGTGGTGAGGGATTATGTATTAGTTATGGAAGAGAGGACTAAATAAATTCATGAATCTCTCTTTTAAGGAAAGGAGAAAGTGGGAATCAGCTCAGAGATCCATGAGAGATCTCACTTTAGTTCAGTGGTCTCACTTTAGCTCCTACTCCGTGAGAGAGGAGGAACGCAAGGAAAACATGATTTCTTCATAGGAGAAGAATACAGTATGTTTTCCTTTAGACAGAAGAGGTGTATGCAAAACATCTCTTAGTCTTTATTTGAGAAGGAATTCATTTCCTCTACTTTTCCATCTAATTTTCCTTCATATGGGAGTATGATTCTCCACTAGTTTTGAAGGAAAAGTATGGAGAACTTATGTGCATGTTCTCACCTAAGGATGAGTAGAGAAACTGGATTCAACACAATCTCTTTCAAAGGGAAAGGGAAAGTGGAATAATTTCCACTGCTAGAGTTTTTCTCCTTAGAAGAGATTACAGAGATAGACATGGAGAGAGTTTCACTTTCTCATTTAGATTGTCTTGATAGGAGTGGCACTCTTCTATTAAAGACAAGAGGGAGATCAGTTAATCACGATGGTTAGATTGAGTCTCATATGGAGACTCTAGAGAGAAGTAGTTATGCTATTTTCAGTGATGGTCTTTGACTAGATGAGATAATCTAGTTATTCACATTAGTTAGACTGGGAGTAGATTGATGATACTTCTCTTTTGAGTTTCCAGGAGATAGAAAAATATCTAACCTATTAGGGTACCAAACTCTTAGTTGGTGTTACATCATGAGTATGATGAGTAAACATCAGTTAGGAGGATTGGTACTTAGGGATTATCTGAATCTCAAAGGGAATGCTTTCTGCATTCATATGGCAAACTACAGGAAAGAGAAATATTAGTGTTTGCACAAGTGCCAATAGATGCTCTTCCAATAGAACCTAGTCCAATGGTAAAGGATGACAAACCACAGATTTCTTGGTTGGTGAAATGTAGAGATTGCATTTTACTACCGTGAGCTAGATGATGGAATTGCATGGTCACAAGGTAGTTAGAGGAAACTATTACTTGTGAGCACACTCAAGGTTAAGAAGACCTGGAGTGTTATGAGGGCAATCTATCATTTAGTCTTAGACGGGTTTGGAGTCACTTGTTATGGGACTTTGTTCTATATTTCTTAGGATTCTATGGTTTACTACCTCCACTATGGTCAAGCCTATAAGCTTGGCACTTTACACTTCCTTTTCATATTATTACTCCATAGACGATACATCATATGGACTTAGGTCATTTGGATGATGTAGTATATCATGGGAGTGGTAGTATGGAAGTTGAGTGTATATGGGAGATAGTAGGCACCACTTAGACGGTTTCCCACCTTTGAGATGATCTCATATGAGACTTCTTAAGGGGAAGGATACGGGGAAACAACAACACACAGAGATGACCATGTACATAGAGTACATGGGGTTCAGGGGAGTCCGAGCACTTTATTCTACCATTACGGACATTTCATCTACATTTTCGAGGACAAAAATGCTTTCAAGGGGAAGGAAATGTCATATTACGGATGCACACTCTTGAGTGAGGTGGCAAGAATGCCACATGGCATCACTAAGGGCATTATGCCCTTTTGGTAGAAGGGGGAGAGAGCAATCTCTTTGAGTAGAGAGATTATGAGTATTACACTTAGTGTTTTGAAAGGCTCTCTCACTATCTCTAAAAGAGGACACAAGTAGAGGCTCGGCGGCTGGGAGGAGAACCGTAGATGTTCTTTGTGTGTTAGGCGTCGACTACGCATGGCGATGTCGGGATTGCAAAAGGGATATGACAAAGTCCGACTCATTCACCAACATTTTTGCTTTCCAAACATGCATTGATATACCGCTCCACAGAAGATCATAGTGCATATGCTATCCCATGCCATCAAACAGATAGAGAATCAATTTAACATGACTCCATATATTCAAGAACGACTTTTCAAAGCAAAGAAACAATGGAACCATAAGAAGTTCTTGAACGAAGTGTTGCCTTAACAATACTGATCTATCATGCCTTAGGCATTCGAGAACATTTGAAAGAGATGCCCTCATCTCAAGAAATGGCTAAGTATGCGAAGATTGCCACGGTTCCAAGGAAAAAGAAAGGAGTAAAAATAGTAGAAGAAGTTGAAACGAACTCTCAACCAAGAATGAGAGGTGCCAAAAGACTATGAGATTTGATGCAAGCAGAAGAAGTCATTCTAGCTTCAAAGACAACACATGTACTTCCAAGAACAAGGCTCGAAGACAATCCACCCATCACAAAAGAGGAATTAACAAAGGCAATGGAAGCAACTCATTAGTATATGGAAGGTCAGTTTAACCTACCGGTACAAGTACATCATTACCAACAGACAGTTGTAGACAACAAACAACAAAAACGATTGACAAAGGTTCATCGATATAGAGTGTTGGGGTTGGCCAACTGAAGTTCATCGTCCAATACACTAGAAGAGCAAGAACCTTCTATGCTGAATGTAGACATTAAAAGTGACTCCAAAGATGATGGTCAATGGGAGGAATTGAATCAAGTACCCGATGACTTTGGAGTGGAAGGCACAAAGATCGATCAGATTCCTGATGACACTATCAAAGGCACCACAAGGCCGGAAGCATCTCAAGAAGGCATTCATGTATTCAAAATGAATGAAGCAACAAATGTTCAGATCACAGAGACTCGCTTAGATGGCGAAGCATTGGTCAAGAATCCAAAGGAAGAAAAAGTAGAGGAAATGGTGGAGGAACCCGAGTCCTTCACACCAATCATGGTGGTAGTGGAACCCTCTCCTTTGGATGTCACTTTTCAAAGCAGTGCTACAAAATCAATCACAAATGAAGAGGAGGAAAGAGAGATAGAAGTACACCTTCAGATCAGACAACCACACAATGAAACCATACATGTGGAACAAGGAAGAGATGTAGGAATAGGGGAAGAACCAAGCATCCCCAAAACATGGCTGAATATAAATGTAGCTCAACTAAAGCTTGTAGTGCAACAAATGATACAAACTTATATGGATACACAACAATTAATGATTGAAGCAGATGTAGATTATGATAGAGCCATGTGAGAGAAAAGTCAATTCTAGGGAATAAATGAAAGCTTATCTGCAGAATTAATTCAAGCTCAAAGGGCACTTTTAGACAAAGAGTCGGAAACCAACGAAGCCAGGAATAAATGTACCATATTGGAAACTGAAAACAAGAAGCTGCAAGAGAAAATAAGAGAGCTATAAGGCAAATATGAAGCTAGTGAAGCAGAGAAAGCACGAATGAATGGTAGAAGTAAACTCCTTGAATTTCAAATCAAGGTATACATGGATGAAGCTTACAATCTAAGGAATCAAGAACTGATGAAGCTGACAATCAAGAACTGATGACGGCCTTACTATGCAACCAACCTATTGAGGTGCCAGAAATGACAGAAAGCAATACAAAAGCATTGGAGGATCAAATTGCAAAGTACGAAGATCATCTAAAACAAGAGCAAACTATGAGAGAGGAATGGGAGAAGAAATATATGCATGATACTAATAATCTAAGAAGAAAGTGGAAGATGGAAGAGAATAAATTCCTAGTAGAATGCAATGAAGATGCTAATCAACTTGCTGCCATAGGAGGGGAACTCCTGAAGAACAAGGATGCAATCACGCGAGCCATCGAAGAAGTCAAAGCAAAGGATGAACTCCTCACTAAATTGAAAGCTCAAATAGAACAACAGGTAACCATGGGGACACCAGTAGTTCCACACTCCACAGCGGCTACGAGGAGACTGAGGTACATCCTCTCTCTCCCCCCATGCATCATTCACCAATAAGGGAGGAAGTAGAGCCAAACACTGAAAACCTGATCGGGATACTACAGAACTAAGCCGACATGAGAGGGCACTATTGGCGTCCCAGCTTACGGAAGAATTTGAAGAACAGGTAATCAAAGTAATGAGAGAAGCAAAGATTGAGAGCAAGAATCTAGAACAGGTTATGAAGCCTTTCAATGTACCTTATGGGTTACTCAAAACAGAAACACGCCAGTATATAAAGACGACCACCAATAAAGAGCCAGATAGCGATCTGTAATTCAACATGCAGACATTCACCTATACACAAAAGGAATTTGATGAGGCAGATCCTATTTGGAGACGGAAATTTTTGGAAAAGAATCCTACATTACAGGTACACTGGGAATCGGCACCGTATGTACTTCAAGTCAATCCCTCCTTTTGCCCAGTACCCAGAAGACGCTCTTGGATGCAATTTTGGGAAGCAAAGTGCCAGGGAAGCTTAAATAATCAATGGCTAAACTATCCATTATTACCAAGTCCACCCCGTAATTACTTACCAACCAAAGAGTACATGGTGAAAACCATCGAATTTTGGATCCCCAGATATGCCACAGTACTAAATTTAGCCATAAAGATGACTAACAAAATTTTGAGTATGCTACTTATAGTAATAAAGGTATTTCAACATGCGCAGTATACCTTTTTGAACTTCATCGGAATTAACCAAGGACTGGATGCTCTTGTTTTTTATTTATCTACTATCCCTAGTCGATTAACACTCATGGCCAGATACTCCAGACTTATGTTTTTACCAATTCCATATATGCAGACATTCAAAGAAGCATTTTTTACAGGATTTTTTGAAATGGACTCAAAAATATTTGTCAAAATATCTTCTAACTTAAATGCACGATTGGTGGCCTACAAATTAAGCTTTTTTGCCGACCATAGACAGGCACCAAATGACGGGGTGAAGTCAAACCAATGGAAGGAACTAATGATATGTCAAGCCAATTCGCTTAACCATCGAGAGCAGAAAGTCATACAAACATATGCATGTCACCACAAAAAGCTTGTCGGGGACGATAGAGTTCAAGAGGAGGGATGTGTGGAGGGGGAATCAAGCAAAAAGAGAAGAAGAAGGAGATCAAAGACTAAAACGTCTCAATCAAGAACAAGCTCATAAAGAAAAGAACAGCCCTCTGCCCAAAGCCCTGCATGGGCACACATCAAGTGACAACACCAAAGGACCAAGGCCGGAAGAATGGGAACAAAAGAATCACAACCAGGCTCTTTCAAAGGGAGACAATACACAAAGGATTCTTCATCGGATAAGATAACCAACTGTCTAAGAATTCTAGACGCTTCTCCCTCTACTTGATGATGCAAGGGAAAGAAATGAATAGGCTAACCAATGCATCAGGTCCTAGAAGATGTGAAAGAAGATCTAAGAACAGGACCTTTAAAACATAATGCCAACCTAAAAGGTAGGCAAGACCGACCAAGTGATGCATGTAGTGGAAAGAAGTCAATAGACTCCAAAAAATACAACAGGGTCAGATGTGTGAGAACAAAGCAAGATTCGAAGACCAAAAGTTAGAAAGAGGCAGAGGCTGAAAAGTTGAAGTGGGTGACTAAGATTATCACATTCTTAGCCACTGATGGCGTGCACAGCAGCCCAACTTAACACAACAACCCAAATTTATGAATGTACGAAATACCATGGGGATTACAGAAGCAAAGGATTCAATTCGGATAAATTAACAAATCGTCTGACAATCCTTATCGCTTCTTTGACCACTCGATGCGTGTACTAAGGAGCCACAAACAAGCTATAGACAAGAAGCAAAGCCTGTCAAGGGACGACAGAGACTAAGAAGGGGAGAGTGTTGCAGAGAAAAGAGGCACAAAAAAGGAGCCCCAAAATTTTCAAATCAATGGCCATAAAATATCTTCTTTAAAATTCCCTCGAAACTATGTAATTGCACTAGAGGACTCCTCTAGATGCATAAGCCCCAAATCCTTGTAACATAATTCTTGTAAAATAGTAGGAAATTAGAGATTAGTCAATAAAGTGCCGGTCTCTTGTGTGAAAGGACCATTTTTAGGGCACATGTATATAAGTCACTTTGTGACCCTTTGTAAGGACTTTTTGCCATTGTGAAGAAGGAGAGTTGAAATTCGAATTTGCTTATTCCCTACTGATTTCCATCTTCTTTATGATCTTTTGTGTGTGTGTAATGCTTGAAATGTGTGTGTAGGACTGTTGTCTATCCCTTGCCATCACTTTGGAATTACTGTAGTGTGTGTGTGAACCAATACAAGTTGTGGAACGAGTGTAGGTGTTTCTTGCCATTCACTCTTTTGGCCATAACTTGAAGAGGAGTTATCAGATTTGAATGAAAATATGACCAATAGATGCATCTCATTGAGAGTTTCGAAAGGAATTTCCACTATTGGCCATATTCGGCGTTCGAAGCTAGGAGAAACATTCGAATTTGTGCTTATTGTTGTAAGTGGTATCGCGGCAAGCATTTCCAGAGATTAAGTGAGTTGGATAGGAAGTTTAGTCTTTTCACATGCATTGTAGCTTAGCCACTTCACTTTCCATCATGTGTGCACAAGTCTTCATACACTTGGTTTGTGTGGTTCTTCGGATTGATAATTAAACATGTATCGATCCATCACTATACGCACTTGTGGGGCAATTGAGATTTAGTCTCATCGACGCAAGTCCCTAAGGATTCATGAATTAGGTGCACACTATGCAAAAACTATGAATGATTCAACATGTGCAGTTGAAGATTCTCATGATATCTCATATGCAAAGCTTTGGCATGCACGCTTTGGTCATTTGAATTTTTCTAGTTTGTTACATATGCAAAAATCTAAAATGGTGTTTGCTCTTCCCAAACTTGAGGCACCTTGTAAACATGCATGTGAAGGCTATAAAAATTGTAGCATTCCTACCTCCCAAAAGATGGTTCAGTTCGAGCTCCTAATAAATTGTAGCTTGTTCATAGTGATGTCTATGGTCCTATGCACAAACCTTTGTATGGGAAATACCTTTGCTTCGTGACATTTCTTGAGGATGACTCCACCTGTGCATGGGTTTATCCATTGAAAGGAAAGTTCAAAGTGTTTATGTGATTCAAAAAAAATTTGGTTATGGCTAAAAATCTATTAGCATGTAAATTGGGCACCCTCTGTTCTAATTGGGGGGGGGATACATGTCTTTTGATTTTAATGCATTTCTACTTGAGCATGGCATAGAACATCAATGTATAGTGTTGTGTACACCTAAAAAAATGGAGTTGGTGAAAGAAAGAATAAGTCTCTCATGGAGATGATGAGTTTTATGGTCAAAAGTTAGGCTTTACCACATAGTTCTTTTCTTGAGGATGTTATGTGTCCAACATATGTACTTAACAGGTGTCCCACCAAAGCACTGCAATCGATCACTCCATATGAGGCTTGGCATGGTCACAAGACATCTATTGCTCATTCACTTGGTTGTGTCACATGTGCCTTAACAACAACGTAGGAAATTTGATGATAAAGTAGTGAAATGTTTTTATTTGGGTACAGTTGTAAAAGCAAAGGCTTTCATCTATATCATCCATAGACTAAAGTTATTTTGGCTAGTCGTGATGTTGTTTTTGTGGAAGATGTAGTTCAACCACTACTTTCACATTAACTTTAAAGATGTGTATAATACTGTTGCTCTAGCACAATGGTGAGGACCACGTTAAGAAGCTTCACCTTCCTAATGTCAATCCGCGGAAGAGGTAGGAGTGATATGAAGATCGTGAACGTGAGATGATGTGAGAGTGAAGGTGAGAAGCATCAAGATGCACACACACATACACACACACAATGAAGAGACAAGCAAGACATAATGGAAGGTGGGAAATTAGCTCTATTACTCAAGAACACTATTACAAGCTCAAAATAGCTCTAAGCTCACACTAACCAACCTCAAAAATGAGCTCTCTAGCTCTTTTTATAGTTTCTAGACTAGTTTTGACCGGTTTCACATCTAGTGACCGGCCTAGTTAAAAAATAGGTCCTAGATGCTATTTGGAAGGATAAACGGTGACTAAAAATAACGAAAATTGGTACGCGCATTCTACCTAAGCTCCTCAAGCTCGAGGACTCCTCGGCTTGCACAAAATGGAGCTATGGATTACAAAATGGGGTTTTCTATGTTACATATGTTACAATTATTGATAAAATCACTGTTGAATGTTTTGAAAAGTGATAAAAAACATATTTGTTTGAGAAATTGATCCGACTGGCTCCCTGCTCTGTCGTTACATGCTTCCGTGGTGTCTGTGCCTCTGGCTGCTTCCAACACCCCCCTCCCTCTCGCTTCTGTCGTCCTCGACAGATCCTTGTTGTGCGGTATGTCGGATGTAGTTGTGTAGGAGGTCGTGAGCGAGGGTGTGCTCAGATACTCGAATGCCTCGGGCTAGGTCTGCCTCGAGCTTCTCCCAATTAACTGGTTGTGGTTCATCTGATGGTGGGAGTCTGTAATGCGTGGAATACACCAACTGTTCACAGGCAAATAATTGCAATAGGTGGGTCGGCCTGCTGATGAACACTTCAGAGTGGTATTCCCAGAAACCGGTGGTGAAGATTTCTTCGAATGTTTGCTTGTAGCACGCCGGTAAGTACTTGACTCTGCAATGCCAGGCATAACACACCCGGAGCGATGGCGTCGTACTCATGTCATATGCGAGATCCAAGTTGCCATGCTCAAAGCCCGGGGTATTAACATGTGGTGCTTTGACTCGCCGGAAGAATTTAAATATCATTTGCATCATGTCAAATATCTTGACAGTCATATGCGCTGCTATATCATCCATATATCTCAAGCGAGGGAGCCAGTGACGAATCGTTGCCATCATGTAGCCAATTGTCGGTGATCCTGTAGGTGGCCTGAAATATGGGTAGTTCAGCCAGTCCTGGCACTACTTATTGTTTTGTACTTTGATCGCGAAGGCAGTCCAGGAGCGGCGATGTGGCACGGGTCCCCAACATGGGTTGTATTTTAAATGTAAAGGTGCCTTAACCCATGTGCTCATCATTTCAGGGTACTCCTGTAAAAGACGTGTACGCCAATCTAGTTGATAAATAGTGCCTTGTTGCGCATCCAGTGGCAAGTCTTCAAGCTCGAACTGAGTTGCATGTGATGGCTTTTTGCCAGTTCGCTTCTCTATGGCCAGCTGGTATTCGGCCATTAGCATGAAGTAAGGTTTGTATTGAAGCTCATGCCCGGATATGTACCTGCGTGGGGCCAATTGAGCAAAGTAGGGAGATTGCAAAATTCTTTCTTCGATCATGGCCATAGCATGTAGCTGGGCCTCGACTCTAGCTGAGTGCGTTGTTCCAATTTCCTCAATAGTCTTCATCCACGCGGGGGTCGGAAGTTCATACGTCATCTGGCCTTCAGCCGTGACACGTCCGCCTGGGATGGGTTGTGGCTCGTACGCTTCTTCAAATGTTTCCTCCACTGGAATGGTGACCGTTTCTTCTTCAGCTGAAAGCTCAGGTGGGGAATCTGGCCTTGGTGGCGCTTCATATACTGCAATCCTTGATTCAAGGGTCGATACCTGGGCCCGTAATGAGTTGAGTT
Organism: Ceratopteris richardii; assembly: GCA_020310875.1. Lineage (NCBI taxonomy): Eukaryota > Viridiplantae > Streptophyta > Polypodiopsida > Polypodiales > Pteridaceae > Ceratopteris > Ceratopteris richardii. The sequence goes on along the minus strand of CM035427.1, from coordinate 139,436,465 downwards.
CCTCTAGGAGGTCAGGAGAGGGGTCCACAGGTTCTGGTAATTCTGCTGCTACTTGTACTTGTTGTGTTGCCGGTTCTCTGAGCTGTAGTAGCTTGTGATCTTCCTTTAACTTCTGATGCTCTTCGTTCATCCGATCATAGTCCTCGAGCAGTCTAACATGGTCTTCTAGCAATATCTTCATTGCTTCGGATGGGATTGCCTTGAATCTGCTAGGACTTAAGGGTTGTTCTGGATGGTCCAATGCCGCTTCCAAATTCTCTCTATTCTGCTCTTGGAGTCTCTGGTTCTCCTCTTTTGCTGCAGCTAGGTGTCTTCTTAGTAAGCCCATGTTTCGTGTTAGCGTTGCATTGCGGACTGTCTGGGCTCTTAATAAATTATCCAAGTCAGCAGTGGCTTCCTTGGTCTTTTCTTCGCTTTCTAGCTCCAATTTGTGATATGCATCGCGTAATTCCTGGTAGCGGGTGTTCAGAGAGGCATTCTCAATAGACAATAAATTAAGCTGCGACTGTAAGTCATTGGTTGTCCTCTGCAGCTGCTGATAATTATCACCAAGAGATGTGAACTCATCTCTAACTTGCGTCATACACATGAACATCTGTCGAAATGCATTATCTACAGTGGGTGATAGTATTAACGGGGTGCTAAATGAAGATGCAGTTGGTGTAGATGCAACGGGAACGGGGAATGGGGATGGGAAGGTGGATGATGTAGTGATTGTTGAAAATTGTGATGTGCCTAAAAATGTTTGTGTCGGGAGTGAAGTGAGTGATGGTGCAGCGGGTGGTGAGATGTCCATGTCAGTGGACATATCTAGTGCGGTGACCGTGAATATTGGTGTGATCGTGGGTGCTCGTGCTGGTGTAAATACGGGATTTACAAAGGTTGAGGGGTAATTTACAGGGGGGCTGGCTGGAGCAGCTTGGTGGAAAGGGGAAAGAGGGGTTACAGTGGGTCAGGGAGGTGAGATGGGGGAGAAGGTTAATGGCGGGGGGAATGGGAAAAGGGGTCTTGGAGGTGTGGGGAAAGATGGAAAAGATTGATGAAGGAATGGGTTGGATAGAAAGGTGGGTGTGGGAGGGGGTAGACTAGGGTTAATGGGTGCGGGAATTGTGGGGTGAGTGGTCGTAAAGAGGGTTTCTGCAACACCACCGGCGAATGAAGATGTTGGTCTGGGGGAAGGAGGGTGAAGAGGGGAGGCTGGATGGACGGGTGGTGAGAGAGGAGCGGTTGGGGTGGTCGGTACTTCAGTGACTACTGAGGTTTGTACAGCTGTAGCGCGGGGTGGGGAATCTACAAAGATGGTTTCTACGGCCAATGAACTTTCGGGGACAAGGCGTGCCTCCCTGGCTTGTTCTGAAGATTGTGCTCCGGTTGGTACACGAATGTATTCGCCGGGCTTTGAAAGTAGTCGTACTCTGCGGGGGTCAAACTGTGGTAGTGGCTTTCTTTGCAAGTACCTAAGTGCTTCGTTGGAGCCTACTGATTTGACTAACTCGCGGAATCCTTTGATGTAGGCGTCTTCGAATCCACCTGTGACAAGTTCTTGTTCTATTATTTTTTGGCTCTCTTCCTCTGTCAGCTTCTTGCGTGCCCAAACTTTTTCCATGGTTCTATACAACTTCTTGATAGCCAGTGTGTAAGCTGCTACTTCGTAAGTTTCGTCTTCATGGGTACTTGTATCGCCATGTGTGTCTGTTTGTTGGCCTTGGCCATCTGTCTGTTCATGCTCTTGGGATTCCTGTGTTCCCTGGCTAGCTTCGTCGTCTCCTTCGTCGTCATCGGTTGCTGTCCTTTCATCATCAGAGCTGGACACGATCTGTCCTTGTGGCCGATCCCTGGGTGTGGTAGGGTAGCTAGGCCTTTCAAATTCTTGAGAAAACAAGTGTCCTGAATACTGGAACTGATTGGAGAATGCATCGGGCATCTCAAAATCAAAGGTTTGGTCCAGTGGCTCTGCTTGTCCTGGTTCTAAATGTGGTATTGGAAAAGAGAAAGCTTCCGCACCGATAGTGGTGGGAAGTTCAGCTGCTGTGGTGATAGGTTCTGTGGTTGGGGCTGCTTGGGGTGCGACCGTACTGGTGTTGCCTTCCGTTACCACTGGTCTAGATAACCGTATACGAATTGGTGGTACTGTGGGAGTGGCTGCTGTTGGTGACTGCTCTGGAGATGGTTGTGGCGAGGGTGATTCTGGGACTTGTAGGCACGGGATAGTACCTCTCATCCGCTTTCCGGCTCTGCCTTTGCTAGACTTTCTAGCCTTCCTAGTGGTGCCTTTAAATGCTTTCAGTTCCTCACTGGTCATGGCACGCTCTATGGGTAAGTCATATGCCAAGCACATATATATGATCCTGGTGAGGGCGCAGCACCCATTGATTACCTTCTTTCGCTCCCATCTATGTTGTGCCAAATAGAGTTGATCAATGATCCAGCTGGCTAGATCAACTGTTTGCGGTCCAGTACATGCTAAGTATAATCCAAACCAGATTCTCTTGTGGGGCATGGTAAAATGATCCTGAGCTGGGAAAGCAAAGTGCTGCATGCATATCCGTAATGGCTTAGAGAGCTCAGGTGTGGAGTGTGTGTTCCATGAATCTTGATGGCCGCTCTGATTAAATCCTTCGAAAGATAAAATCTTTTGTAAGGTGGATCATCCACTAAAGAAGGCAAAATAAAGGTTCCTGGGATGTCCTTATTCTCTGAGGCCAGCAAAGTGGTGATTAAGTAATAACACCTATAAAAGTCAGGTTTGGGTAGAGGATCACTGAAATACTCCGTGAAGCCGGCTCTAGCCCAAACATGAGTTAAGTCCTGGGTGTTCTGTAGGCCTTCGAATTCTCTTGAGAAGAATTGATACTTGCCCCATGTGCGGTCATCAAATGTCATATTTGCTTCAAAAATGAAATCAGCGTCTGCTAAGGGTCCTGCTAGGCCTTGAAACCAGTGAGAGTTAAGGTGTATCTTCTCTGTGTATCCCATAGGTGGGTTATCGATTGGCATGGGTCCCGAAAATCCTTGGAACTCTGGTGGTGGAGCGGTCGGGTGGGATTCTGCGCGTAAAACATTGAGGGGCACCGCAGCCACGCTGGGGACTGCTTCCGATGGTCCTGCTTCGGTTTGCATGATGACTGATGAGCTAATGGAAAAGATCTGCTACAAAAGATTAACACATTAGTATGGAAATTAATTATGATCCCATTAAGGTGAGACCGCAATCCCTTTCCATAACCGATGTGTAACCCGTGTAGCCAAGTGTCGTGAAGTGATTAATGCAATGATTATTTGCAAAAGTAATGGAGGTCTCTAGACACCTACATGGTCAGATTATGCATACATTTCTTGATGAGCCGTTATTATGCATGATGTGGGGTTTGGGTGTATGAATTTATACAAGGTTTGGTTGAGGGTGAATTAGTACAAGGGTGGAGTTTAAACGGGGTGGGAAAATTGTTAGATAATGGGGTACAAGAAGACGTCTGGATATGTTTCGGTATCCATTTCCTAAGAGTCTTTGAGTGGGTGTTATGTTTCTGCTGAGGTACAAAAAGTGGTATCGGGTTTGGTGGTATTGAAGGATGAAAAGGTTTCTGAGGGGTATATATTACATGGCTTGAGGGTTGGGCCATAATACAGTGTTTGGGTACCCAAATCTGCATGGGTGTGGGTCTATGGATAAGATATTTCTTGGCGATCCAAATCTGTCGAGTACTGGTACGTGTAGAAGAAGATCGAGGGGACTTTGGATGCGAACTCTGCTTCTGTTGCAACTTTATCCTGTTCTCGTCTGTAGTGTTGCCAATAGCCTGTGGTTGCTGTTCTTTTGGCACCCATATTTGTTTTGTGCCACTTGTTCTGTGATGTTGATACTGCTGTTTTCCTTGCGTTGTCTGGTGTTGTCGTCGGTCTGGGTTCCTCTATTGTGGTTGACTCCTTCGTGGTTGGGTTTGAGAGGTCCATTGGACGCTCTGCTTTGGAAAAGAAGGGAGATCCAACACTTGCGTGACCTGCCCATTAGGAAGTGATTCGTTATTTATCTTTAATCTAGGCCAGTCCGCAGCAAGTTTGGAAGGATGAGCACCGCAGGGTGTTGTGCTCATTTGGCCGCTGATGCAACCCACCTGACCGCTGATTGTGTCCAACTGCCCTAGCGGTTGGGTAGCCGCCCCTTCTAGTTTGCAAGAAGCCCCAGGGAAGATCTCCTGCCGTTCTTTTGATTGACAATTGTCCCTAGCCAAGCCCAAGTGGGTTGGTGTAGACGTAATGTGACTGGTCTGACCCAAGATCTTCCGGTCTTCCATCGCATGCGTTTCATAGGGTCTAGGGTTACAAACCTCAATCGGAATGCCGTTAGGGAAGTCAAGCAGTATCACTCGCTTCTGTTCTAAGGTTCCAATTTGTAAGGAGCCTTGTCTAAGATTTAGGTCCACTTAGTGATCGTATAGCCAATCTTGGCCAAGGATTAGGGGTTCTATCAGGTCGTCATCATGGCACACTAGTAGCTTCGCTGTCATGGTCACATCCTTAATGAGGATAGGAAGGTCCACCTCACCCATGCAAGGGGTTTCCATGCCTCCTAGGCCTATGAGGTATGCCTCAATTGGCCGCATTTCTATGCCTGAATCCTTATAGTGGGACCATCTAATAGCACTAGTCGCAGCACCTGAGTCAATTAAAGCCCTGAGCTATTGGCAAGGGTTGCCGTGCTCTAGCCTGACTGTAATGAATGGTCTCCTGTCCACTATACTAGGATGAGTGGTTGACTTTACTTGACACATGGCCATGGGATAGCTGGGTGTAGTTTCCAGATGGTTATAATGTTCTCTCCCTAGTCCTTGTCTTCTTAACTTCATGCGTTTGATGTGTTCTATTGCTTCTGCCTGAGCTTCCGCTCGTATTCTATTTTCTTCCTCCTTACGCTTCTTTGCCAACGTGAGTCGTCTAAGCATATCCTCAGTAAGAGGTTCTTGATATAACTTGACTCTACAGCCACTAATGTAATTAGGCATTATATCTCCTTCTAAAGTGGCTAATTGTACTGCTCCACTTGTTGAGAGTCTTCTAATGATCATAGGTCCATAACCTCGCTTTTCTAACTTACGTGCGTGTTGTTTCAGCGTATATACTAGAACTAAATCTCCTTCTTTTAGGCCTTTATCCTTCACATGTGCATCAAAATATGCTTTCTGTCGCTTCTTCGCTGCATATATTCCTGATACTGCCTTTAACCTGGTTTCACCTAATCGTTCCAAGTCCATTATTCTCGCTGATAATTCATGGCCGATCCACTGATGTTCTTGTGTAACCTTAAGGGTCGGTATCAAGAAGTCCAAAGGAAGCACAGCATTCTGACCAAAAACCATCTGAAAGGGAGTTGCATTGAGTACGGTCTTGTAGGCCACTCGATATGCCCAAACAGCGTGGTGTAACTGTTTGTCCCAATCTGAACGTTTGTTGTTCACGAGTTTCGTCAGTACGTTACAAAGGATCTTATTAGTGCTTTCAGCCTGACCATTGGCCTGAGGATGATATGGTGCGGATTTCTTGTGAATCACCATAAAATCCTGTAACAAATAATCAATGACTTGGTTTAGAAAGTGAGTGCCTCGATCGCTCACTAACTCTATAGGCAGTCCATATCTTGTAAAGACATTTTCAAATAAGAATTTTGCAGTTGTGTGTGCATCATTCTTTTTTGTGGCTTTTGCCTCTACCCATTTCGTCAGATAATCTGTGGCAACAATAATGTATTCCGCATGTGTACCTTTTGCAGGGGGGTTAATGGGTCCTACAAAGTCTCTACCCCACTTTGAAAATGCACGTCCGCCCATCATGGGTTTCAATGGCATTTCATCTCTGCGAGTAGGAAACTGAGTTCTTTGGCACACATCACATCTCTTTACATAGGTATGGGCATCCATGTGAAGAGTGGGCCACCATAATCCTGCAAAGAGGATGGCTTTGATTATCCTATCGGGTCCAAAATGACCTCCTGCAACACCTTGGTGTGCAGTCTCTAGTATGCTCAGATAATCGCTCTCATGAACACATTGTCTTAGATATCCATCTCGTCCTCTTTTGTATAGGTTATCGCCAATAAGTGAATAATCTTGAGCTTCCTGCTCTAGACTACGTTGTCGAGCTAAAGTCATTCCTTGAGGGAATGTGTTCGTCCTCAAGTATGTCACTAATTGTTCACTCCAGTCTGGTGTGAGAGACACATGATACAATGTAGCATGCTCTACTGGTGGTCTTTCACAACAAACGTGGCATTCCTTACACAACTTGTAGACATCTGCTTCCATCGTAGGCCAATATACTCCTAATCTATGCAGAGTCTGTAATGTTCGATGTTTTGAATGATGTTGCTTTAGTGCACCTACATGTGCTAATTGCAACCAATCAGCATGTTCTGATTCATCTACACAACAAGCAAGAATCTTTTGATTACCCTGTTTATATATGCTTCCTGCTATTATTTGGTATCTCTGAGACCTGGTAATCTCTCCTTCTTTGATCTTTATCCTAGGATTCTTGGGTCCATATGTGAGAATAGGGACTATAGGCTTAGCCCATTCTGGTGCTATCTCAAGGTTAAACAAGTATGCATCTGGTAGTTCATCCGCTATTCCTTGAGGAGCTTCTCCTGAGGTTAATCTCGAAAGGTGGTCAGCTCTAAGATGGGTCTTTCCTTTCCTGACTACGACTTCAAAATCATATTCCATGAGTAATAGAAACCAACGTATCAGTCGTCCGGTGTTACATGGTTTGTTGACTAAGTACAATAGTGCTTGATGATCTGTAAAGAACTTGAACTTGTTGGCCAACTAGTAGTGCCTAAACTTCTTTACTGCGTAGATCATCCCTAATCCTTCTCGTTCCGTCGTGGTGTAATTTCTTTCTGCTGCGTTCAATTGTCTACTAGCGTAAGCTATGGGGAGATCTATGTTACCTTCATTCGTGGGTTGTGCTAACACACATCCTATGGCATAATTGGATGCATCCACATGTACATGGAATGGCTTACTCCAATCTGGGGTAGTCAATATAGGTGCTGAGCACAAACGTCGTTTAAGTTCATTGAATGAATCTTCACATTCATCTGTCCATTCAAAGTTGGTTAAAAGAGAGTACAAAGGCTTGGCTATGATTGCATACATGTGTATGAATCTCCTATAATAACCGCAATGGCCCATAAATGCTTGTACCTCTTTCACATTAGTTGGTCTAGGTAAGTCTGCAATTACCTTCACCTTTTCCTCATCCGTAGAGATTCCATTTTTTGACACAATGTGTCCTAGAATTTTGCCTTGTCTGACCATGAAAACGCACTTTTCTGGGTTCAAACAAACCTGATATTCTCGACATTTGTCAAATATTTGCCTTAACTCTGGGATATGCGTCTGTCTTACATTTGAATGAGCACATAAGTCATCGACATAAACTTCCAAACTCTTGCGTAAGAATTCCTTGAAAACATGACACATGAGTCGCTGGAAAGTGGCGGGTGCATTTGTTAAGCCAAATGGCATCACACGAAATGCAAATATGCCCCATTCAGTGGCAAATGCCGTCTTGTGTTGATCTTCTGGAGCAATGGCTACTTGATTATAGCCTGAAAAACCATCAAGAAAGCTGTAAACTTCCTTGCCCGCAACTCTTTCCAATAGATGTTCTGTGATAGGAAGAGGATAACTGTCTCTAATTGTGGCGGCATTAACTTTTTTAAGGTTAATACACACATGCAATTTTCCATTCTTCTTGGGCACAACCACAATGGGGGATACCCATTCGGTATGCTCAATTTCGTAAATGAATCCTGCTTCTATCAAGCGATCTATCTCCTCTTTAATCTTCGCAGCGTAGTTATCATTATACGTGTACGGTTTCTGTTTTGTTGGTTTTGCATCTAGAGTCATAGGGATTCTATGAGAACATATATCTGGATCTACTCCTTTCAAATCTTTGTAACTCCAGGCAAAAACATCTCTATATTCGCGCAATAGGGCAACTAGCTCTTCTTCTTCTTCCTTCGTCAAATCATGCCCTATGTATGTACATTTTTCTTCTTCTCCTTCTATGGCAACTATTATTTTCTTGGTTTTCTCTCGGTTATCATATACTTGTCCGTCATTCGCCTTTCTCTTAGGCATTCGTACCATGATTCTTCTATCTTCGATTTCATATTTCTTGAAGTTCTCGGGTACTTCAAATAAAGATTCTTCTTTTTCTGACATGGTTTCTTTCTTCTTTCTTTTCTTGCCTTCACTCTTGGTAGTCACTTCCATGGCTAACCTCACCTCATTCGTAATTTCCTCGTGTCTCTGAGTGTGAGTCTCTACCTCGAAAAAATATTCTTCCTCTGATGCAAAGGGTGGGTCCATGATAATTGATTCTAAATCAAAATCGCTTGCATCCTCAAATGCATCAGTGTTAGGTTCACATTCTTCTAAAATTGCATCGCCCATGATTGGCTCTATCGTGAAAACTGAAATGTCATAGCCATCCTCGTCACAGTGGGGTGTCCATTGTTCTTCATTGATGGCTACATCCATGGTTGCTAGGATTTCTGCCCAACCATGGGGTTCAAACTCTTCGTCTGGGAATACTACAGGTGCGTAAGCTGGATCTTGAAGGGTTCGTGGATTTTGTTCTGCACCTAAGGTCCTGGCTTCTATCATTTCTTCTTCTTGTTTGACTACTTTACACATCCATAAATGAGTATCCTCATGCAACCAAGAAGGATCTGATTCTAATGAGTGCACGGATTCCGTCTCTACTGGTGTCTTATGGATGGTATTCCATTGTATTGGGGGTACATCTCTATGTGAATAGTCCTTAAGATTGACTTTGGTAGTCACTCCTAAATGTTGCAAGTACAAAGAATTAGTTCCCCAATCTTGTACAATTTGCAACTGACGCATGAATGGTCGTCCCAATATCATCTCATAAGCATGGTTTTTTGCAAAGTCACAAATGGCAAAGGTATGCTCAAATTCTACACCACAAGTGGTGAGTGATATGCCTTCTAGTAAGCCTAATGGTTTTTCTATGTGTCCATCAGCCATTTGTAGCTTCATCCTGGTGGGTCTTAATGTTGGCTTACCCCAACGTTTCCATAAAGCGGTGGTAGCGATGGCTACTCCGGCTCCTGAATCTAAGATGGCTTTCGTGGTGTAGCCCTGATGGGTTATCGGAAGATAAGTGTTACCTTCCTCTCCTTCGCTTACATCTCCGATCTTTTCTACGGGTATCTCTGGTACCTTCTTATGTGATCCTATTTGTGAGGGAGTAGTAGCAAGCTCAGGGAATTGATTTGCTACATGTTTCCACAATTCTGGTTTTACCTTCAACAACTCCTCTAGAGTGAGATTACATTGTATTTTAGTGCTCTTGATCACTTCCGTGTTTCTAGGGATTACTGATTCTTCATTCCTCACTATTATAGTGGGTGCTCTCATACTAATAGACTTTGCCTCCCAAGGTCCTGTGAACTGAGGTAATTCTTGTAACGAATTAGATTCAAATCTGGTGTTTTCACTCAGTTGTTCTTCCTCTACACCATCGTAAATAGAGGGAATGTCTTGGGGAAATTGTTCCTGCAAGTCGTCTATTTCTTGAATAGGAGGATGGGTTCCTTGTTCCTTTCTCCACTTCTCTTCTTGTATTTCTCTCAAAAATTCATGTGAGTACCTATGTATGGAAGATAGGTTGTCTTGACTTTCTGTATTGGGTACTTGAGACAGGGATGGTGCATTCCTTTCCTGTGTCTCTGGGACAATAGGGTTCCTAGGCTGATCCTTTTTCTCTTTGCTCTCTATCAAATATTCTAGCCTCTCCATTAGTCCTTGAAAGTGTAATTCCGGTTTTGCCATGTTATTCCAATTAAGATATCTAGAGGCTTCGAACAAAGCTTGTGCTAGTTCTACCATCTTCATGCAAAGTTTAGTTCTCTCAATTTCTAGATCAACTCGAGGGTAGTTTTTACTCATTTCCGCTACCTGAGGTCCCTCTTTTAATCTAGCCTGATATGCACGAAACATCATGTCTAGATTTTTTGGTATGGGTTCCGCTAAAACTGATCCTGATTTCTGAGCTGGATTCTCTTGATTCAATTCCTGTGAAGTCAATTCTTGGATTTTGGCTCTAGATTCCTTTAAACTTCCTTCCAACTCAGTTATCTTTTTACTCCACTTTCTCTTTATCCTTTCTCTAGAATCTTTCCAAGATTTTGTCTTTTTACTGCTAGATTCTGCAACTTCACTGCTTCCGACTACTTTCTCTTGATTAAGATGTTGGTTCTGTAAGAGCGCCTGGGCTCTTGTTATAGCTTGGATAGGCACGTATGTAGGGTTGGATCCATCTGCGTTATTTACAATACCTATCACATTGATCGGTGTCACATTCGAAGCGTTAACTGGATTCTTGGGGCAATCTTTGATTATGTGCTCTTTGCCACAATCGGCACAAAAGCCTTGGATGTTATAGTACTGTGATTGTCCTGCTATTGGGGGGATGTGGACAATCCTTTATGAAGTGATCTCCTTGGCACCTAAAGCATGGTCCTCTAGGGCCCTGTGGTCTTTGTTGTCTCAATTGGGGCCGTGGATTTGGGTTTGTGTACATCACATGAGCGTAGTCGGGCTCCCAACTAGGTTCCACTGGTGGACTATCATAATGATATGTCTCCACGTGTTCTGGTGACTCTGTGTAATAAGCGGGTGGACTATCTACATGTGTAGAGTCAAAACTGTTTGAGTGTGGGTCACCCTCTGTGATCAAAGGTGAAGAAGGCACTAAAGCCCTACTTAGATTCTCTTCTGCAGCAGCGTATTTGACTGAGATGACATTCGCTGGTGGGGGTGGCTGCTGAGCTAAGACAGGTTGAGGTCTCTGTTGAGCCTGGTATGGGTAGTTCTGAGGAGGCCTATAGTAATAGGGCTGAGCATTGTATTGGCCTTGATACCTATCTGGCTGCGGGTATGCTTGCGGGTAGTTCTGTCTCACGGTCTGCTTGTTGTATGGGCAGTCCTGAGCCGTATGATTCGTCTATCTTCTCTCAATTGTACAGTATTGGCCACTAGGGTTGGCTTGAGGTTGTGTTGTATTGGGACACACATTTGCCATATGGTCACCACCACAGGTGTAACAACGCTTGTTTGTTAGCACCCTAGGTTTGCTAGAAACTCCTAGTTTCTGGGCCACTTTTTCTGCAAGGTCTTCTATTGAGCTAGACAATTTTGTGGATGCTATAGATGAACAGTCTGAGTCCTTATAGACCTTTGAGAGTTCCAACTCGTCTCCTAAGTTGTCATCAATGTCTATACAAATTCTTACACATTGCTCTAGCGTTCTGGGTTCTTTTAAGTACACATAGGAGCGTAGTTTAGAGCTCAACAAGCCGTCTAAAAACAATGACACTTGCTTGGCTTGTGAGGGTAGCTCTTGCATTGGACATCGTTCAACATATTGTCTAAACCTACGTCCTGCCAGTCTTACTGTTTCCTGAGGGGTCTGTTTAAAGCTATGAATCAACGAAGACGTGTCATGTCTAACCCCACTTTTAGAGAATTCGGTGATGAATGACTCTAAAAAGTGATCGATGTCTCTAAATTGCCTTTGTTGCAATGGTTGGAACCAAGTTAAAGCTGTATTCTTTAACGTTAGTCCAAATGCGTTGTATTGCGTGAACATGTCTTCAACTTGTTCGGCTCTTAGTACTTGCTTGAATTCTGCGACATGGTCATAGGGATCTCCTGTCCCATCAAAGTAATTTTTCATGGATTTCACTAACTGAGTGGGTCTCAATATTCTTGCGTGTTCACGTGGTCTAGGTAGAGGAAAATCATCTCTACCACCTAGTATTCCATGATCTCTTTGTCTATCTGCTCTATTAGTGTCCGTGGTTGTTCTATCTCTCCCTATGGGATGAGTGAAGCTTACTTTCGGTCTCTCTTTATTTTTTTCTCTTTGATTTCCATGGGCTGAGGATGTTCCTGCCCCTTGTTGACTTGTATTCATGTTTGTTCTAGATGGAGGGAATACCAATTCACCTCTCCATGTGTATGTGTTTTTAGCGCGGTCAGGCACCACAAAGACTCTTTCTGAAGTCTCATCCAGGTATACAACCTTTCCAGGTGTATCCGGGTCCTTGAACTCGTATATAGTGATGATACCTACCTCACTAAGTATTTCGGTCTTGTATCTCCAAAAGGCTTCATCAGTTTCTTTATTTACAAACAACTCTATGCTTCTGTTGTCCTGAGGGATCCAGTCTGGGATTAGTACTTGTGTCAGTACAGATTTCCCTCTAGGTGTTCTAGGCTCTTCTAATGGTTCTTTTCCTTGAGATTTTGTTTCCGTCTGTGGTTGAATCACGCCAAACTCGTTGGTATTGTTTGGCTGCGTACTTAAGATGTACATCGTTCCTTCCTTGTCTATGTACGCGTCTCTCTCGAATTTCACCACTGGACGTTCCAATCCAATGGGTTGATCGGGGTTGTGCATTTGCACCACTTGCCTTCGCAAACCATCCTCATAGATGCGAGCACCTAAGCGGTTGGTTTGGAGAAACTCTAGTTGTGTTCTATAGTGTCCTTCTAGTTTTTCTAAATAGGCTACATTCGACCCTCCTTCTGGTTTTTCTGTGCTAAATGCCATTTCTGAATCACTAGTATCTGAGCTCTCGTAGGGATAATTACTATTCAATTGCTGAGCCCACGATCGTGCAGTAGTTCTTACACTTGCCTCTGAGGATCTAAGGCTTCTCCGGTCTGACTTGCCTATATGTTTGCCCGATCTAAGGTTCATTAATTTTCTTCCTTGCACACTCGGTACTTGCTCAGATCGTCAATGATTCTTTGTTATTACTGTCTAGATTCTTTTTAGATCTCTTTAGATTCTTTTCTTAATGTATGCGTCAGGAATTCGACTTTTCGTTATAATTTTTGAGTTCTCGTTCTGTCAGACTTATGTTCTTTCCTTTAGGTTCTCGTCACACACACCTTTACTTGTAGTCTTAGACTTGAAAGAATTAAATATCTTGAACTTGAGGCGTTCCTATCGTCGTTAATCCACAACACTACCGTTTAGCCTAAGCTAAGAATTGACTGAGGGGGTTGAGTAATCTTCCAACCTCGAGTCCGCTTTTCTGGTTGCTCTGATGCCCAAGAAGCCGTGCTTCCCAAGCTTTATGCCCTTCACTTCCTTGCCTTGGTTGCCCTTGATTTCCCTTGCTAAACCTGGAAAAATCCAATATTAGACCAATTCACAGTTGGATGATCAAGCACTTGAGTATATACACCTTTTAAGTCCCTTCCCTTTTGCCCAACTTTTCAATGTTTGCCCCCTGGCTTTCTAGTCCCAAACTAGGTCAACCTCAAAATAGCTTATCTAAAAATAGACATATCCTTTAAGAAAAAAACAGTTGAGGTCACGTAGTACTCGTCACGAGCTTTCTAATGAGCTATTAAGCTCAAAAAACGGACTTCGGATGAAAAAGTTATGACCGTTCAGGCCCTGGGGGGTAAAAACTGACAAATAGGTTTTTCTCCAAATATGAGCTAAGGGGTCTCCTATGAGTCTAATCACCCAAAAATTTCCCAAAAATAGCCCCAAAATTGGCCAAAAATTGAAACCCTAAATTTTGCGATGGGGGTGCACAATCGCGATGGTCTGAGACAATCGCGATGGTCTGGGACCGTCGCGATGGCGTGAGGGTGCACCGTAGCGATGGCGTGAGGGTGCACCGTCGCGATGGTCTGAAAGTGCACAATCGCGATGGCCTGAAATCGCACCGTCGCGATGGCGTGAGAATGCACAATCGCGATGGCGTGAAGTTGCACCGTCGCGATGGCGTGAAACTGGACAATCGCGATGGCGTGAAACTGGACAATCGCGATGGCGTGAAATTGCACAATCGCGATGGCGTGAAGTTGCACCGTCGCGATGGCGTGAAGTGGACAATCGCGATGGCGTCAATCAACGGTCAACGTGGACAATCGCGATGGTCCAAAGTGAACCGTCGCGATGGTCTGAACGCGATGGCGTGAGCCAATCACGATGGTCTGAGCGCGATGGCGTGAGCCACTCACGATGGTCTGAGCGCGATGGCGTGAGCCAATCGCGATGGTCTGAATTTTTGAAGTGTCGCGATGGTGTGAGGGTGTCGTCGCGATGGTCTGAAGTGCACCGTCGCGATGGTGCACCGTCGGCGCGATGGCGTGAGCCAATCGCGATGGCGTGACACAATCGCGATGGTCAGAGACCGTCGCGATGGTCCGGCCAAGCCGTCGCGATGGCGTGAGCCTATCGCGATGGTGTGACACAATCGCGATGGTCAGAGACCGTCGCGATGGTCCACCAAACTGTGATTTTTTGAGATGCAGCTATGGATTCCTACACACGCAGGGGTCGCCTACACGGTGGTGAACTCGCCTTCCTCAAAATCCGAACTTTGCAGACCATCGCGATGGTCTGACACAGTCGGAAATTTCTGACAGAAACTGAAGTTTTTACCTTTTTGCAGCCTTCCTGATGCACTGGAGCTCTGTACCTGCAAGAAAACTCAAGAAAACAAAAGCACACACAAGCACAAAAGCTCTCTCTCACTCTCTTGCATGCACAAATGAGGGGAAATGAGGAGAATGGGTGGATATGGTGAATTTTCAGATTTTTTTTGGAGATGAAGATGATGATGCGGTGATGAAGATGGAGTGTGGGGGAGGTGAAAAACACTAAAAACTAAGTAAAAACAACAACAAAAACTAAAATTTTTACCTTCCAATGCCACTTCTTGCTATACTCTTACCATCACACATTTGTCCTAGACTCGATCCCCGGCAACGGCGCCAAATTTGGTGTTGCTCTAGCACAATGGTGAGGACCACGTTAAGAAGCTTCACCTCCTTAATGTCAATCCGCGGAAGAGGTAGGAGTGATATGAAGATCGTGAACGTGAGATGATGTGAGAGTGAAGGTGAGAAGCATCAAGATGCACACACACATACACACACAATGAAGAGACAAGCAAGACACAATGGAAGGTGGGAAATTAGCTCTATTACTCAAGAACACTATTACAAGCTCAAAATAGCTCTAAGCTCACACTAACCAACCTCAAAAATGAGCTCTCTAGCTCTTTTTATAGTTTCTAGACTAGTTTTGACCGGTTTCACATCTAGTGACCGGCCTAGTTAAAAAATAGGTCCTAGATGCTATTTGGAAGGGTAAACGGTGACTAAAAATAACGAAAATTGGTACGCGCATTCTACCTAAGCTCCTCAAGCTCGAGGACTCCTCGGCTTGCACAAAATGGAGCTATGGATTACAAAATGGGGTTTTCTATGTTACATATGTTACAATTAGTGATAAAAATCACTGTTGAATATTTTGAAAAGTGATAAAAAACATATTTGTTTGAGAAATTGATCCGACTGGCTCCCTGCTCTGTCGTTACATGCTTCCGTGGCGTCTGTGCCTCTGGCTGCTTCCAACAAATACTTTGTTGCCTCTTTTTACATATGGATAGTCAAATGTTGGTCCAAATGAGGTAATTTCTTAGCCTTTACATGTTCCACATGATGATGCATATCATTCTATTTCTTATGTACTTTTGAATTATGCACTTGTTGATGAGAGGTTTGGCATAGAAGAGGATAAAACTATGTCTAAATGATGTAGTCTCAGAGAGATAAACAAATTAGATGCACCTTTGTCATATCATACCTATCTAGGATCTCATAGTGCTTCCTTTGAATTAGATTGCTATGCAATGGTTGCCTCTAGTCTTTGTGATGAGAATAAGCTTGTTTCTTTTTATGAACCACAAAATTTTAGGAAATTGGATGGCTAATATGCAATCAGAATATGATGTTATTATGAAGAATGGTACTTGTTCTTTATGTGATTTTCTTCCATGAGAAAGACCATTGAAACTAAATGGGTATACAAGTTGAAACGTAAGCCTAAAGGAACACTTGATCGGTATAAGGCTAGGCTTTTTGTTAAAGGTTTTACTCAAGAGAGAGGCATTGATTTGATGAGACCTTTGCTCCCACATGTCAAATGATAAATCTTCATAGAATTCGTGCACTTGCAGCTCATAACAATTGGAATGTACATCAGTTGGACATTAGAACTATATTTTTGAATGGTGACTTACATGAAGAAGTGTATGCATTACTTTGTGATTTTGTGCAAAAAGGGCATGAAAACAAAGTGTGTAGGTTGAAAACAGTATTATATGGTTTGAAGCAAGCACAATGTGCTTGGTATAAAAAGATGCACATCTACTTGATTGCACATGGTTTTGAGAACAATCCAATTTAGAGCACCTTATATGTGAAGCATGTAGATGATGTACTTTGATCATTGTTGTATATGTTGATAACATGCTACTCACTAGTCCTAATGAGAAGCACATTGCTGAATTTGAGTCTGATTTGCATGTCTCTTTTGAGATGTCAAATTTGGGTCATTTGCATCATTGTTTGGGCCTTGAGTTTATGCAAGTTGATGGAGGAATATTTTTGTTTCAAACAAAATATACTAACACATTATTATACTATTTTGGCCTTGAAGATTACGAACCTTTGCTACTTCCATGGAAATAGGTTTATAATTGAGTCTTCATGATGTTGGAGATGCATTTGGTGTTGTTCTCTATTAGCAGGTTGTTGGATGCTTGATTTACTTGTGCATAATGCAGCCTGATATTCTATTTTTTGTCTCCCAAATGAGTAGGTTCATGCATTATGCAGGTAGTTAAGTGCATATTTTGTTATTTTAGTGGTATTCTACTACTTGGATTTTTTTATCCCAATAGGCGATCATTATTGCTAGGTTTTCATGCTTTTTCTAACTCACTGGGCTAGTTTCTATGACAATCATGCATCCACCAATGGTTTTTTCTTCATGGTTGAGCAAGAAGCATATCATGGTTGAGCAAGAAGCATCCTACTAAGGCCACTTCTAGTTTTGAGACTGACTATAAGGTAGCTTTCATAGCGAGTGTTGAGTGTGTGGCTCAAACATCTTTTGTCTGATTGGGTGTTGCTCACTCTTCTACCACCACCATCTCCACTGATAGTTAGAGTGGATTGGAAGTTGCAAGGGACCTTGTGTTCCATGCTTGCACAAATCACATTGAGGTGCACTATCATTATTTCATGGAGAGGTTCTCTGCTAGAGAAATTAGTTTGGCTTATGTTCCCACACAAGACAATGTTGTAGAACTTTTCACAAAGGTTCTGCATAGGGAGAAGTTTTTCACAAAGCTTTGGGGTTACTTTCTTTTGTGGATTTATTTCTTTCCACAAATCTTGGAACTTCCTTATACATGAGTCCCAACTCCTTGCTCATTGCATCGCTCCCAAGGATGTTTTTTCTCTCGACTTGTATATATACTTATAACCCTAATAGGTGACTTATGTTTGTACATTCACTTGGTAATAATGCATACTATATTGATTTGTACTTCAAGTTTCTTCTTCTTCTTTGTGTTATTTGTGTACTTCCACGGACCTTGAAATCTAATAGAGTCAACTCAACTAGATGCTTCTAGAAGGCTCTAGAGCTCTTGGGGCAAAACACCCTCCCAAAACTCTCGTAGGCATTGAACCCAAGGCCTCTCCTTCCCATCCATTTGACTTAACCACTAGGCCAAGATACTTGTTTGTTTTAGAGGGCACATGAATGTAAACTTAAGTCTTATTTTGAAACTTTGGCCCTACACAAGAATGAATAAATGATTTTGATTGTACTATGGTCGATTCGAATCAACATTTACTTAATTTTATGACCTGAATAGTGGACTGCATTTACCAAAGGATCTTTAAAATCTTCGATAGAATGTCGGGTGAAGTGTTTCATAGACTTGTGGTCATACTTTACTTGTACTAGGCCAAAGATAAAAGTGGATGGATTCTTAGTTTTCTTGCCGCCCTCCCCATTAGAGGATTTGAGTTCGAATCCTCCTTATTGTAGGGTGCTAAGAGGCTTCACATCTCTCTTTTCCTGCACATGCAAAATTATCATCAGAAAGGAGAGAAAAAGAACTTGTGGGATTTCTCATGAAGAAGAGTAGAACACATGCAAATAAGGATAAATATTATGGATGAATGGAGAAATGGAAATGAAATTTCTTTCATTCTCTTGGACAAGATGATCTCCATACAAGGTCTTCATAGATGCTCAACCTAAGAGCTCTGATACTGATGTGAATAATTGGAGCATTAGGAGCACCACATCCTAGAGAGATGGCTCTTCCCAACCTTATGCCTCTACATATAAATCTCTCCAAGGGACTTCCCTTTGTGGTAGGTTGATACTATCCATCCAAGTGTTGTCCAATTAACTACATGTGCTCTAAGTGTCCTAGTTAACTAGCGTTAAATAAATTGGATGCCTCTAGAAGGCTTTAGAGCTCTTGGGGCAAAATACTCTCACATCACTCTTATAGGAGTTGAAACGAAGTCCTCATTCCCATCCCTGACTTAATCATTAGGCCAAGGTACTTGCTTGTTTCAAGGACAACTTGAACCTATGCTTAAGCCTAATCATGATACTTTGGCCCTACACAAGACTTCAAGAAGTCATCTATTGATCTACTCCACCCAAGGCTATCATTGGATAGCTCATACATGAATTTTCAATAGGTTTGTTCTCCTATGAAATGATGCAACAATGATGCACCATGATAGAATCTCCTTCTCGAGCATTCCATGAAGATAATCTCACAGTAGAGAAAATGGCTCTAGGTGTTGCACACTATACTCTACACAGGGCTTGTAGAATATGCAGAAAACACATAGTACACAGAGAGCACGAACACAAATTTCTTGGGTGTTACAAATGGGACCAAACTTACAATTTTTGGCTGATCAAACCACTACATGTTTTATTAAAGAACATATAAAAAAGTGTCTGATGGACATTTGGCCTTTCACATGGACACTAAAGATAACAATCTCCCACTAAAGGCCAATATGGCAAAAGTGACTATGGGGGAAAAATGAAGAATGATAAAAAATGGTTGAGTGTAAGTATACAAACTATACCTCCCACTTGATGGGAATGCTACATAGTTCAAGTGACAATAGTGTTGAAAGTCATCCTCTGGTAGTGCTTTACTCAAGGCATCTGCAACATTATTGTTGATATATTTTGGTAGTGATGTATGTGAACACACTTAGAACTACCGGGGCACTTCTTTCCCTCTTTAGGAGGTTTTTTTCCCTCGACTTGTATATATGGATATAACCCTAATGGGTTACTCATCTTTGTACATTCACTTGGTAATACATTATGTAGTGTGTGTTCTGCTCCAAGCTTCTTCTTCTTCTTCCTTGTGTTGTGTATGTGCTTCTACAGACCTCAAACTCTAACAATTGGTATTAGAGCAGGCCTTCATATCTAGGGCATCATCGATACCCCTCCGGTTATAGTCTCAAAATTGCATGGAAATTGGTGAGCATACTCAAGGTGATTGGGAGTTCAAAATAGCTTTTTTGCGTTGTGTCAAAATTTTTATCTGAGCTTGTTTCCACCTTCGAATGCACTATCACAATGCTTGTGTAGTAAATTTTATCCTTTTATGCCAAAGATATGTACAAGTTTTGGTTCGTCAATGCAACCACCTCAAAGTCTGCTATAGGTTTAGTAGATCTCGATGGGGTAGTTTAGTTCAACTTTGTGAGATACATTTTTTTTTTTGCATAAGGGTATTTTAATCAGTGGCCATGGCTAAAAGTAATGACGTTATCCATATGTTGGCTATCGAGGACAAGTTGGATGATATTAATTACCCGTTATGGGCATATATGATGCATCATGTATTGGTAACAAAAGGGCTATGGCTTATTGTGCGACGTGTTGAAAAACAACCTACTACACATGCAAATACATTTATTGAAGGTGATGCAGATGATGTGGAAGATGAGGATCTTCCAATTCTTGTTCGTGGTGTGATTCTTGCTCCAACTTTTGCAGAGAAACTTTCTTAAGATGGAAAAGATTCTCAAGCACATGCATTGGTAACTTTGTCTATCAAATGTGCCATTATCCCTCACATTCACTCTTATAAAACACCAAAGGATGCTTGGGATACACTTACCACTTTATACCAAGCAAGAAATGAAATTACCTACAAAAATAGTTGGAAAGTGAGCATATGAATGAAGGAGATTCTATCGATAGTTTTTTGACAAAGATCAAAGATTTGAAGGAGTAGATGATATCTGTTGATGAAGTCTTACTGGATAGTTCACTTGTGTAGACTGTTCTTAACGGTCTTCCTGATTCATACAAGAGTTTTACTTCTACTCTTCACTTGATGATGAAAGGCAATCCAAATGTCTTAACATTTGAGGAGTTAGTCTTTGTTTTGTTGCACAAAGATTAGTCTAGGCATAACAAGTCCATTATGCATGTTGAAGATCAAGATTTCCTAGCTAGTCAGAAGATTAAAGGTAAATGGAGCTCATCTACTAGTAAGTAGAAATCTGCTAGTTTTGCATAGTCAAAAAAGGAAGACAAAGATGAGAAGAGAACAAAAAAGTGAAAATACTTTTGCAAATATAGTAAAGGAAATGATCATGTCATAAAGATTTGTCCAAAATTGGCTGCAAAAGAGGCAAATAAAAAAGAGTTTGGAATGGTTGTTGCAGAGGCCTCTACACCTAAAACAAAGTCTACTAATCTTGTGTAGAATGAAGAATGGCCATTTACTACTGTTTGCAGATATCACCCATCTTATCATGAGTAGTGTATTTATGTAGTAGACTTAGATGTTTGGTACTTGGATAGTGGGGCAACCAAACATATTACCTTGTAGCAAAATTTCTTTAGTTCACTTGAGTCTTCCCCTATAGCGAATATTGTCATATGTGCAAACAACTCCTCATATCCTATAATGGGAGTTGGTAAGATCATTTTGACTACTGCTGATGGTAGTTGTTTCATATTGCGAGATGCTTTGCATATGGCAGGGATCAAGAAAAATCTATTGTGAGTTGAAATATTAGCCAAGATTCGCTTGGTTGTCAAATTTGTTGATGACAGGTGTATAGTTCATGATCTCTCAAATGGCAATGTCATTATTGCTTCTGGAATTTCATGTCGTGGGCTGTATAAGCTCATAGACAACACAAAATCTTTCAATGACTCAACATCTACAGTTCAAGATTCTCAGGCTATCTCACGTGCAAAGTTTTGGCATGCACGCTTTGGTCATTTGAATTTTACTAGTTTTCTATGCCTATAGAAATTTGAAATGGTGTCCTCTTTGCCCAAACTTGAAGCGCCTAGTTAAAATTTCTATGAAGGTTGTATTTTGGGCAAAATGTAGCATTCCTCCTTCCCAAAAGATGGTTTAGTTAGAGGTACTAAAAAAATGTAGCTTGTTCACAGTGATGTATGTGGTCCTATGTAGACACCTTCTTTTGGGAACTAGCTTTACTTCATGACTTTTATTGATGGCGTTTCCAAGCATACATGGGTGTATCCATTGAAACCAAAGTCCAAATTGTTTATGTGCTTCAAATAGTTAGTTTCTTTCACTAAAAATATGTGAGCATGTAAATCGGGCACCCTCCATTCTGATTGATGGGAATATGTCTTCTGATTTTAGTGCATTTCGAGCTAAACATGGGATAAAACATCGAAGTATAGTGTCGTATACAACTAAAAAAAAAAGGATTTTCTGAAAGACAAAACATTTCTCTCATGGAGAAAGAAACTCGGGTTCTATCACATAGTTTCTCGCTTGATGCTATTATGTGTGCAACATATGTAATTAACAAGTGTCCCACCAAAGCACCATAATCGATCACTCCATATGACTCTTGGCATGGTTGCAAGCTATGTGTTGCTTATATGCATGTCTTTAGTGGTTCTTCATATGTATTAGTGCCTAAAAAACAATGCAAAAAATTGGATGATAAAGGATAACATGTATTTTTGTTGGGTACAATTATGAAAGAAAAAGCTAGCATCTGTATCATCTACAGATTTAATGCATCTTGGTTAGCTGTGATGTTGTTTTTGTGGAAGATGCAATTCAACCATTACTTTCATGTATTAACGAGACATCAGCTGACTCCAAGGATGTGTATGAAACTTTGTTGCCTCTTTGTACAGGTGGACAATCAAGTGCTAGTCCAAATGAGGTGATTTTGCCACCTTTACAGTTTCACATGATGATGTAGATAATTCCATTTCTAATGCACATTTACATGATACACTTGTTGATGAGAGGGCTCATATAGAGGAGGTAAAAACCATGCCAAAATGGCTGGTGCAAATTTTGCAAGATAGCAAATTAGATGCACCCCTATCATATCATACTTGTTCAAGATCTCATAGTCTTTTGCATCAAATTTCTATGCAATGGTTTTCTCTAGTCTTTGTGATGAGAATGAGCCTATTTGTTTTCATGAAGCACAAAATTCAAAAAATTGGATGGCTACTATGCAATCAAAATATGATGCTATTAAGAAGAATGGTACCTAGTCTTCATGTGATTTGCCTCGTTGGTACCCTCATATGTGGAGGAGGTTACTGCTTAGGAGAAGATCAATTTTGTACCCCAATCTTCTTGGAAACTTATTCAGCCAATTCATGTAGAGATGGAGTGTGGGGTGAAGAAGAACCTTCACGTGATTGTAACACAAGATTGGAGTAAGCCATTAGTTGAGTTCTTCTTGATGGAATATTTCTTGATGGCATTACTACCACAAGGAAAGTTTCTTGAAGAAGAATTTAAAGATAATACTCTAATTAAGAATCAACTTTACAAACGTGGAAAGGATAATTTCTTACATTTATTTATTCATGAAATGAATATTTTCATATCTTAGAAATGGCTCACTCAAGAGCTTTAAGAGGACAATTTTTATGGATCTAATCTTTAAAGAATAAAGAATTAGTTAATTTCATCAATACAAAGGATAAATTTATGCACATGGGCTGATCCCATGCTTTCGATGATAAAATACAAAGGAAGCTTGTTGAGAATTATCTTAATAATGTACACAATTATCATAAGTTATTTGTTAGCATATGGCCATGAACTAAAAGATTTAGTTTGTAATGTATGTAATTACTCAATAGGCATCTATAATCAATCTCTAGGTTGGATTTTTGGTCAGTGAGCTTTCACACTATATCATTTGACAAAAACGATAGGATAGAGCAAGAGATAGTTAGAGTTAAGCTAAGTACCTTTC
>CM035427.1:139395746-139400746 GCA_020310875.1 Ceratopteris richardii | reverse complement strand
TTCAGAAAATGACAATCTCTTGATGATGCACATGAATGGGAATTCAAGCAAAGTAGATAACACTTGGTATATTGATAGTGGATGTAGCAACCATATGAGTTGCAATGCTTCTTGGTTTACTAATCTACATGTTCCCAAAGGTAAAGGACATGTAGAAACAGGTGATGATACAGCCCATGAGATCTCCCATGTTGGAGATGTAGCTTTGGATGACAAGGAGGAAGGAAGATGTCTCAAGGATGTCTTGCATGTACCTACCATCACAAAGAACTTGGTGTCCGTTGGGCAAATGGTTGAAAGAGGCTATCAAGTAAGGTTCAACAAAGGTGGATGCTTTGTGGAGAACCCTAAGCAAGGTTACAAGGTCATAGCAGAGGAAAGAAGCAAGGGAGACTCTTCACTTGGAGGTAAATTCTCATTCTACTCAACATGTCTACTTCACATATGGAAACAAGAGGATTTCGGAGTTGGACTTGTGGCACAAGAGGATAGGTCACATCAACATACAAAGAATGAGGAAATGCAATTCAAGAGGCTGGTTGAAGGTCTTCCCAACTTCCAAGGAACAAGGTATGAAGCATTTATGTGAATCTTGTCAACTAGGGAAGCAAGCGAGACTTCCATTCAAGAAGAGTGGCTACATAAGCCAACATCCATTGGAGTTGATACATACAGATGTGTGGGGGCCAACGAAAGAGCAATCCATTGGAGGTAACAAGTACTTTGTCACTTTATAGATGATTGCACAAGGATGGTTTGGGTTTATTTCATCAAAAACAAATCAGATGTGTTTACATGTTTCAAAGCATTCAAGGCAATGGTAGAGAAGGAAACAGGTACATATATCAAGAAGCTAAGGTCCGATGGAGGGGGAGAATATTTCTCAAATGAGTTTTCTGATTTTTTAATGGATCAAGGCATCAAGAGGCAAGTAACATGCAGGTACACACCCAACAAAATGGAGTAGCAGAGAGAAAGAATAGATACATTGCCGAGATCGCTAGAGCAATGCTTAATGAGATGAATGTACCTAACATGTTTTGGAGTGATGCAGCAAATACCGCCGTAGTATCTAATGAATAAGGGCTCCTACCTCAGGGATCCATGGCTTGACACCATATCAAGCCTATTATGGTAAGAAACCTGATCTTTCCCACTTGAAGATATTTGGATGTACTTGTTATGTACATGTGCCAAGTGAATTGAGGCACAAGCTACAACCAAAGGCAGAAAAGTGTGTGTTTCTAGGATATTCAAATGATCATAAAGGTTACAAGTGCTTCAACCCAAATACAAAGGACTTGAGGATATCAAGGGATGTAGCATTTGATGAGCTACTCCCTTGGTATAAGAAGTATGATTGTATGCAGGACTATGAAGAAGAAAAGCATGGACATGATGAAGAACAAATCGACCTAGAGCTAAGCGGCCCAAGGTGTTCCATCAATGAAGATAGTTCAAGCATGAACTCACCATGGAGGGGGAGATCTTCATCAAGCTATGAAGCACAATCAATCAACAAAGGCAAAGCAACATTGGTGGAGTTGGATGAAGAAGGTAATGAAGTTGAAGATGATGAAGGACACATGATGGAGAAAGAAGCCACGTCAAAGAAAGAGATCAAGTTCCCAAGGCAAAGGAGGTTTATTCCTCCAAAAGGTGAAGAAAGGAAGTCTTATAGAGTTAAGTATCCAACTCAAAGGTTTACTTATGATTCATACATGGCAACACATTATGCATATATGAACAAAGTAGTAGAAGATCATGAGCCCGATTGCTATGAAGATGCAAGCAGGTACACCGAATGGAAAGAGGCAATGCAAGAAGAGATCGACGCACTTGAGGAAAATCAAACATGGACTCTAGTGCCCAAGAAGGAGAACATGAAGGTAATAGGTAATAAGTGGGTGTATAAAGTAAAGAGGAATTCAGATGGATCTATTTCTAGGTTCAAAGCAAGATTGGTGGCTAAGGGTTTTGCACAAACCTATGAGTGGACTTGAAGAGACATTCAGCCCCGTGGCAAAGATGAGCACCATTAGGACACTCATTGCAATGGCTGCTAGCAAAGGATGGAAGCTCTTCCAATTGGATATCAAGAATGCCTTTCTCAATGGAGACTTGGAAGAAGAGGTATACATGGAGCAACCACTAGGTTTTGTTCATAAAGAGTTTCCACATCATGTTTGTAGGTTGAAGAAGGCACTTTATGGCCTAAAGCAGCTCCAAGGGCTTGAACCAAAGATTGGTGGACTATTTGATCAAATGTGGTTACAATCAATGCAAGGCGGATCCATCTCTCTTCATCAAACAAAGAGGAGAACTTGTGGTCTACATGTGTGTGTATGTAGATGATCTTATCATTACAGGTAATGATACAAAGGGCTTTGAGGAGATCAAGGCAAAGCTTGGAAGGAGTTTAGGATCTCTGATCTTGGAGATCTTAGGTATTTTCTTGGCATTGAAGTTGTATACAAGAAGAAGGTATTATGCTCATACAAAGGAAGTATATTCTAGACTACTTGAGAGGTTTGGGATGCTACATTGCAAGCCTATTTCAAATCCCTGGAAGTTAATGTAAAGCTAAGCTCCATTGATGGAGAGCCATTAGAGGATGTAACTTTGTATCGATCTATTGTAGGCTCTTTCAATTATGCCACAATAACCAGGCCTGACATAGCATATGGAGTTGGAGTGTTATCACAATTTATGCATAGTCCAGGACTACACACTTGCAAGCTGCAAGAAGAATGTTGCGATATCTCAAAGCCACTATAACTGAAGGATTGTTCTACTCATTTGATGATGATATGCAGGTCAAAGCTTATTCCGATGCCGATTGGGCCGGTTCGAAGGAAGATAGAAGGAGTACAAGTGGTTACCTAGTCATGCTAGGTAGCAAGATCATCTCATGGATTTCAAAAGAAGCAACCCACGGTGGCATTATCTTCACCGAGGCTGAGTATAGAGCTTTGGCTCAAGTCACATGTGAGCTAATGTGGATTAAGAAGTTATTTATGGAGCTTAATTTGCAGATTGACACATATCCAATTTTTTGTGACAACATGAGTAGCATTCATCTAGCATCGAAACCCTGTCTATCATGCTAGAAACCAAGCATATTGAAGTGCACTATCACTTCATAAGGGAAAAGGTGATATCCAAGGAAGTTTCAGTACATCAGTATTGGTACTAAGGACCAAGTTGCGGACATGTTTACAAAGGCTTTGGATGGGATGAAGATTTCAAAATTCAAGCAATGCATCAACATGAAGGAGCTTGGATGAGGATGAAGAATTGAAGCTTGAGGGGGAGTGTTAAAAGTCAAGCTTCAAGCTAAAAATTCGTGGGGAATCTTTTATGGACATGTGGAGCAATCAAAGGAAGCCAAAAGCCACGAGATTCCATCAAGAAAAGTCACTCAACCACTCCCCAAGTCATCTCAACTAATTCCGTCCAAGTTAGGAGGCTGATTTGGAAAGGTAGTTCCTAGATTTTAGGGGCACACCTCTCACTATAAAAGGAGCATGTATCCCGACTTCTTTGGGCCATCTTCTTGGCGTTTTAGCTCATGTAAAGTGAGCACTAAGTGCTGGAGTTGTGATAAGCAAGCCCCTTGCTTAAGCAACCCCCTTGCTTGCTTGTTTGTTTTCTTTTAGTAGGCATATCTATGTGTGTGCGCAGGCAGTGTTGCAACTCTCTACCCCTGAGTTGTTAGCATTGGTTCTCCCTCATATGGTATCCATTTGATGTAATTCTTGTCTCATTGGATAGCTATAAGAGTCTATTTTATGCTTACCAATTCTCTGGAGCATTCTCTCAGTAAGCTGGGAGCAACATTCATTTTAGTAAAGTTGTGTGATTGATATCTCTCTATTTGTGTAGGCTCTGTTGGAAATATTTTGCTCTCTGTTGTAAGGGCTGGTTCTCCTTCTCTATGTATCCATTTGCTATGATTTGTGTCATTGGGTAGCTATTAGAGTCCTCTAAAGTTGACATAAGTTTGAGATTCATTCTCTGTATAATCTCTGAGAAAAGTTTGCTGGAGTGAAGTGAGGTCTCTGCTTGACTAGCAGTTGTGAGCATTCAACTAGCTCATGTTGTAGACATTGTTTCTCTTTGTGTAAGCATCCATTTCAAGTGAAATTTGTTTTGTTGGAAAGCCCTTGGTGTCCACTACAGGTCTACAAAAGCTCACTGGATTCTCTGCATAAGCTCTGAGTAAGAGCATTTTGGTGTGCAGAGGTCAAAGAAGGATACCTGTGGAGGTCATTCGCGCTTCATCGTTGCTTAGGGGTTGAGATACTTTCCCCATCAATATGTATATGTATATGTATATGTATATGTATATGTATATGTATATGTATAGGTATATGTATATGTATATGTATATGTATATGTAATGTATATGTATATGTATATGTATATGTATATGTATATGTATATGTATAGTATATGTATATGTATATGTATATGTATATGTATATGTATATGTATATGTATATGTATATGTATATGTATATGTATATGTATATGTATAGGTATATGTATATGTATATGTATATGTATGTATATGTATATGTATATGTATATGTTATGTATATGAATATGTATATGTATATGTATATGTATATGTATATGTATATGTATATGTATATGTATATGTATATGTGTATGTATATGTATATGTATATGTGTATGTATATGTATATGTGTATGTATATGTATATGTATATGTATATGTATATGTCTATGTGTATGTGTATGTATATGTATATGTATATGTGTATGTATATGTATATGTATATGTATATGTGTATGTATATGTATATGTATATGTATATGTATATGTATAGTATATGTATATGTATATGTATATGTATATGTATATGTATATGTATATGTATGTATATGTATATGTTATGTATATGTATATGTATATGTTATGTATATGTATATGTATATGTATATGTATATGTATATGTATATGTATATGTATA